>OZ005657.1:97733776-98288776 GCA_963930645.1 Salticus scenicus
TTGGAGGAGAGTTTAAAGCCAGTTATTCAGAAGGTGTTGGAAATTGTATTTTTCAACAGGACTCCACAACCTGTCATACAGCGAAATCGGTAAGTACGATCTAACTTATTCATGCATGATTTTTTTAGCCTTATTTACAGGTTTTTATCTCCACAGCATGAAGGATATTACAAAAGTAATTTCCTCCTATTTTACCCCTTTAGGTGAAGGCCTATCTGACAAAATCTGGAATCAAAGCTCTGGACTGGTCTGGGAATAGTGCCGATCTGAATCCCATTGAAAATTGTTGGCGCATAATGGGTACAAAAATTGCTGCTAAGAAGCCTGCTACTCAGATTGGACTGCAGGAAAGTATCATTAGAGTTTGGTTCCATGATACTGGCCGGGATTGCATTCAGAAGTTAATATCTTCTACGCCAGACCGCTGCAAAGCTGTCATTGCAGCTCGTGGAGGATCTACTAAATATTGAAGTTATCCTCATACCTATATACACATGTAAATTAATGTAATATGACTGCAGTTGTGTAGAATTTATATTAACTACAAAATTTTTATATCAATTACTTTTTTGTACGTTTTATTAAATATTACATTTTTCACTCTTTTTCATTTTTCTGAGTAATTAAGTGTAAATAATTCATTAATTCTAGTAAAATTTGATTGAGGTTAATCCTAAAACTTCATTTTATCCTAACAGAATGATCTTTACATAAAACATATGCGTGAAACGCATTATTTGCACGCTTTTGAATTTTTTCGCAGGTGATGTAGTTTTTCTGTCCACCACTGTATATATATATTTTAATAATCCTAGTTAGTAAATAGGATGTTATTTTAAAGCTATGAAAGTTAAAATCATTATCAAAAAGAGTAACATAATTTTTCATAAACGTAATGGAAGAATAAACTAGTATGTTGTGGCCACCAGAAGACTTTCTTCTATATTTTCCTACACAAATTTACTAAGGGCAAATAATTTATTAAAACTATTATTTTTTAAAATTATCTAATATGATGAATGCAAATGGTTTTAATCTAATGGCCGTATTCACCATTAACTTTAACTCCCGGTTCAAAGCAAAAACCAGAAAAGCGTCCAAAGGCAGGGTACAGCTTTCCAGAAAAATTTGGCACACTGTTTCCGCCATCTAGCGTCGAAAATTTCCTATAATCTTTAATTGGTTATTTTCACCTAAAAATCTGAAAATAACTATACCACTAGATGGCAGAAACAACACGGCAAAATTTGCTGAAAATTCGCGCCCCGCCTTTATACGCTTTTCAAATTTTCATGTTCGACCGGGAGTTGAAGTTATTGGTGAATAACAGCCTTGGAGAAAACTAACACTAAATATCCAAAGAAAGATAGCTTTATTGTCTATTAATAACATCTTAAAAATGAGTTTTTATAATGACTATCTTACATATCAAGTATCGTACAGTTATATGCCATACAAGTTGAAGTAGAGCCTTCCCGTTATCGAGGAAATTTCCAGTATAGAAGCGCCATCTTTTGGCCTATAAGTATCCAACTTGATCTAACATAATGTCTCATAATGGCCTTCTCACTTATCAAGTTTTGTTTGATTATACGCAATAGAACCTGAGGTATATCTTTTCCTTAAATTGCAGAAATCACTGTGTTACAGCGCCACCTGTTGAGCAGTTGACACCAAAATTTGATAGGTACTAATTTATTTCAAGGTGCATCTACATATAAATTTATATGCAGTTTTCTGTGCAGTAGTTCCTGAGATATAGAACTCCCTTAAACTACGGAAATCGCTATATAGTAGCGCCACCTTTTGATCGATAAGCATTCAAATTGAATGAACATGTCTCATAATGGCCTTCTCACATATCAAGTTTTGTTTATTTATACGCAATAGAACCTGAGATATAGCTTCTCCTTAAATTGAGGAAATCGCTGTATAGCAGCGCCACCTTTTGAGCGGTTAGCACCAAAAATTAATAGGTACCAAATTATGTCAAGATGCATCTACAAATAAATTTATATACAGTTCTGTGCAGTAGTTCCTTGGATATAGCCTCCCTTAAATTCCAGAAATCGCTGTATAGTAGCGCCACCTGTTGGCCAATAAGCATTCAAATTGAAACAACATGATATCTTTCTTACATATCAAGTTTTGTTTGATTATTCGCAATAGAACTTGAGATATAGCCTGCCCTTTAAATTACAGAAATCGCTGTATAGAAGCGCCACCTGTTGAGCAGTTGACACCAGAAGTTGATAGGCACTAATTTATGTCAAGGTGCATCTACATATAAATTTAAATATAATTCTGAACTGTAGTTCCGAAGATACAGTTGTCACAAAGTCAGAAAATTGCACGATGTCCCACACGTGACAGGAATGTCCAGCACGTGACACTTATTAAAAACATTATTACGTGTACTAGACTTTACTTTTTCATTCTAACAACATAAGAAATAATTAGCAAGTAATCATTGTATATATTGAAAAAATCTGCAAATGCATGAACATACTAGATTCACGAAAACATGTGTCCAATATTATGTCCGACGCGTGACACCTATATTTCATTAAAAATTTTATAACCCTTTGCGGCGCAAGACAATTCGGATCATTTAAATTATACTGCCACCGGAATTCATGAACTAAATTAAACTAAAAGAAATTTTAAATTTTAAGGTTAAAAAATCCGGCCTTTTCTGATATGTTATAAAGGTGAATTTTTGCTAAAAATTTCCGGGGTGAATTTTTGTAGCTGGATCTTAAATTTTGCGTCCTCGCAGCGAGGACAGCGCGCGTTAAGGGGTTAATTAAAAAATAGAATGGGAAAAAAATTGCTCTTAAAAAAATCATATAAGTAAAGTTCTCTCACTTGGTCAGCAATTTTCAAACTTTTAGCTTTAAGTAATTTGTATAACTATAAAAATGTTAGTAAAAATTCAGTTTAATACTCATACACGTGACAGTGGAATCACCAATTATATACATACTTGCCACCATCCTAATTAATATTCCGTAATATTCTGCCATTTTTTTTTTATTGATTTTGGAGAATATTACTCTTTAAATTTACTGGTGTGAAATAAAGGACGGGACTAACAACACTATAGAATATTAACACTTTCACGACCGCATGTTTTTGTCTTGTTGGCAGTAAGTTCCGCCTGTGGGCGTTATTCTCCCAAGTTACAATATTTGAGAACAAAATTTTCTGTATTCACATTTATATTACAAATGGATATACATTATAATTATACTCTTTCTAATCAAAGAATTTGTAAAAATAGTATACTGATTGTAGAAATATGAATATTGGATATGTTTTTAAGAAGTAAATAACATAAAAATTGGAAAAAAAAACGCCGAATGGTGGAGTTACAGATTTTCAAATGACATGAATCTACGTCAGCGGTCGCGAAAGTGTTAACACATTCACGACCGCATGTGTTTGTCTTTTTGACAGTAAGCACCGCCTGTGGGCGTTATTCTTGTGAGTTACATTATATTAGAACACTGTTTTCTCTGTTCG
Organism: Salticus scenicus; assembly: GCA_963930645.1. Lineage (NCBI taxonomy): Eukaryota > Metazoa > Arthropoda > Arachnida > Araneae > Salticidae > Salticus > Salticus scenicus. The sequence goes on from OZ005657.1 coordinate 97,737,302, forward strand.
TATTTATATTATAAATAAATATACATAACAATTATATTCTTTCTAATAAAAAGATTTATGTCCATAGCCCATTGGTTGTAGAAATATGTATATTGGGGAATATTGTGTATGTTTTTTAAATATAATGTAACTTAAATAAACGCCCACTGGCGGAGTTACAGATTTTCAAATGACGTGAATTCACGTCATTTGAAAATGTTTAACTCCACTAGTGGGCGTTTCTTACGCAATTTGTATGTTATTCAGAGCTGCCAACCTAATCCGGCAAATTGTTTGTACCGCCCCTTTTTCTACACCAATCTATTTTTAGAGTATTTGTTTTCTTAATTTATCGTGAATATATTTGAAGAAAATTACTCTAAAAATTAAGTGGTGTAGAAAAAGGGGCGTTACTAACAATTTGCCGGATTAGGTTGGCAGCTCTGGTTATTTTTTTCTTAAGAATATACCCAATATTCACATTTTTACAATGAAATATACTATAGATACAAATACTTCCATTAAAAAGAAATAATATTAATGTATATCCATTTGTAATATAAATGTGAATACAGAAAATTTTGTTCTGAAATATTGCAACTTAGGAGAATAACACCCACAAGCGGACCTTACTGTCGAAAAGACAAAAGTATACGGTTTCGAAAGTGTTAACACTAACACTTTCGCGTGATAAACACTTGGATCTCTTTAGAAGAATATTCATGAAAAGCATTCCAACCAGGCCTTGGATAAAAACGTAGTCAAACGGTCATAAACTACACAAATCATCAACCTAATTTAGCGATTTTTAGACAGAATTCTTAGTTTCTATTTTTAACCAAATTATAATTTTTATTAAAATTCCTTATAAATTTCAGATTACAATACACATTTGCTTATTATTATTATAATTATTATTAATGCAATTAAATATTACAATTCATCACCTCAGCCGTTCTGATTTTTACATGGTTTTCTCCGAAACTATACATTGTGGCATACAGCCCCCCTTCCAATTAATTAAAGTTGGCCAGACCTTAATCTCTACACAGAGCAGGTGTGTTGATACTTACAATAGTTTGGCTCCAGACTGTCTCGAACTGTGACACTAAAGTACAAAGAAGCTGCCCTGCTAGTACGCCCTGATGGTCGTGAGAACAGCGGAGTTTCCGAGGAATTTCTTCGGCCAGACGAGAAGGCGCCCGCCCGCTCAGCGAATGAGGGAGGAGCGCGGGTTGCCATCGAGAGAAAGAGTTTCCCCTGGAGCAGGGCTGGAAGCAGAGAGTCGGGGATTCGTATCTTGTCTTCGGCCAGTGAAGGTCGGAGGGTTTTTTCTTGTCCCGTTTACCAGGAGAGGTAGCGAGACTTAGTGATTTTTTTGTGTGTTCCTCTAGGAGCAGAGAACACAGGTCAGCTTATTTTCTGTCACCAGGGAAGGTGTGCAGGTCAGCTCGTAAGAGACATTTTTACTAAATTATCCTAGGACTGAATTATATCTTTTCTGTACCTGGAACGGTGCAAGTATTGTTTCAGTAAATCGAATTTCGGATCACGGAGATCCACTGAAACTGTTTGTTAAAAGCATCCACTCAACTATCGATCCATGCTGTAACTCCTAGCCACTGTATATAATCCTCCAACATCAATATTGTAACTAACGGTTGTACATAGAATCTTGTTTAAATTTTAATTAAATTAATTTTCTTATCAACTTCTGCTGTGACGGGATTTTCTCATTCGCTACCAGAACCCTCGCCCGAAAGTCCGAAACGCCACAGCTATACTAACTTGGTGGCAACGCTAGAGGGATGATTGCTGGAGAAATACTACACTGCCTGAAGAAGTACGGACTACGGACGATAGAAACGTGATAGACTCAACGGAAGGATCGGAAGGATAGACGCAGCGGAGTACGTCGAACCATCAAATCAACGGAGGATACATCTACGTCGCATCGACTAGAATCTCTAAGACAGAGAGGAGAGCCCTCAGCCTGAATTATCCGGAGCCCATCCCGAATTCCATACGGAGTGCCGATCCGAGAGCCCATCATAAGTGCCAGAAGGAAGGACGGAACTCGAGCAACGACAACAAAACAGGGGTGAGTCAAACTTTTCTAGTGAGGCTGTAAAATTTTTGTTATTTAAGGTATTAGATGATAAATGTATAAAGTTAAAAGTTATTTAGAAATTTATTAAGGGAGAGTAAACCTTAAATTAACATTGTTTTTGGGAAAATTAAAAATGTGGCATATCACAAATATTAGAAACTCTAAGTAAAAACAGGGAGGAATTTAAATTATAGGTAAATTTAATTTAAATATAACTCATATTTGTTTAGTTTGGAAAAATATTAATTGATTTGCACATATTTGATTATCTTGTTTTAAATGAGAAAGATTATATTTGAAAACAGATATTAAATGAGAAAACAAAAAGGGTGTTAAAATATCTTGAGAAAGATAACACAGTAATTTCATATTGTTTTGTGTAATTTATGAAAATTAAAAGTGAATCAAATAAGTTACGGAAAGAGGTTTCTTTCCTGGAAAGGGTTGTGATTTCAAATATTTCAAATTTAATGTGTAGAATTGAATATTAAGTTTTAATTATTGGAATCGTGTTGTATTGGAATTTTATACACCCCAAAAATTTGCAAAATTGAATTATAGGTTTTATTAGTGTAATTTTGTATATGTATTTTTTGGAATTGGGTAAAATTGTAAGAATTGTGTAAAATTGTTAGGAATTGTGTAAAAGTGTTAGGTATTGTGTAGAAATTTTTTTGGGAATTGTGTAAGATTAAATTGTGAATTTAGAATTAGGTAAACATGTCAGAATTAGGGCAGTATAGGAAAGCGGAACTGCAAGAGCTCGCAGTCGAATTCGGAGTGATTGTTGAAACTTCGGATAGGATAAGTGATATCATAGGGAAAATTCAAAAGTCTCCAGATTATGATAAAGACCTAGCCCTAGCTCAAATTAAGTTAATACGGGAGGATCTCTTAGAAAGAAAGGCGGAAGAGAAAAGGAAGGCGGAAAAGATTGCGGAAAGGGAGGCTGAAGAGAAAAAAATCGCTGAAAGAGAAGCGGAAAGGAAACATGAATTAGAGTTAGAAAAACTTAAAATAGCCCAACATTCAGAAACAGTAAGTCTAGCTTCGACTCGTAGCGAACGCCCCAGCCGACAATCACTAAAATCGGTTATGCAAAAATTTGAACCGGAGAAATCGGACATGGCATTATTTCTTGCGTTATTCCAAAGACAAGCTAGGAAGTTAGAAATAGATGACGAGGATCTAGTGACTAATTTATTAGCTTTATTGCCCGTAGAAATCGCGGAATTAATTTTAAAAGAACCCCAAGAAATTAGTGACGATTTTGAAAAAGTCAAACAAATGCTATTAGATCGATTTAAATTAAGTCCGGAAAATTTTAGAATTAAATTTATGCAACACCAAAAACAACCGGGAACTCTTTGGCATGATCTAGCTTATGATTTAGATACATATTTAAATGGGTGGTTAGAGGGAGTAGAAGTGACAAATTTTGAGGATCTAAAGAAATTAATGGTGGCCGACCAGTTAAAGAAACGGGCTAATTTCGAAATGAAAGATCATTTCATAGATTCGTGGAGCTCTCTCAATGAACCGCGAGAGTTAGCTAAGAAGTTTGACGCGTACGAGTCAGTTCGCAGAAATAATAAGAAAAGTTGGACCCCGAAACCACCACTAGAAAAGAAATTAGATAAACCTCGCAACTTTGATAAAAATAGGGTTGAGAAAAATGCCCCAGAACAAAAAAATTGGAGGGATAAGTCTGATCTGACGGAAAGATCTAAATTATTTGAGGCCCGAAAACCTATTGTTTGCTATGTGTGCTCTTCCCCCGATCACATTAAGCCAAATTGCCCAGTCTGGAAAAGCAGACAAGAGAAGGCTGAAAAAGTAAATCACGTAGACGCTGAGAATTTAAACCCGGCTTTTGAACCTTATTTAAGTGAAGCCAAGATAAATGGGGAAAAGTTTACCACTTTACGGGATTCTGGGACGTGCCTCGATATTGCCCCTCATAAAATAATTTCTAATGAGCAATTAAACGGGGAAACCGTGTGGGTTAAGGCAGCTTTAGCCAACGAAGTGAGATGTCTACCCATAGCCAATATTGAATTAGAAATTGAGGGAATAGGGTTAATTAATACGAAAGCCGCGGTAGCGGATAAGGAAGTTCTCATGGATTATTATTTACTGGGAAATGAGACGCAGAAATTAATCGAGAGAAAAAAAACAAAAACCCGAATTAATCAATGCAGTCGAAACGCGAGCAAAAAGGCGTAAAAACGAAACTGCGCCAAAAACCAGTCTGGCGAGTGAAAGCGCTGGGAATGATCAGGGAGAGGCAGAAATGTCGCCAGAGAGCGAGCCTACGGAAAATCAGGGTACGGAAGAATCAATTTTCCTCCCCGAGTTAGAGGAGGATAGGATCACCGCTCTGGCGCACGTTGGGAAAAACGAGTTTCGCCAAGAGCAGGAAAAAGATGAAAGCCTGACGGAGTTGTGGGCGCGCGCGAAAGAGGAGAAATCGAATTTAACAATAGATCAAGGTTTGCTGTACAGAATTGCTACAGATCACAGAGGAGAAAAAAGACGTCAGCTAATTATTCCGCGGAAATATAGGAATGAAATTTTGAATCTTTGTCACAGTTTAATATCCGGTCATGTGGCCATGACTAAAACTAAGGATAAATTGCTGCGATATTTTTTCTGGCCAAATATCATTAAAGAGGCTGAAGCCTATGTAAAATCGTGTGATCCTTGTCAGAAAATTGGGAAGGCAGGAGAGCAAAAAAAAGCCCCTCTTAAACTTGTTCCCATTATTACTGCAATTTTTACACATATAAACTGTGATATTGTGGGACCACTCCCACCTTCGGAAAATCAAAATAAATATATGCTCACGGCTATGTGTTTAGCATCGAGGTATCCAGAGGCTATCCCGATACCCGATTCAAGGTCGGAAACAGTGATCGACGCGTTAATGATAGTATTTAGTAGAATGGGATTTCCGAAAGTAATCCAAACAGACTTAGGGACTTGTTTTATGAGTAACTTAACCTCAACTTTCTTAGAAAAATTTGGAATTAAAATAACTCACAGTAGTGTGCACCACCCACAGACAAATTGCATTGAGCGTTGGCATCGTTCAGTTAAACGGTTGTTGAAGGTAATCTGTTTAGAAAATGGAGAAAGTTGGGAGAGGAGTTTACCCTATGCTTTGTTAGCTTTGCGGACGGTAACACATGAATCAACGGGATTCAGCCCAGCCGAGTTGGTTCATGGGAGAAATCTGCGAACCCCGGAAACCCTGCTATTTGAGAAATGGACAGAGCAGGAAGAGGAGCAAAACCCAGTGACGGAGTATGTTTTCGAATTGATAAACAGACTCCAAAGGTGTCAAGAGCTCGCAGGGGAGCAGATGGAGGAAAAAAGGGACAAACGCAAAATCTGGTATGACAGAAATGCGGTAAATCGGAAATTTAATCCCGGGGACAAAGTGCTGGTTTTAGCCACAAGTAAACCCAATAAATTATCCGTATCATGGATAGGGCCAGGCACTATTGAGAGTCAAATGTCAGAGACTAATTATATTGTAAATGTACCGGACAGGCGCGAAAAGTCGCAAATTTATCATGTCAATTTACTAAAACCTTACGTGCAGAGAGCAGAAATCGTAAATGTATTAATAGAGGAAAATCGGGATAATAAAACGACGGAGGCAGACTTAGAAATACCTTATCTTATAACTGACCCGGAAGAATTTGACCTCAATATGGTAATTAGGGACAGTAATTTAGGAAGTCGTTGCACAAAAGCCCAACAGGAGCAATTAGGAGCATTACTAATTAAACACAAGAAAGTGTTTTCCAATATTCCAGGCCGAACGAATTTAATTGAGCATGATATTGAATTGACTAGTGATAAACCCGTTAGAATGAAGCCATATAGGACGTCACCTCGACAAACCGACATCCTGAAATCCGAAATCCAGCGTATGTTAGAATTGGGCATAATTAAGGAAGGGGAGTCAGATTATACCTCGCCTATGATATTAGTAGAGGCCCTTGGCAGAGAACCCCGCCCGTGCGTTGATTATCGCAAGTTAAATGAGATAACTCGTGCCGAATTTTTCCCTTTGCCTAACATAGAAGAGAGGGTAGAGCAAGTGGCAGCATCAAAATTTATTACCGTGATTGACTTAACTAAAGGCTATTGGCAAATACCTTTAACCCCTAACGCACAACGTTTAGCGACATTTGTAACTAGTTTCGGTTCATATCAACCTTTGGTAATGCCATTTGGACTTGTCTCCGCCCCGTATAGGTTTTCAAAATTCATGAGTATTCTATTAAAGGGACTAGAAAGTTTCTGTTTGCCTTACCTTGACGATATGGCTATCTTTTCTAATTCATGGGAAGAGCATTTAGAACATTTAGATATAGTTCTAAAGCGGGTAACCAAGGCAAAATTAACCATTAAATTAGCCAAGTGTAAATTTGCCCAGGAGACGGTCAAATATTTAGGGCATGTTGTAGGGAAAGGACGTAGGAAACCGTCCGAGATTAAAATTAAGGCCATTACTGATTTCCCAGCTCCAAAATCAAAAACGGAAATTAGAAGGTTTTTAGGGATGTGCGGGTATTACTCCCGATACATAAAGAACTATGCAATAATAGTAGAACCGCTGACCCGAGCTTTAAGAGGGAAAACGAAAAAGGAAAAAGTAGACTGGAGTCCCGAAATGGAGAAGGCTTTTAGGGAGTTAAAAGATAAACTCACCCGTGACCCAGTACTGTACGCTCCTGATTATACTAAGGAGTTTACTATTCAAAGTGACGCCTCAGATAAGGGGATAGGTATTATCATGGCTCAAAGGCAAGGAGATGAAGAACATCCAATTCTGTACTTAAGTCGAAAATTTACTAAGGCAGAGAAAAACTATAGCACAACCGAAAAGGAATGTGCTGGGATCATTTTCGCAGTGAAAAAGTTGAAACATTACCTGGATGGTCAAAAATTTACCATAGAAACTGATCACAACCCATTAATATGGTTAAAGAGAAATGCGGGAAACAATCCCAGATTAATGCGGTGGGCGTTAACCTTGCAGCCCTTTAATTATGAAATCCGACACAGACCAGGAAAAGACATTCCTCATGTGGACTGTTTGAGTCGGGTGGATTAAAAGTTATCTGTAAGAAATTTTGTATATAGTTTATTATTATTAGTATTGTTTTTATTTGTAATTTGAATTTAATATTGTTTTTATTTGTAATTTATTGTTAATTAATTTGTAATTTGAAACTTGTAACTTTAGTGTAAATTTAAGTATTGTTTAGTCAGGAAGATTAGCCTCTCTAGAATTGCTTTGATGCACCCTAACCTAATTTGATTGCAGAGATTTTCTGGAGTTTTTCAACCCCAGAAAACCATCTTAAGGGGGGGGGGAAGTTGTGGCATACAGCCCCCCTTCCAATTAATTAAAGTTGGCCAGACCTTAATCTCTACACAGAGCAGGTGTGCTGATACTTACAATAGTTTGGCTCCAGACTGTCTCGAACTGTGACACTAAAGTACAAAGAAACTGCCCTGCTAGTACGCCCTGATGGTCGTGAGAACAGCGGAGTTTCCGAGGAATTTCTTCGGCCAGACGAGAAGGCGCCCGCCCGCTCAGCGAATGAGGGAGGAGCGCGGGTTGCCATCGAGAGAAAGAGTTTCCCCTGGAGCAGGGCTGGAAGCAGAGAGTCGGGGATTCGTATCTTGTCTTCGGCCAGTGAAGGTCGGAGGGTTTTTTCTTGTCCCGTTTACCAGGAGAGGTAGCGAGACTTAGTGATTTTTTTGTGTGTTCCTCTAGGAGCAGAGAACACAGGTCAGCTTATTTTCTGTCACCAGGGAAGGTGTGCAGGTCAGCTCGTAAGAGACATTTTACTAAATTATCCTAGGACTGAATTATATCTTTTCTGTACCTGGAACGGTGCAAGTATTGTTTCAGTAAATCGAATTTCGGATCACGGAGATCCACTGAAACTGTTTGTTAAAAGCATCCACTCAACTATCGATCCATGCTGTAACTCCTAGCCACTGTATATAATCCTCCAACATTAATATTGTAACTAACGGTTGTACATAGAATCTTGTTTAAATTTTAATTAAATTAATTTTCTTATCAACTTCTGCTGTGACGGGATTTTCTCATTCGCTACCAGAACCCTCGCCCGAAAGTCCGAAACGCCACAACATGCTTGGATCGCCTTAGAAAAATACCCATGAAAGGAAATTCCAACTAGGCCTAGGATCCTAGCTGAATCAATCGACCGAAAACCCACAAATCATATACCTAATTTAGCGATTTTTAGACTGAATTCACAATTTCTATTTTTAACAAAATTTAAATTTATATGAAAATTCTTAGTGTGACTTATTGTAAATTTGAGATTTACAATATGTTACAATTTGTTTATACATTTTTTACCAATGCTATTCAATGTCACAATTCGTCCTCTTAGCCGTTCTGAGTTTTCCGTGGTTTTCTCCGAAATACTCGTGAATAGTTGCTTGGATCTCCTCAGAAAAACACCGATGAATGTCATTCTAACCAGGCCTAAGATCCTAACGTAGTCAATCGACCACAACCCTTCAAACCATTAACCTAATTTAGCATTTTTCAGACTGAACTCATAATCGCTGTTTTTAACCAGATTATAATTTTTGTCAAAATTGGTTATAAATTCGCGATTTACAATATGTTACAATTATTTACATTTTTTCTAAATTAATCTAATATCATAATTTGTCGTCTTAGCTGTTTTGAGTTTTCCGAGGTTTTCTCCGAAACTCGCGTGAATACATGCTTGGATCTCCTTAGAAAGACATCCATGGAAGGCATTTAACCTAGTCAAACGGTCATAAATCCCACAAATCATCAACCTAATTTAGCCATTTTTAGACTGAATTCATAATTTCTATTTTTAACTAAATTTTAATTCTTAATATAATTCCTTATAAATTCCAGATTACTTTGTCTAAATTTATTTTTGCTTATTGTTATTATTTATTATTTATTTTTATTTTATTGTTATTTTTTATGCGATTAAATATCACAATTCATCACCTCAGCCGTTCGGATTTTTACATGGTGTTCTCCGAAACTATACATGCTTGGATCACCTTAGAAAAATACCCATGAAAGGAAATTCCAACTAAGCCTAGGATCCTACCTGAATCAATCGATGGAAACCCCTCAAATCATAGTACCTTAGCGAATAGCTGCCAATATTTTAATTTATTCCGGAGTACTTTTAGCTCCGCCTTTATTTCGCACCACTTTATTTATATAAAAAAAATTCTACAATCTGTAACTTCGATAAAATAAAACAAAATTAATTTAAAAAAATAAGCGATACGAAATAAAAGCGGGGTTAAAAATGCTCCCGAATAAATTAAAATATTGGCAGCTATGCCCTAGCGTAGTAAATGGGCAACCCGCACAACTAGAACCTTCTTTTGGAGAGAAGGTGGTTATTTTATCTCTTTTACTTATTTAATTTTCACAGTTAAAATAATTTTATAATTTATGTCTTACAAAATTTCATAAACGCCAGGAAAAGCTGTATTTTCAAACAAATAAAACTTAGGTTTGAATCTGAAGGAAATTTAAGAGAAAAATTATATATTAATTAACAAACAAATAAAATAAAATGAAGTAAAATGAAAAAAAATAATAATAAATAAATAAGAAGAAGAAGATCTGGAAAAGTTGATTTTCTAGAAAAACGTTCATTTTATTTTTGCAAAATTATAATTATAATTATCTTTTTTTTTTTTTTCTTAATATTTAAATAGATATCAAAAAGATCTTAATGAGATGCAAGCATAAATACTTCTAATTTAAAGTGAGAAATTTTTATGTTCATCTTTAAGTTTTCACAGTTTAATAAATAATCAAATATTTCTCTTTAAATGGTATAAATGTGTCCTATGAAATAATATAAATGAGTCTTTAAAATAATATAATGAGCAGTATGAGTCCTGTTAAAGCTCTCTTAATTGTTTCAAATAATTTGCCCAAAGGAAATTTAAAAATTTTAAATTTTATGTGAATTTTGATATCTTTCCTAATAAAGAATAAATATTTTTTTTCGTTTACACTTTTTTAAATTAAATTAAGTTTGTGAACTGAAAATTTTATTAGTTATATCTTTTATTATTATTATTATTATTATTTAAAAAAAATAAAATTAAAAAAAGAATGAAAAAAAAAAAAAGTACAGTACTTCTAAAAATAGTCAGCTAAAAAGCTTTCAGTGAAATTAGCAAGGGAGCGTTTTCTAATGTTCGCGATAGATGGCGGTAGTCCCGGTTGATGTACGAGGACAGCTTGCTTTTCGAGTCAAAAATGTAACACGCAGTGACTATACTTGAGATATTCCATTACTATGCACAATACATTAATTTTAAATAGGGCTGTGTCGATTAATCGATTAATCGGTTCGGTTAATCGATCAATGCTTAGTACCGATCAATTTTTTTAATCGAGTTAATCGGATCGATTAATTCGATTAAAATTTTTCAAAATCCGATTAAAATTTTCAAACTACGAATTAAATTAAAAATGCTGTTCTGCAAATATTTTTTCGCATATTTTGCTAACAAACATTCTAAGAAACATCCATCAAATAATGAAAAAGCAAAAAATAAAAAATGAAATAAATAAATAAATAAAAATAAATAAAACCTCTCAAAAGAAGTTGTTGCACTTTTGTTGATAAAGAAAAGGGAGAGGACAGTTATTAAACAAAATGCCGCTCCATGTGCATGCTGGAGCAACACCACCTGTCTGTAGCCTTCTACAGAAAGTATTGGCTAGGGTAATAGTATTCTCAGAAACAAGAAGCTTTCAAAAAATAGAAATGCTTAAAAAAAAAAAAAAAAAAAAAAAAAAAAAACGAAAAGAAGGAATTGAGATTTCCACTATCCTTGTGATGGGGGACATATCAACAGAGTTTCAGAATATCTTCAAGCGTTTAATGTCTGTTCAGAATTGCTGATAGTAACTATTGAAGTAGAAACAGAAAATAACATTCTGTTTTCTAGTTCAAAGTGAGAAAGAAGAACCAAAATATAAGAATTTGAGATTTTTAAGATAATGATATGGAATTTTGAGAATCCATTTAAAAATAGTGACTAGCGAGATGGACAAGGTCTACAAGTATAAAACTAAAATATGTGTAATTTCATTTAATGTTTCATTCAAAATTAATTGAAAAATTAATTTATATAAAAAAAATGAATAAATGAAAATATTTATATAAAATTAACACTTAAAATCACCAATTATTGCTCTGAAAATTGATTTAAATTTCAGCTATAAAACAGATATAATTAATTTGAAAAAAAAAAAAAAAAAAAATTCTCAATCAGACTTATGAATAATACACAATATGAGAGTTTTATTCATCATTGAAATAAAATTATAAAGAGAAAAATGAAAACCAATTAAAAATCCGATTAATCGACCGATTAATCGATTAATGAACTACGATTAACCCAGTTAAAACTCTTAATCGATTCCCACCCCTAATTTTAAATGCGATAAATATTTCTATATTATAATAGTGGTACGGTAAAAAGTGGAAATTGCTCATTTCTGAAAGCGTACCATAGCTCCCAACATAATCCAGCAAATTGTTAGTACCGCCCATTTTTCTACACCACTTAATTTTTAGAGTAATTCTCTTCAAATATAATTTCGAGGAATTAAGAAAACAAATACTCTAAAAATTAAGCGGTGTAGAAAATTGGGCGGTAGTAACAGTTTGCCAGATTAGGTTGGCAGCTCTGGTGTACTGAAAAATGGACGCAGAGTACGACCCCTGCTTTTATACAGGGTTACAGATCCTCCTTTTTTCCCTTATTATTTCACCAGAATATTTACATAATAATTTGTACTTAATTAAAGATGCAGATATATTATTAAAAATTCCGAAAGAAAAAAAATTGGTGCAAGAATCAGGAAATGATCTGCGACCACCCTGTTATAATTATTCCCCAGCACTTTTAGTCCAGCTTTTATTTTGCATCACTTTATTTATAGCAAAAATTTCTCCAATATATAACTATGATAAAATAAGAAAAAAATATATTTGAAAAAATGTAGTATGAAAAAAAGACGTGACTAACAATGCTCAAGAATAAATTATAAAAATTGCAACTGCGTTAGTCATGACATGATAATTTGTACTTAATTAAAGATGCAGATATATTATTAAAAATTCCGAAAGAAAAAAAAATTGGTGGAAGAATCAGGAAATGATCTGCGACCACCCTGTTATAATTATTCCCCAGCACTTTTAGTCCAGCTTTTATTTTGCATCACTTTATTTACAGCAAAAATTTCTCCAATATATAACTATGATAAAATAAGAAAAAAATATATTTGAAAAAATGTAGTATGAAAAAAAGACGTGACTAACAATGCTCAAGAATAAATTATAAAAATTGCAACTGCGTTAGTCATGACATGATAATTTGTACTTAATTAAAGATGCAGATATATTATTAAAAATTCCGAAAGAAAAAAAAATTGGTGGAAGAATCAGGAAATGATCTGCGACCACCCTGTTATAATTATTCCCCAGCACTTTTAGTCCAGCTTTTATTTTGCATCACTTTATTTATAGCAAAAATTTCTCCAATATATAACTATGATAAAATAAGAAAAAAATATATTTGAAAAAATGTAGTATGAAAAAAAGACGTGACTAACAATGCTCAAGAATAAATTATAAAAATTGCAACTGCGTTAGTCATGACATGATAATTTGTACTTAATTAAAGATGCAGATATATTATTAAAAATTCCGAAAGAAAAAAAATTGGTGGAAGAATCAGGAAATGATCTGCGACCACCCTGTTATAATTATTCCCCAGCACTTTTAGTCCAGCTTTTATTTTGCATCACTTATAGCAAAAATTTCTCCAATATATAACTATGGTAAAAAAAGAAAAATACATATTTGAAAAAATGTAGTATGAAAAAAAGACGTGACTAACAATGCTCAAGAATAAATTTTAAAAATTGGCAACTGCTTTAGTCATGTTGTTTATTCTGATTTATAATTCGATTTCATAAGATGGTGACATATTTTCTTAATTACGATTCAATAATTTTAGTTTTTTATTTATATGAAGCACCTTATAAAAAAAAAATTTTTTCCATTATTAGTTTGATGCATTTCCAAATTATTTTACTTATAATTATCATTTTAATTGTACGCTTATTTAGTTCATGCAACGTGTTAATTCATGTTACTTCCACTACTTTCATAATGTTATAGATTAAGAATTAAATAAATGAGAATTTTTTATTACTACATAACGGATGGGCGATGTAGATTTAAGTTTTTTCATTCTGAGGGGCGGGGCCGTGTGAGAAATTTGACAGCCATGCTATATGTCTATTCTGACAAATTCTGCTTTGCAAAATATCGCACTCATGAGAAATATTAGACACATAAATGAATTATTGTAACAATTATTTAAGAAACGGCATTGATTTCGCACTTTCGCGACCGCTGACGTCAAACAACTCTATGTCATTTAGAAATCATTAACTCCACCTACATGCATTTCTTTTGTATTTTGTAAGTTACATTGTTTCTTAAGAAAATACCCAATATTCGTATACGTACAATTAATGTATTATGTATTCAAATATTTTGATTGGAAACAATATAATTATGAATGAATATCCATTTGTAATATGAATATGAACACAGAAAACTTTGTTCTAAAATCATAATTTCCAAGGAATAACGCGTATAGGCGTTGCTTAGAGTGTACTTGGTAATATTTATAATTTGTTTGCGGAGCAATTGTAGTCTCGCCTTTTTTTCTACACCACTCTGAAAATAGAGAAATCTCCTACAGTATGTAATTACCATTAAATATGAGAGAAAATGCTCTTTAAAATTAATGATGTAATAAAAGGGCGGTACTAACATTATTTCGGAATAAATTACAAATATTACTAACTAGGTATGCTTATGGGGAGGGAAAAAAAAAGATAAAGATAAAGAAACAACGCAAACATGTGGTTGGGAAAGTGTTAATGAATCTACAACTTCCTTTCTCAACATTATGTTTATTTAATTAGAAAAATAAAAAATAAAAAATAACTCATCCGTCAAAGGTTTTAATAATATAAGTCATTAGGTTTCCAGAAGAATACAATAAATCGTCGCACATATACATGCATTATTTAAATTCTCTTTCTCTTCTTTTTTTTTTTTTTTTCCTTAAAAAATAAATAAATAAAACAAGAACTTTGAATCAATGATTTTTTAGTAAATATAAAAATGTTTCCTCCAAAAGTTTTTGCGTTGGTGATTAAAACAATTATAAACGCACATATTAAATGTTAATAACTTTTAGAAATTGTTATAACAAACAGTCGGCATTACCAATCATTTTTAAAATAAAAGGCAGCGAAATAATTTAGTGTGAGAGGAATCTACAGAATTATATTTAAGAACATGAATTTCCTAATACACAGATGCTAATCTTACAGATTTTTGAATACCAACAAATTTTTATAGAGATATTCTGTTTATTATCAAAAAGTCTGCGATTAAATACGATGAAGATAATTTTCCAGAAATAGTACAAAATCCGGAGGTTTAACAGCTATGCTAAAAGAATATTTAAAAGATTTCTTTTCATTCTTCTGATTCATTTTGCTTACGTTAATAGTTGAAGTTAAAAGTATTGCTTCAGTTTAATCCTTAAAAAATAATCTTTAATATCGGATAAAAGTCCGTATATTTGAAATAACATCTATCATTACATTAAATATTAAGACACCGAAAATATTTAAATCTACTGAAACCAGAAAATGCGTACGTAACAACTTTAAATGCATTTCTTCTTACCCGTTTTGTTATCCAAAAACAGATGGTATTTTCATTCTAGACACGTTGGGCTTGTACCAGTGTCAAACTAAGAAAAGATGTGATCATATAGGAGACGAGAATCCCTGCTTGTTCTTTTCAATTTCAATACTGGCGCTGTGATGACAGAAGATTGAAACTGCTATCTACTTGTTTAAGTAGGTAGCGTCTCTTACATCAAGGCTCAGAAAACGGATCTAAGCAACTTCTCGGTTCTCACGCATCCTTCTGCCAAAGAAAGTAGATAGATAAAACTGATCTGCGCAACTCTTCTCACATTCTCTCTTCGAAGTTTGTTTACATTCTTGCTCGTAATATCGTATAATGATTAGAGATTACTGTGGTATAAAATGAATGTGATAAGCACATTATAAATAATAATAATAAATGCAGTGAATACCTGAAACTGTTCGGTAAACAAATTTACATAGCAATTTCAACTTCTGTGTGAATATGATTTTGACCAAATCATTTGGCTTGATTATCAATAAAAACTGTAAGATGTGTATTAATAAATAAATTTACTATTAAAAATATAACATAAAATTACTATTGAAATATCTGACAACTAAAATATACACGTTGAATGTTTTAATTTCACTTGTTTTTAAGCTATTTTGTCATCAGCTTTAAATGCTGTTTGTAATTGTGTACAAACAACATGAAGTGAAAATTTAATTTTTCCATGAAAAATTATGTACAACATCATGACGTGAAAAATTCCTATTTTCATGAAAAACTATACATCGCTTTTCAATTTATTTACTATTGAGTATACTGTTTTAGGACTTTTTTTTTATTATTACTATTATATATATATATGTGTGTGTGTGTGTGTGTGTGTGTGTGTATGAGACAATTCATTATTATAATTATTTTGACTACACATATAAAAAGTAAATTATTATTAAAAATTAAATAAATTCAAATATTTAATTAAATTAAATATGTTAAAATATTCAATTATTATATAAATAATTAAAACTTGATTCAAGTTGAAATATGCTGTTAAAATTGTAGTCAAATAAATATGTTTTTAAAAACAATTTTTGTAGGGTTGTCGTTTTTTTTTAAAAGTATACACGTAGAAGTTGACTCCATAAGCTTTGCCCTGGCAGGGGAAAGGAGTTAAATACCACGATGTCGCGAAATAAATAGCTGATTATAAACAAATTATTCACTTGCCTTTTAGATCATTACATATCGTGTAAAATTGTAAATGTTCGAGTTTTATTTTACCCATCGGAGCTGCATTAAATTACAGCACGCAGAAAGTTATTTAAAATTATTATTTATTGAAATATTCGTCACAAGAGTGTATTAACGGGCTATTTCTTTCTTGTGATGGTATATTAAAATATTTTTGGGAATGAGATTGGTTTAAGAAAAGAAATACATTTAACGTATTAGATAAAGTAATTTGATTTTTAATCCTTTATAACACCGTAAAAAGTATACTTACCACCCAATTCATTAATTTTAACTGAAAAAAGATAGTAAACTACGTTTCAACGGCTGCTGTTTTAAATCTAAGATATCACTTTTGTGACAAAATTACTTATAACGGCCTTAGAAAGCGAAATTAATTTCGTTAAAAAAAGGGGGGATTTAACACAGAGTGTGACACACTGTTTTTTTATTTTGTTCTTTCATGTATTTTAGTTGAACAAAAAGGGGAGGCGTAGAAATGTGGCTGACCACGTTCTCCTCATTTGAAAGTTCATGAAATGGGTGGGAAGTATACATCTCGGGGCCTTAAAAAGCTTTAAAGTAAAGTACAGAAATGCTAACCTAATTCAGCAAATCGCTAGTTCTACATCACTTAATTTTTAGATCAATTCTCTTCAAAGGTATTTACGATGAATTAAGAAGAAAAATACTCTAAAGAAAAAGACTGGTGTGGAAAAGGAGGCGGTACTAACAATCCTCCGCATTAAGTTAACAGCTCTGAAAGTACATATTTAAGGAATTCTTAAAGCGATTTTTCATTTTTCTTATAAGGGACGCATTTTAAAATTTTATCCCTTTTTGTTTACCCTTCTGAATTTTTTTTTTTCAATTGAAGTCATCACAGGGATCAAATTGTCATACTTTCCAACCTGTAAACAGATATGCCTGGTTTTACAAATGAAGAGTACGCGTATATGCATTTTGTGTATGGAATTTGTAATGGTAACTCTCGGAGAGCCGAAGAAGAGTACCGTCTACGTTATCCACATCGTCGCGTCGTGCGCCCAACAGTGCTGTATTTGCCGCAAATCATCGAAGGCTTAGGCAGAGTGGGTCGTTCGGTAGGGTGTACTAAAGAGGCTATGGTCGCCGCTCCACCACCGCTGAGGAGTCCATACTCGACCGAGAGGAGGAAAATCCAAATATGAGTTCACGCATACTTGCGAGAGAAGGTGGAATCTCCCGAAATAAAGTGATGAATGTTTTGCGCAAAAAACAGTATCATCCATACCACTTCACACCGGTACAAGAATTACGCCACTCAGATTTCCAAAAGCCGGTAACATTCTGCCGCTGGCTTTTAGAGCGAGATATTGAGGAACATCATTTCCTTAGAACGATACTGTGGACAGATGAGTCACATTTCCCTCGGGATGACACGTTAAATTTACATAACTGGCATCATTACGCTCAACAAATTCCATTTGTAACACGAAACTCATCTTCCAGACGTGATTCAGCTTAAATGTTTGGCTTGGAGTGGTTGGCGATCGCTTGATAGGTCCACATGTGTTCCAAGGTCATCTGACAAGCAATACATATTTGGAGTTTCTGGAACATCATCTTCCAGGATAACTTGATGTCATTCCTGTACCCCAACGAGCGGAAATCATTTTCCAACACGATGTGGCCCCTGCACATTCTTCCTATACCGTTCGGGACTTCTTGAATCAGCAGTATCCGTGATGGATTAGTCGTAATGGACCAATTCCTTGGCCACCTAGATCGCCAGATCTCACTCTATTGGACTTTTATGTTTGGGGTTTCCTGAAGCAAGAAGTTTACCGCACAGAAGGTAATTCACTAGAAGTAACCACCCAAACACTGAACTAAAAAATTAAATATTTCATTTTTTGGTACCATACTCGGTAACATATATAAATAATTCAGGAGTACTACTATTCCCGCCTTTTTTTCACACCAGTACATTTTTCTTCTTCTTTAATCGTAATTTACATATTCAAGAAAATTTCTCTAAAATTAAACTGCTGGGAAAAAAAGGGTGGGGCTGACAGGAACTCCATAATAAGTTATAAATGTTACTAAGTATGTCTTACTATTTCATCTTAGATCCCAATCCCTATCTTCTGGAAAATATGAATTGATATTTGTCACATTCATTTAGCATACCTGCCAAGTTTTTTAATTTATCCCGGAATGTTGTTAGTCCCGCCCCTGTTTCACACCGTAATATTTTTAGAGCAATTGTCTTCAAATTTAATCGTAATTATACATTGAAGAAAGCTTCTTTACAAAGATTACGGTGTGAAAACAGGGCGGGGCTAACAACATTCCGGTATAAATTAAAACTTGGCAGCTATGATTTAGCATTAACATTCCAAATTATGTCAAATAATATCTCTATGAAAAATTAAGAGGAATACATAAATTAATCAAACCACTTTTCGGGCTCGTTTGATCCAAATAACCCCAAAAAATTGTCAAAAATGGGTCTACCATTAAAAATTAAGTTCATGCCAGTTTTAATTTGTAAACGCCCCCCAAAGCAAAATCTAACTATGCCTTTATAAACTTGACGCTATTACTAATCAATTGGCATAATCCGCATATTTATAGGACGAATTGCGAGAAAATTAGTTGGAGGTGGCCTTTTATTTCCGTCTGTGAATAAAAACTTCATAACCATTTTATATATATACAGGTGATTACGAGGTCATGAGATAAACTTGGAGGGAAGGTAGAAAATATCACAAGGATTCAGAATTTTATAAGAACCCATATCCCCAAACGTCATTTAAACACTTTAAGAACTGGTTGTTTTGGGCAACACCGTATTACTAACTCCGCCTACTGTTTAAATTTTAAAATCTTGCATGCTTCATTATTTCACAAAATCACACACAATTTTCGTATTATTGTAGTCACTGCGATAAAAGACATCGATAAAAAAAGAATTTATTTATTTATGTAAAAATTAGCATCTAAAGACTCTTTTCATAAAAAGGCAACATTGGGGAGCCACGCCTATATCCACGCAAAATCCCCCGGTTCTTAAAGAATTAAAATGGCGTTTGGGGACATGTGTTCCTATACAATTTTGAATCCTTGTGATGTCGTCCCCTCCAAGTTTGTCCCATGACCTTGAAATCACCTTGTATATATATTGACACCGCTAACATTTTTAAGACAAATAAATTTAAGTCTAAAATAATTCATTTTGTCTTTTTAACTTCTAAATATTTTTAAAACATTTTTTATCTTAAAAAAAAAATACTATGTCGTGATTTTTTGTTGGATGATTTCAAATTTCATGAATTGTAGTTTTTTTAACAACACTATAACAAGTTTATAGATACAACATCAAAATTTCTTTCTTTCTTTTTCTTATATTATTATTAACTCTTTGTGACTACTATAGAGATTAATATTCTAAAAGAATGTAAAAGAGAATTAAAGTTTATACATATGGAATAAGATATTTATTACTTCATAACAATTAACCATTTTGACAAAATTAGAAAGAAGAGTTTTTTTTTTTTTTTTTTTTTTTTTTTTTTAAATACTCTGTATTAATAAAATAAACTTATATAAATGAACAAATAAATAAATAAAGAGAATTTATACTGAAGATATTAAAAACTTATAAAAAAAATATTATTTATTTATTCATTTTCTTCCTCATTTAACTTATTCATATTATTACTAATTATATTGATTCGAAGCAAAAAGGAAGAAAAATAACGTTTAAATAAGTGAATTATTAGTCTTTGATGCACTTCTTTTTCCAAAGCAATATTTATGTCTAATTTCATAATATATATAAGGAATAGGCTGAAAATACTGTCAGAGGAGGAACGCTGGCGCAAAACTCATACCGGTATTCGTTTAAGAAATTTCTCTACCTGTAATATGGTTTATTTCACAAGTAGAAACATTTGTTTCATTGATAGTGGTATGAATTCTACGTCTGTGTTCCATCCCTGAACTTTTTATACTACAAAATATAAGATTAGTTTTTATGTAAATGTTTAAAATAGATGTTGAAACTTTTTATTATTTTTAATAAAATTGCTTTTCATTATTTTTGGCGAAAACTGATAAGTATGCCAAATACTTCGAGTTAATTATTTCCCTTCAGCTTTATTGTCCCAGTATTGCTGAAATAATGCTACCAAAGTCGTTTTCAGAAAAATGAATAATAGTTACATTTCCAAACGCCCAAGAGTTCTAAGGCATATTTCAGTTACAACTTTTGAGCCATCTGCTTAAAAGCGACAGCTCTCAATCAAGAAAAGTTAGAGAGATTATCTTAAGACTCCGATTAGCTTTGGAGCTTTGGATGGAATGAGTTGGAGGCACCTGTGACTGAGTCACGCATCCTCCAGTACATAAGAGTGGAATCTAACGGAGTTAAGTTCTGAGGAAGGCTGGAGAACCAGCCAGTGAGAAAAGAAAAAATTTAACATTCCTGGTAAGTAAGAAAAGAAGAAAGCTCAAGGAGAAGAATCTCCGAGGGCTTGCAATAAGATTAAAATCTTAGTGGCACGATCTTCTGTGCTTTTTATTAAATTAAGGGCATTTTTAAGTTTGATTACTAGATATGATAAATTTGGAATATTTAGTTCAGTGTTAATTTCATTGATAATTTGGCTTAATTCTGAAAAGGGAGAAGTATGAGGTATTTGGGAACTGCTAATTTCGGATTGGTCAGGGGGAGTGGCTAAGTAATGGGCCTTGGAAATTTCGGATTGGTTAGTGGGAGTAACAAGGTTAGCGTAGCTGATTTTAGAATTCACGGGGCGAGTAATGAACGTTTTTCTTTTGTTTTCGGGAAAAATGGGGCAACCTCGAAAAAGAGCTAGGTGATTTCCACCGCAGTTACAGCACTTCGGATTTTCAACCTTTTTGTTTCCCAAAGGGCACTCTTTTGAGTCATGTTCTTCAGAACATCTTATGCACTTTGGTTTCATATGGCAATTTTTTGCTGTATGAAATAGCTGTTGGCATCTGAAGCACTGTAAAGTACGTGTGGGGGTTTTGTAACTCTCCACGACGATGCGGAAAAATAAGAATTTATCCAATTGGAAAATCTCTTTACTCTTATCGTTTTTGGGTAGTTGAATTTGAAATAGGGGCAATTTTTCTTTGGTTTTGAAACTGGTAAATTGAGAAATTTTAATGACATCGAAGTCTAGGGAAGTAAGGGCATCTTCGATGTCAAGGATATTAGTGTCTAAAGGAAGCCCTCGAATGACAGCCTTGAGAGGTGGGACTTTCCTATCACCCATGGTGTAGAATTGGACTTTCATTTCGTTAAGTGCAAAGATTATTTTATCGTGCATTTCGTCAGTTTCAGGAAAAATTTTAAGATAGTGGCCAGCAGGGGTGGCGATGAATTTACAGTTATGGGGCGGCTTGCTAATATTTTTTAGGAGTTGGGTTTTGTTTCCACAGCGAACAGTAATGAATCTTCCTTTTGGGAGAGGATTCTTTCTTGCGGATTTTTCAGTTTTGGGATTAGTGGGGGGTTGGGGGATAGAATCATCCAAAAGCATTTTTTCCCCAATTAGATCAAATTTGTTTTCAGTAGGAATGAGAATTTTGGTTTTTGAATTTTTTGCCGAATCAGAATTTTGGGTTAGTTTTCGTTTAGAACCAGGAATGGTAGTTTCAAAATTAGTAGGGAGGGGCTCAGAGAAATTTACATCAAAGGAAACAGAATTTATATTACTTTCCCCATCAGGCTGGTCCTCCATGACGTCATCCGTCCTGGTCCAATCACTGGATTCTATGGTCCCGTATCCAGGGCGGAAGTCAGGAAAATTAGGATATCTTGTGTGAATTTCGGAAATAGTAAAGGACTCCATGGGTCCTTCTTTCGTAATATTTCCACTTTCGTCAATTAGTTTGAAATTGGTTTTGATGATTTTACTGTATAACTCATCTTCCAGTTGGTTGATGTCAGAAGGGCGTATGAGTTCGAATTTTTCATTTTCAATTGCCTCGATGACGAGTCTGCAAAAATTTCTGTGAAACTCCTCTAAAGACGTGACCGCAGACTCCATGGTGGATTAGTGTACCTCGAGAAAACAGCCCTGAAAAGGGCTTCTAAGTACACTAAGTGAGATTTCAGAATTAAGGTAATAACAACTATTGTCATCAAGGTCCGCCAGATGGCGACACTACGCAGCAGGAAATAAAACCGTCTGCTCTCTTCGGAGCCAGATACGAGAGTCGGTTGGACTCCGATTACGTTCTGAAAAAAATATTTTTTATTGTTGTCTCTGAAATGTTTCTGGTGTAAAATCTTATTTGGATCTTATATCATGGATTTAACACTCTCAGTTCTGAACTATTTCGACCACACCCTGTGGACTGAGGGTTTTTGGTACTTTTCATGATTTTTTCTAAAATACCTGGCAGATATGTATTTTTTTTTTTTTTTTTTATATAAACTTCTAACTTTTCTTATTCATAATGAAGGAACTATTTAAATATGCTGAAAATTAATGTTTAATGAGAAATTATTGAAAAAAGTGTGTTTTAAAGTTAAAAAAAAAAAAATCCACATAAGAAAACTTCATTTTTTAACATAAAATTTTACATAGACTTGAATAAAAACTTACCTAAATGTTGTACAAATGCCTGAAAACAGGTTTTATTTTTAAATAAACATTATTTAGTAAAATTTGATTTTGTATGGCTCAAAGTAATCAAAGAAGTAACTCTGATTCTAGATCGTTATATAATACCCATATCGGTTTAGTGCTACCATCTTTATATATATATATATTTTTTATTATTATTATTATTATTATTATTATTATTATTAAAATGTTAGTAGATGATATTTGAAAAATCGACGAATGAACTTAGTCGGTACTTTTATAGATCAGAGAGTTAAAAGTCGACCGAGAAAATCTCGGGCTTAGTTCGATTCGCCGAAAACGGCAACCAGAGTGACGCTCGGGCTTAAATCTCAAAGTGTTAATAATAAAACTTCTAAAAGTCACATTTTCTGTGCACTTACATAATTCTCTATAAAAAAATAAAAAAAAAATAAAGCGATTTCATTGCAATATTGCGGGATACACGGAATCCATTTAGAACGTTAAATTTAATTTAAAAATAAAAATAAATTAATAAAAGCTCTTTATTCTGTTAGTAAAGTTATTTTTCATAATTTATTAAAATTAAATTAAATTTATATATATATATATATATATAAGTTGGCTAACTTATGATAATTTATGATTAATGTTTCTGATAATATTACATATATATATATATATATATACAGGGTAGCTACAGACCCGCCTTTTTTCCTGATTCTTCCACTAGCATATTTATATGATAATTTTATGCTTAATTAACCACACAAACGTACTATTAAAAATTTTAAAAGGAAAATTCTGATCTAAGAATCAGGGGGAAAATGTGGCCTGTCACTGCCCTGATGTATATGTATATATTACGATAAGAATAAGAATGAAATTTTAAAAAAATAAACAAATAAACAATTTGCCACAACAACTCACAAAAGACAATTTGACCATTATTTTTTTTAATTTAGATTCGAAATTCAGAATACTCATTTTAAATTAACTCCAATAAAAACACAAAACATAGAAACATAAAAAGAAGGAGTTTTCTTTTTAACGGAAAGTTTTTTATTAGAACTGACCATAGCAAAAAAAAAAAAAATAAATAAAAAAACTGTATTTATGAATCAGGACATAAATAATTGAATAATAAATAAAATAAAATAATTGAATAAAAAATAGAATAAATAAATTGATCAGAATATAGAGGTAAAATCCTTAGGAGTCACCACTCCAACACTGAGCTAAAAAATCAAAGGTTTCATTTTTTGGCCAGCGATATTACACAAAATACACAAAAAGTGACCACACCTTAGAAAATAATCTGGTGTGTTACTCACACGACTTTCTCTTATCCGGAAATTTAATACTATAAATACAGGTTGGAGATTAAGAGGTAAGATAACGATGTTATGTAAACCTATGTTAAACAATTCAAATTAGGCTTCGGAAGAGTTTTATATGATAATTAATTCTATGTGAGGATTGCTACCGCCCCCCTCAACCCCCAGTTTCATTAATGCACCTACATTTATACATAATTTAATTCGGTTATTAAAAAATAATTTATTAAAATTATTATTTAAAAAAAATTATCTTTTATGATAATGCAGACGATTTCCATATTAGAGAAGTAGTATAACACTAAATATCCAAAAAAAAGTCCATTTTATTCTCAATATTAAGAAAAAAAAATCTAAGTTTTTTTTTTTTTCGTTAAAAGTAAAAAAAAATCGATAACTTTGTTTTAAATTATCGCAGATCGATGGTTCAACCATTCGTTTTAAAGGTATTGGCGAGCTCTTTTGAAAGATACCCATCACGAAAATTTACTCCCCTACAGGGGGGACTTCCCCCCCCCCCAGGAGGGAGGTGAGGCTCCTACATACACAAAATAAAAATTTCCAGTTGACTATCTCTATTACAAAAAATACATATTCGTTTCATTTGGTTTTGTGTAGTCTACAGACGTTAAACTCTACTTACCTGCAATTTCCATCATAGACGTATCGTATTAGAATTCTCTTGATTGTCCCTGTACACGAACCATTTGCTTGATCTTAACGAAAAGCTTACTGTAGCATCCCTATATGATACACATTTAGAATACCAAGTTTGGAATGTGTACTACTATTTGTTCTTGAGATATGCTTATAACAGACAGACACACACACAGACATACGCACAGACCAACCACTAAAAACATGATTTTCGTATTCAGGAGACCTCAAAACGCGTAAATATAACAAAATCTCACTTTCGAAAATTTGACCCAAAAACAATACTTTCTCTACCTTATGAGTAAGAGAAAGTAAAAAAGAAAAGGAATTCTTTAAATAAAGAAAAAAAATAGAATAGTGGCAATTAAGAAATAATTTAATTTGCAGTTAGAATAAACAGTGTCTCACAAAAAATTAATTCATAAAGCAGTTGCATAAAAACGCACTCATCGTAAGCAGTACGAAACATTTAACACGTTTATTGCCAAGCTGAAATTTGTAATTTCGTACAAATAGAAAAAAAATAAAAATCTGTTCCCTAGTGGCCAATATAAATATTACGTGCCGTTTCGCTGTGACTGCTATTCTATTCCTCTTAGAAACTTGATAGCGACGCACAAGTGATAACTCGTGATCGGCCGTTTGGTGAAACCTCGCATCACTCGATATCACGTGATGGGCAATTAATGTGTTCGTAATTTTAAAAAAACCCACGTAGTTTAGTTGAAGCTATATTTGTGTTCTAAAAAGAATAATTATTAATTAAACTTAATTTAATTAATTATTGTTATTATTCTAAATTAAAATTACAGATCTAAGTAATTTCAAGCTAGGATTATTCATTAGCATAATGAATATTTATTAAATAGTATAAACCATTTATTTATTTAATATATATATATAGGGAAGCGTGAGGCAGGTTGAAACAGTTTTTGGAAAATTATATGGCTATAGAACACAAAAAACAGACTGGGCCTGAGCATAAAAGTATCTTAATGTGCAACCCAGATCCACAAGACAACCCTAGATCAGAGCTCTTATGCAGCACAAACCAACATAGAAATCCTGTCCCATCGAAAACTGTTCGCAAGTTACTGCGAATAAAATAAAAAGATGTCCAAAACTTAGAAGTCCCCAGTTTTTGAAATTTCTAAAAACGCTGCGTACAAAAGGCACTTATTTAGAAAAAAAATAAAAGACATGAGTCTAATGGCGAGATACATGTATTAAAACAAATGGAAAATCAAATATTTGTCAAAATTTGAAATTTTTTTTCTGTTGCAAACACCGTTCTAACTACGGATGATAACTTTTTCCCAAGAACTTGTTCATTCTAATAGCATACTTGTCAACCATCTCATTATGAACCGTACAATATTGTACCCGCCTTTTTTTTTTCACACCAGTCTTTTTCTTTAGAGTAATTTTATTCTTATTTAATCGTAACAACATATGGAGAGAATTACTCTAAAAATAAAGTGGTGTGAAAACAGGGGCGTTTTTTCAAGAGATGTTAACAATTGTACGGTTGTTAATGAGATGGTAGGCAAGTATGTAATAGCTTTCGAAGAAGCTTGTATTGAACCTTATCGGTTATATAGTTCAGAAGAAAATTAATATTTTGTTCGCAATCCATCATTAAAATTTCGTGTTTCTCGAAAAATATGCTCCGCCCATCGCTTTTTCCCTCTGCTTTTGATTTATTCACTTCAGTGGTACATTCATCACATATAAATGCATCAATTTATAGCTTATTTATTATACAGATAAATAATAGCTTATTAATTACACAGATAAATGCTAATTTGTATCATAAAATTATTATGCGATTTTATTGTATTTTATTATTATTATTATTATTTTTAACATTAATTCAGAAATTAGTGTAATTAAAAATGAAAGTAGATTCTCTTTGAAATTGCATTAAACATCTCAAACTGATTAACAAACACTTCTGTTCTTTAATCATTGATTTGAAGTATATCTCTTTTTTTTTTTTTGCTTGCCTTTTATACATTTTTCATTTCCATTGCTTTAATATAACACGTTATTTGTGGGTGTTTTACACGGAAAGAGGAAGTTATTCTAAATTTAATTATATTATTTTTTAATTAACGATGATTTTCTAACAACAAAAATAATGAAATAACATCATAATTTTATGATACAAATAAATATACAATTATTATCTAAGTAATAAATAGGGTATAAATTAATTCGTATAAATATCAAACGTGAATTAAAAGCTAGATGGGTGGAGTCTCATTTTAGAGCAACTTAAAAATTCAATGATCTTTTATTAAAAAAAATTATAATTATTTCTTAACTAGATAATTAACACTTTCGCGACCGCATGTTTTTGTCTTTTTCACAGTAAAGTCCGCCTGATGGCGTTATTCTCCCTAGTTACAATATTTCAGAATAAAATTTTCCTTATTCACATTTACATTACAAATGTATATACATTATAATTATACTCTTTCTAATCAAAGCATTTATATCCATAGTATATTGATAGCACAAATATGAATATTGGGTATATTTTTAAGAAATAAATAACATACAAATTTTGAAAGAAACACCCACTAGTGGAGTTACAGATTTTCAAATGACGTGAATCTACGTCGGCGGTCTCGAAAATGTTAACATACTAGTTCAATTTAAGCTTCTTTGAAAGTTGCTAGAATGGAAATGGTTTTTGGAAAAAGTGATTAGTCGTAAAATTTGCATTTTTCGTATGTTTCACAGTCTATACTAGGCAAGACGTTTTAAACGCTCGACGAAAGGTTTAATGCCCAAACCCTCCCTCCCGCTCCTCTATGTTTTTTGTCAATTTTGTCCCTTTATTCCTTCCGGTGTCAATCTTTTTTTTTTTTTTTTAACATACTTAACATTGTGGGTTTTTTTCTTTTTTTTTTTTTTTTTTTTTTTCGTTTTCCTCCCATGCTTTTGCTATGGATTTTTGACTGATTTTTTCCTGTTTTTCTATGGATTTTTAGCTTTTTTGCCTCATTTTCTACATTCTAAAGTTCCTCACCATCAAATCTAGATATTCTATTAAGACTGATTTTTATTTATTTGTTTATTTATTTTTTTTTTTTGATTAAATTTTTTTCTGTCCTTTCCATATAAATATTTATTTTTGGTGTAGCGTTTTTAGAATTTTCAGAAATTGATTATTGTTTAACCAGGAAATAACTATCAATGAAAAGAGCATAAATAATCATTTTTTTGGTGCATAAATCAATTGCCCTTGTGAGCTCGTTTTCGAGTTACAAATTCTGACAGTTCGCTAATGATCGATACAATCAGGCCTTAATCGATAAAACCACGCTTTACTGAAATAATGAAGTAAATCCAAACAACTAGTATTCAAGAGAGAAAAGACAAACGTATTGTTTGGCGCATAAATCAATTGCTCATTTCAGTTTTGAAATAGATTCTCATAGCTGCCAGCCTAATCCGGAGTACTGCTAATACACGCCCTTTTTACCACACCACTTAATTTTATAGTAATTTTTTTAAATATACTTATGGCTGTATCACACAAGAGATTTTCGCTCAACTTTTTACTAAACACAACATTATAGCCAACATACTGAGCCTGACTTTGTTCAAGGACAGCAGATTTTCGGATGATCAACTTTTATGGTGGTCTTCCGAAAGAGTTGACTGTGTTGAGCATGCTCATCAAAATTGTCCAATAGGAAGGAAGGACAGGATTTTTTCCTGGAACACTTTTAGAGAAGGGAATACCTCACGTTATCAGTTCGGTGTAACACTACGGACAGCTGATCGGTTTTCTTGCTCTTTCAGCTTCCCCAACTTTGAACGACGCTGAGTGAACATGTTGAGTATATATGCTCCTGTTCATATGACCATTACGATGAAATAAGAAGAAAAGTACTGTAAAAAAAGACTGGTGGGAAAAAAAAAGAGGTGGGTTACTAACCATCCTCTGGATTAGGATGTTGGCAGCTCTGTATTTTATCATCGAGATATAATGTCTGAAAATTCACTAGTGTAGAATCTAAAAATTGATAACAGTTATGGTTCAGACAGCATTTAATGAAACTCCTCTCACTTCTTTCTCGTTACTACGTTTTTACTCAAACTTAAATACAGATTTCTCGAGAACGGACGCACGAGGGAAGTTTACAATACGAAAATCACGTTAGATTGTACTATCTCGAACGAATATCATTTAATTAATGCTTTTCATGCTTTTAAGTAAGCTCTCTCACCAGCATCTGGATTCCTTGAGGAGCACATTTATAACTCCTTTAACACGGGTGTCCTCCCTCCTTCCTGGAAATTGACTACTATTTTCCCCATCCGGGAACTTGGTAAACCCTCTTCTGATCTCGCTTCTTACCGCTCCATTGCTCTCACTTCAGTGGGGTGCAAAGTTCTTCAACGAATGATCCTTCGCAGGCTCTTAGCTTGGGCTGGCCAATGGAACTTCTTCCATAGAGACCACCACGGCTTCATTCCTTCCCGGGACTGCACTGCAGCCCTCAGCACCTCTTTCCTGGATGCCTCTAATGCCCGTGCTAATAGCTACTTCGTGGCTGCTGTCTGCTTGGATATCAAACCAGCTTATGATTCCGTTCAGCCCGGCATCTTAATTTATAAACTTTTCTCTCATGGGATTCATGGTAAAATGGGCCATTGGATTGCTTCCTTTGTCAAGCATCGTGTTATCCAGGTCCGCTGGAAGACTCTCTCTGAGGTCGGTCCCTGCAATCAAGATGTTCCCTAGGGCAGCGTCTTATCCCCGTTCTTGTTTATAATGTACATGCTGGATGTTGTAGAAACACTTGAGGAGGGTGTACATATAATTGTCTATGCCGATGACATTTTGGTTAACACTATTGGCACATATGAAGACCGTGCTCATCAAAAACTTTATAACACGCTGTGTCGCATCCGTACTTGGTGTTCGGCCAACAAACTCTTAATTGGCCTTGATAAAAGCTCCGCAATTAATTTCTCCAGTTCCAGAGATCCCGGCCCTCCTATCATCCTTATGGGTTTCAATATTCCATGGAGCTCCCATGTCAAAATCCTCGGCATCTGGTTTTCCTGCTCTTTATCTTTCGCTCACCATTTAACTTCCCCTGAAAGTGAAGGCTTTCCGGAGAGTCAATTATATGAAAGCCGTCGCTAATCGTACTCGTGGTTTAAATAGCAATCATGCGCTGAAGACCATTAACTCTCTGATTCGAAGTAGTCTAGAATATGGTGTTTCCCTTTTTTATGACGCCCCACCCTCTACTCTCAAAACTCTTGAGATTTGCTATAATGCTGCGATTAGGGTTCCCAACGGCCTTCATCGCTGGACCCCTATCTCTGTTCTCCGCCGTGAGGCTGGTGTCCCTAGCATGACTCTTTGGCTCTCCCTACTCACAAAGCAGTCTCTCCTTCGCCTTCTTGCATACCCTCCAGACCTTCATTTAATACGTTCACGCCGGCGCATTTTGTTTACATAGTCTCTCAAAAGTATCCGAGCACTAGTCAATAATTCCGATATCAAAAAAGTACACTTAAAACTGTTTTGTTCGTTAAATCCTTGTCGAATCATGTTCTTAGACTGACTAAGAACATGACTCTTAACAAAGCAATATTAAGTGTACTTTTATTGGACAAGGATTATCACTAGTGCTCGGATACTTTTGCTGCATACTGTAGCTGTGACCCACCAATGGGTCACGCCGGCGTGAACGTGTTAAGCGACTTAATCCGGTTCCAGATACTTTTCCCTTCTGTGAACTGGAAGTGAAGAAATCCGCTGCTCCTTAAATTGCTCTCTTCTGCAGGTCCTCCGCTTCGTCTGCCCCCCCCCCCCCCGCACCCTAACTGTCTTCAGTTTTGTGATTGTTGACGAATTCCCTTTTCAAGACCCTTCCATTCCTGACGAAATCATTGCGAAAGCTTGGAACAACTGGCACTCTTCCCTCCCCCTGTGTACTCTCTTGGCCACGGATGCCTCTAAAGATGACAGCGAAACAGCAGTTGCGGTGGTGGTTGCAAACTCCACTTTTTCTCTGGCTTCTCTGGCATCCCATCACAACACTGTTTTCATTGCCGAAACCTTGGCTCTTGTTCTTGCCATTTCCGAGGCACCCACTTCTTACTCCCAGATCATAATCCTGTCGGACAGCCTCCCTGCTCTGCTTACTCTCAACTCCTTGTCTTTCCATTTTCCCAAAGTCATTCTTCAGCTTCTTTCCGCTATTCATGCCTGCAATCAACGTGGCCATCACATAACATTCGTCTGGTGTCGTGGTCACAAAGGTGCCTATCCTAACGAAAGGGCGGACAGCTTGGTCAAGAACAGTCCTTACTCCTGCCACTCCATCCCTTGGACCTCTCCAGAGGATCTTTGCTTTGACATAAAGAAAACTTGGCTCAGTGAAAGGGAGTATAGTTGGCTGCAGAACGACTATTCCTCTCCTTTTGATTACCTCAATCCGGCTAGACCCTTTCCCAGTTGGGTCTCCTCCCGTATGGCGGATGCGCTCCTGGCTCGTTGGAGCTCCAAAACCATCATAACCCATCAAAGGCTATTTCGTATGAACCTCTCCTTCTATCCTCTTTGTCGCCACTGCTGGGATCAAGAAACTCCTGAGCACATTTTGATGTATTGTTCTTTCTATCGGAATCCTCGCCGCCGGCTTCTCTTAATCTCCCGGACTGATATTATCTCCACCGCTCTTAGTTCTCGTAATGGCACCATGAGCCTCCTCTCTTTCTCTAAAAGTGTTTTTCCAGATCTTGTCTAATTCCACTCTAATGGATACTTCGAGATAACGCTGCCCCCTGTGGCAGAAATTTATTATGCTTTCTGCGACAAGCTTCATCAACACCAAAATCTTTCTGCAGGAATAGTTTCTGAAGTTAACATTTACGAATTCAAAATACTTTATTTTTAAATAGTAAATAATATTTAGTATAACCAATGTATTTATATTTTGACTAGGCACAAATGCATATATCTGCACTATTGCAAGAAAATATTTATTTATTTATTTATTTATATATTTTAAGAAAGGTGAAAATAAATCTATTGATCTTAATTGCTTCAGATTTTTTGTTCACATTAATATACAATATTGTTTATAAAATATTCAATGCATTCAAACCATAAAATGCAATAACACATAAAAAATAATCTACAAATTTTTTAAGGCATTTAAATCATGTATTGTCTAAATTAAAAAATGTTACAAATACTTTTAAAATTTCATTACTTTTTTTATATTAAATATATATATTTAAATACACAAATGCACTTATTTCATAAGGTGCAAACCAAACAACATAAAATCTAATACAGAACTCAAAATTAAAAGTAAAAATTAATATAAAATTCTGAATATCATAATGAAATATAAATAATTTACAACATTTATGGTTTTTGAGTTTATTAGAAAGGTGCAAGATAACATTCTAATACACAAGATTCATTTATTATATTATCCTATACAAAAGCATAAAGATGTGTATTTGAAATCTAAAAAAATATGTTTTGACATTAAAGAATTCGGAATGTATAATTATACCATCATTTAAATACATAAAGTAAAACAGAATACAAGATCTAAGTAACAAAATCATAGACAAAGTATAGTAAAAATATTTATATAAAGATTGAGGCAAGTGAAATATTTAATTTTTAAGGAAATGTTGAAATGGGAAATGTAACAAATTTCATGGATAAAATCTATAATAGAAAATAATGATTACAGATGAATGAAATAAATAGAAATAAATTAAAAATAATATTTGAAATTGATATCTATACGAATAAGTAAATACAAATAAATAAATAAAAGCATTTGCTGTTTAATTAGTATTTATTCAAAACAACTACTATTAGATAAAATTCCTTTTGCTTACGAAAAAATAAAGATATTCAACAAAACCTTTGGTTTGATTTTTATTCAAAATAACTATTTAATTTGCAATATTTCAATTAAAAAAATATTTTTTTTTTTTGTTTAATTCAAATGTTTAAAAAATGAAAAGAACAAGCTATAGAAACTAAGAGTATTTTTGTAAAATAAATTAATAATTTTTTTAACGACTTCATATGCTTAAACAACAAAATTTAAAGCTAAGAATTTTAATCACAATTAAAATAATTATTGATTAGTAAAGAAAAAAAATTAGAAAAGTTATCAGTTTTATAACTTAAGATACCCATTAATATTTATTGCTAAGATCTTTTACTACATATAAAATGCTAAAAATCAAAGTATTTTTAAGATTAATTTCTTAATTTTCTATTTTTTGAAGCAAGCAAGGTAAGTATTCAGCTTCATTTTGTATTTTGCGTATAACTACAGACGTTATAAATTTCCCCATAGTCTTATTTCTGTATATATTTGTGAAATGTATTGCATAGTTTGAACCAAACATTAAAATTAATGCAGCTTTTAAAAATTTACGTGTATTTACTACTACGCACGTATGCACGCTTCGCATACATTAAAGAAAAAAATCACTAGATAAAACTAATTTGTCGTGCGTAAATCAGAAAATGTATGAAAATCGGTACAGCAGCAATCACGCATTTATTTAAAAAAAAAAAAAAAAAAAAAAAAAATCACTGGATGCAGCTATTTTGTTGTGCATGAATCTGAAAATGCATGAAATATGAAATTCGGAAAATGGTCGCAAAGCCACATTCTTTCGAAAAAAACATCTTTTTGCAATACAATAAGTACACACGACATGAGCAGCAGACGCGGCGCGAAAACAAAGTTTCGAGACACCGAAATGAAGTTCCAATGTGAAGAGGTTACCAGTGAAAAGTGTCGATACACCGAATCATATCACCGCATCACGAATCGCTAATGCATGCCGTATCAAAGCTAGTCCAAGTGAGTTACATCCTCTTTATCTCCTCTCCTTATTCAGGATTGAGGCGATCGTATCTGCAGAAAGGAAAATTTGTTCTGCAGAACAGTTTATAAACCATTCTTTGAGTTTCTTTCTCTCTCTCTCTCTCTCTCTCTTTAATAAAAAAAAAAAAAAAAAAAAAAAACACAATGTCAAAATTTATTTGACTTAAATAAAATCTTTCTGCAAGAGCATTTCTGTTTCTGCAACATTGTCGCCGTGTTTCTGCCACGGGGACGCTGCCCTAGTGGCACAGCATATACCTCATGTTCTCCCCCCTATTTACCTACCTAAAATTTTGTGAAGTATTAAATGCTATTACATAGTAGAAAGAAATTAAAACTTCTTCACACACCATAAATTTTAAGTCAGCACAACCGGTTTCGAAAGGACGTAGCATTTCTTCATCAGGCGCAAACACGTGTTACTGCCTTGGGGGCAAAAGCAAGACTGAAAGCAGGGCAAAATCCAAAGGGGGAGGAGCAACACAAACAACCAATAGGAAGCATCATGCAGGGCAGGACCAATCAGAGAGGAACACACGTACACACACACCAAAAAAAAGGGGGGGGGAGGGAAGGAGTAATCAATTAATTTTTTTTTTATTATTATTATTTTATTATTATTGTTATTTATTTATTTAATTAATATTATACTAATAAGTAAATTTGATAAAATTTATTTATTTATTAATTTTTTTTTTTTAACTAGAATTATTTTATTATAAATAATATTATGTTATAAACATAATGAAGGAAATTATTTAATTGAATTAAACAAATTTTTCCAGGCTGTAGACAGCAAAGTGGAATCAGATTTTTCATTGACAATTTTATCACGATTAAGGTAAATAGCTAAATTTTCCAAAAAATCCAGTTCGGAAACGCGTTTGGCATGAAAGATAATTTTGGCACTATTAAAATTAAAACTGTGATCAAATTCCCAACTATGCTTCGCAATAGAAGATTTGGAAATTTCTTGATTAACACCATACTGAGAATGTTCTCGTAAACGACATTAAGATTTCTTTTTGTTTTGACCAATATAAGATAAATCACAATTATTACAAGGGACATTATAGATACCCCACTTATGAATTGAGGAAGAGCTTTATGA
Organism: Salticus scenicus; assembly: GCA_963930645.1. Lineage (NCBI taxonomy): Eukaryota > Metazoa > Arthropoda > Arachnida > Araneae > Salticidae > Salticus > Salticus scenicus. Next base: position 97,772,100 of record OZ005657.1, read on the forward strand.
GCTTCATCTCTTCCTTGGTAAAAACTTTAATGATTTTGCTGTTTCGGAAAATGATAATTATTTATCCTTACATTCACTTAATTCTGCTCATCAGCGCAATTTAGATTCTAAGTGTTCTGTTTTGCGTAAAAACCAAAAAACCTCTCGTGAAATTAACAAAGTTCCTGGAGAAAATTACATTGTTAATCTGTCTTCACATAACTTAACTGCCCAACAAACAAAGTGTTAGAACTTGATTTAAATTTTTCCCAATCTTGTAAACCTTCAATTTCTAAATTAATTGCTACCATTGAGGGTTCTTTAAAATATAGTAAAATATCTTCCTCTCAAAAAGAATCTCTGCGCCATATTCTTGCTGATTGCATTCCTTCCAATAATTCCAGTTATAAATCTAATCTTTCTAAATCTGAAAGCGTTGCTCTTAAGGAACACAAATCTAATCAAAATCTTGTCATTACTAAAGCAGATAAAGGTGGCCAGATTGTTCTCATGGACAAAACTGATTATGTTGATAAAGTTAATTATCTTTTATCTGAAGGACCTTATACTGAAATAAAAAAAGACCAAACTAAATCTCTTCTAAGCTCTGTCCAAAAAGCTGTTAAAAATTCCATCGTTCTTCATGACAATACCAAATTCTCGGTTTCCCCTTCTTCAGCAATTTGTGCTCGTTTTTATGCTTTACCTAAAGTTCATAAAATTAATGTTTCCCTCAGACCTATTGCTTCGAATATTGGTACTGCTACTTATCCCCTCTCTAAATTTTTAGCTTCTATTTTTTCTCCTTTATGTAGCACTAATAGTCATACTATAAAAAATTCCTATGATTTTGTTATGAAGTTAAATAATCTAAATCCTGTAAATTGCCCAATGTTATCTCTTGATGTGAAGTCTTTATTTACTAATGTCCCCATGAAGGTGCGCTTAATTGTTTAGAAAAAAGGTTACGCGAATTTCATCATTCTGACATTGAAATCAAAGAATTTGTTAATCTAACTAAACTCTGTGTCTCCCAAACTACTGTTGAATTTAATAACAAATTTTATAAACAGCGTGATGGTTTAAGTGTGGGTAATCCTTTATCTCCTATTCTTGCCGATATCTATATGCATTATTTTGAGGAAAAATTATTAAAGATACTAAATTTAAAATGCTGGTTACGTTACGTAGATGACACTTTCATTCTTGTTGAAAATCCGTTTGATGTTTCTACCATTCTTAATATTGCTAATGCTATTAATCCCCATATTCAGTTTACCTTCGAGTTAGAAAATTGTAATCAATTTCCCTTTCTCGATGTTTTAGTTACTAGGTGCGATTCCTCTTTTAAAACCTCTGTGTACAGGAAACCTTTCTCTGTTTCTAACCCTCCCCATGCTCTCTCTAATCCTCCGGCTAAACATAAAATTGGCACCTTTTACACTTACGTGTATCGTGCTCTTAAAATTTGTTCTGATACTTCTTCTCTTAAAGAAGAACTCAATTATTTAAAGTATGTTGCTATTAAAAGAGGTTTTAGATCCGCTATAATTGATAAAGCTCTCAAAAAGATCAGTAGGCCAACTTATAATTCTACTCTTTCCATTGATGATAAAATTAAACCTGATAATCTTGTTGTCTTGCCTTTTTATCCCCCTTTATGTTTTAAATTAGCCAAAGTATTGAAGCGTTTCAATTTTCACGTTATTTTTAAACCTGTCAATAAATTCCAATTCCCTTTAACCAAATCCCCTGTTCCTGAGCTTCATAAGTGGGGTATCTATAATGTCCCTTGTAATAATTGTGATTTATCTTATATTGGTCAAACAAAAAGAAATCTTGAATGTCGTTTACGGAACATTCTCGGTATGTTGTTAATCAAGAAATTTCTAAATCTTCTATTGCGAAGCACAGTTGGGAATTTGATCATAGTTTTAATTTTAAGAATGCCAAAATTATCTTTCATGCCAAACGCGTTTCCGAACTCGATTTTTTGGAAAATTTAGCTGTTTACCTTAATCGTGATGAAATTGTCAATGAAAAATCTGATTCCACTTTGCTGTCTACAGCCTGGAAAAATTTGTTTAATTCAATTAAATAATTTCCTTCATTATGTTTATAACATAATATTATTTATAATAAAATAATTCTAGTTAAAAAAAAAAATTAATAAATAAATAAATTTTATCAAATTTACTTATTAGTATAATATTAATTAAATAAATAAAAATAAACAAATAAATAAATATAACTCATTACTCCTTCCCTCCCTCCCCTTTTTGTGTGTGTGTGTGTGTTCCTCTCTGATTGGTCCTGCCCTGCATGATGCTTCCTATTGGTTGTCTGTGTTGCTCTTCCCCCTTTGGATTTTGCCCTGCTTTCAGTCTTGCTTTTGCCCCCAAGGCCGGAACCCAAGGCACGTGTTTGCACCTGATGAAGAAAGGCTTCGTCCTTTCGAAACCGGTTGTGCTGACTTAAAATTTATGGTGTGTGAAGAAGTTTTAATTTCTTTCTATTGATTGTACGCCAGTTTTCGAATTTAGTTTTTGGCTATTACATAGTACCTTTCAAGTTGACTACTTGCTGGCTTTTCAACGAATAATGTGCTAGCCTTAAAGCAGAGATAGTAGTCAAAAGCTAATTAAGGTGTGTATTCGGCATTTTAAAAATGTAATTATATAAGTTTGCTCACATATTCTGAATTATGCTTTTTATTTATAGTATTCATAGATTTGTTTAGGCATTTGTTTGTGTAGTTAAAGTCTCTTTATTACCTAGTATACTTTCTATTTCATATTTTGTAATTACTGTACATACGAACATCTGAATCGTTTTCATATGTGGAGGAAACATTATTCAACCTTGTCATTCATGCTAGCTAGTATCATTTTGGAAGTCATTTAATGTTACTACTATGCCTTTTAAGATGTATTCTTGCTGGCTGTAAAACGAATAGTGTACTGGCTTTAAAACAGGGATGGTGATGAAAATTTAATTTTAAATTCATGTAATTAATTATGAAAGTTTACTCACATATTCTGAATTATGCCTTTTTATTTTTAGTATTCATAGATTTCTTTGAGCATCTGTTTGCATACTTTATACGTTATTAACCTAATATACTTTCTATTTTAAATTTTGTAATAACTGTATATGAATATCTGAATCACTTTCATACGTATAGGAAGCATTATTCAACCTGGTTAGTATTGCTAGCTAATATCATTTTGGAAGGCATTAAATGTTACTACTATGCCATCTAAGATGACTACTTTCTGGCTTTTAAAAGAAGAATGTTCAGAATTCGATGTTGATGAAAATCAAAGTAAATAAATAAAGGTATGTATTCTGCATTTTTATAAAAATTATGTAATTAATTTTACGAGTATAAAAGTTTGCTCACGTGTTGTGAATTCTTCTTTTTATATTTGCTTTGCATATGTATTGCCCGATCCCAGGTCCTGCTCGTCGTTCAGTCGTTCGGAGTTCTCCCGTGGTTTTCTCCAAAAAATTGCGTGAATACGGACTAGGACCCCTTAGAAAAAACCCCACGGAGGGCCCCTCTCAGGCCTAGGACCTACAGCAGTCAATCAGCCTTATTCCCCAATCCAGTCCAATCCTTTGCATATGTAAAAGATAACTCAGACCCCGTGTATTAGTTACTTCAATTTAAAATTCTTATATATATTTAACAAGCGTGTTATGTATTGCAATTACATAAGAATATAATTGTCAACGGAAATTAAAAAAAGAAGTTTATTCATGATTTTGTTTTGTTGTCGATTGTGAAGAATTTCTCCTCAGTACAAACTAATGCTACATCAAACAAAAATACTAAAAGATAAAGATTTTAAAATATTAGATAAAATCTTTAATAAAGAAAAATAAATTATATACACATATACATGTACATTATTTTTTTTCTTTTAAAGCTACTATTTTCATAAAGGTTAAAGTGAGTATTTTGACATATTTTATATTAAATATTTTGTCATTCATTCCCTTTTCAATAAAACAAAATGTTTATAAAATCACATCTTTAAAAAAAATCATCTGACAAAAATATTAACTTTCCTATAAATTTGATGAAAACATTAAAAAAACATTTTATTTCAAAATGTTTTTGAGAATTTTTCTGTTTATCGATAACAAATGAATTCGATAATAAATATAGTTCGAATTAGTTCAAAATCTCAAAAGTCATCATGTTGAAAAATTAAGTGGCTGCCATGTGGATCAAAATGACAGAAAGTTTCTCATCTAAGACATCGTTGTAAATTTATTTTTTCATTTTATTTTATTTTATTTTTTTGTAGAAATTCTTTCAACGAGGCTTAGTAAGTCGATAAAATGTTAGTTTTCTGCATTTCTAGTTTGTTTTAGCATTAAAATAGCCTAATTTTCCCTTAAAAACGCATTAAAAATATCCAATAACGCAGGAAATGGATTTGGCGACTTTTGGCGAGAAAATACTTATTATCGATATACCAAAGATAGACGCAATAACGTGATTGGTTCACGAGTTACGTGAAATTTCTAGATTTTTGTTATTTGAATGATAAATACATTTTTCAACTTTGATTTGAATTAATTAAGTATTTCAAAAGTTACCGTGATAACAAATTTTTATGTGGCCGCCACTTGGGAAAAATGCGGAGTGAGATGCCTAGCGAACTTATCTGAGATATTTGAATGATAAATCCACTATCCAAATTTGATTAGAATTGATTCAGTATTACTAAAGTTACCATAATGACAAATTTTCAAGTGGACGCCACTTGGAAATAAAATTGCGGATCAAGTCACCAAGTAAACTTATCTTAGATATTTGAACCATAAGTTCACTATCCAACTTTATAAAAAAGAAGCATTATAATTTTTACTATATACATTTCTCAAATTTGGCGGCACACAAAAGTGCCGCGGCACAGTGGTTGAGAATCACTGATATAGATAAACGAAGTAATTGTAATAAGTTGATTTCTAAAGAAATCAACCTAAAAATAAAAAACATTCCTCACAACAATTGTTTTGGGCCGAAAAACAGTAAATTACTTCCTTACACTGTAAAAAATATGTCCTATTTGCTGCCAGAAATTACGTTCTGACAACATAATTTTTTCGTAAATTACACGTATTTTCTCAAATTACAGAGAATTTCTGGCAGCAAATAGGCCATATTTTTTACAGTGTACTTATAAAGTAGCTATAGGTGCTGCTTTGATGCTGCGCCTGTACCTATCATTTTCGTATGATGAAGGGTTGTGCTATTATGTCTAATTGAAAGAACTGTTGTGAATGGTGTTCCTTTACTTTTTTTTTTAATTTATTTATTTACAATTAAAATTTTTATAAAATGAGGTTTTCAATTGCACTTATGAAACTTACTTAACTCTGAAAAAATACATAACTTAAAAATGAAAGAATGATAATTTAACAAAAAAGTGATTCTTGCACAGAGATTTTCTAAAATTTTTTCAAGATATTATCTTTATCGTAGATGACTATTTCTTGAACTCTATAAATTTAGAATAATAAATAAGTCTTTACAAAAAATACCATAAGTAAAAAAAAGAAGACAAAGAAAGAAAAAAAATAAAATCTCACGGCAATTTATTTGAGCCGAAATAATAGCACACCTCTTCATCATGTGTAAATGTAGATACAGGTGCAACTTTGATGCAGTGGTATTCGTCTGGTTCGACAAATGAAGCTTTGTGTTATTGTTTTGACCAAAAAGAACTTCTGAGAGCTTTTATTTTTAAAATTTTTTATAGGTGTTAGTTGTTTGCTATTTTATTTTATTTTATTTTATTATTACTTTGGAACATCTATCTTTTAGAGCATATTGTCTGAAACTACTATTAAAAATTATTATACAGTGTTGTTTTCCATTGCATTTATCATGCTTTCTTAGCTCTGAAAAAATAGTTAAAAAATAATTATATTAAATAAGAATGAGCGATTCTTATATGATGACTTTAAAATATATATAAATAAATAAATAAAATGAATACACAATTATCAGTTTAAGAAAATAGATTTATTCATACAGTGATACATGCATTATTTATGTATGAGAATGTTTTAATTAAATTTTAATTTAAAAATTTAAAATTAGTGTTAAATTTCAAGTATTCGAAATTTGAACAAATTATTTAAACATCTAAGATATTAATTTTATGATTAAATGAATTGTTTCATAGAATGATTTTTAAAAAAATGACAATTTATAATTTATAAATAAAAAAAGGAAAGAAATGTTTAAAATGTACTTAATTTTTTACGTGTTGTTTTGCAAATTTCTCTGTGAAAATAAACAAAAAATTATAGGAGTAGTTTTACTTACAATAATAAGGTAAAATTATCATCAAATTTTTCGTGAAAAATATTAAAAAAATTGTGCATGGCATCGAATTTTAAAACTCCTTTAAAAAGTATCATGTTTTACTTGTTATAAATGATATACATAACATGCATCCTATAATGTTAATAGTTTAACATGAATTATAATAAATATTATACAGAAATTCTTCTAATATAAAATTATTAAAGAATTTTTACTTTCATTATATTTAGAGTTAATAAATTCTTATTAAAAATCAGTTGCATGCCAAGTGATAGTATAAATTGTAGGATCAAAATTAAAAATGAGTTACAATCTCACAAAATACACTTTCACTTAACCAATATTCTTTTTTGAATACTGTAAAAAGAAAAAAAGGAATTTGATTTGTTTAAATCATTTTTGTGGATCACTGAATAACAAACCTAAAGAAATTGTTTTATTCCTAACAGAAAATTATAATGAATCATTTTAACAGCCATCAACAAAGTTCTACTGAGAGTTTACTCTTGAACTCTTCATGGAGTTACTACAGCTTTTCCAACTGGATGCTAACTCATCAGCATACATACTCTTTATTTAGATAATTTTAACTCATAACAAAAACTGAATTTCCACATTTTATAAATTCATTTATATTGCACACCACAAAGGACATTTGTGGTATTGAAAAAAGGTGAAGGTCATATATTTTATTTTGAAGAAAGTAACTTAAATATTGTAAAAGTATGAAACCAATATTACACAAAGTTTTTTAAAGAATAGACTTATGTGTAATAAGCTAAAAATGTAAATAAAAATATAATTTCATTGAAATGTGGATGTATGCAAGTGAAAATAATTATCCTTACATACTTATTAAACAATAAAAGTTGCAAATGAAATACGACATGCTATGTAAAACAATACAATTTACACATTTTCAGAGTACTTTAGAGTTTCAATGAAACACCTAGTCTCATCTATTTTCTGTCTTATTACATATATGTGAAAATGTAACATAAAAACAAATAGCAAGATATAAAGATTATAACTCATATGTGTTTAAATGGTTTCTATATTGTTCTAGAAAATCTGGCTCTGGTCTTTTCAATCCAGTACCATAGTTTTTATTTACATTGTGAATATGTAAACAAACGCTATTGCACCGGATTATAATATTTTACTGTATTAATTACTGACATACATCTTAAGATTTTTCGCAACAGATTACACTGCCGATTCAAAAAGTAACTTTATTGAACTTGTAGTATTTTAAGTTTTTCACACAATAATTTAAATTTAAAATCAACGAGAATTGTCACAGGTGTGAGTAGATCAACATATAACATGATTTTTTAAAATTAAAACTCAAATAAGTATATATTAAATACATCCAGGTATCTGACCTCGTTAAAGAACAACAATAATAAAATCTAAAAGCTTTTTTTACCATATGCGATTATTTAACTTTACTTTATTGATTTTAAAAATACGTATCCATTGTTTACAACACTACACTGATCGGCATATTTTACTCTTGGAAATTAATCGAAGCTTACAAAATCAATAAAATCCCCATGAATTGCAATAAAGTACCTATTAATAACTATTATTTACGGTTAATATGAATCAAAATTTTAAATATTTACAAGAAAATGATTTTTAATTTAAATACTCAAAGAATATGCGTCAAAATCAGTAAATGTTAAAAATAATAAGAAAATGAGAAAGCGGAAATAGTTTAATGCTTTTATGAAAGATATAATAAATAAATAAATATTAATTTAAAATAAATAAATAACTACCGTTAATTTTCATATGCAGAAGCAACGTCTGTTTACAATTTGTTTATACATTAATTTTGTTCATACCCAGATTTTTTTTATACTAAATGTGAATATAAGAATTTGTGTATTCATTTCTGAATAAAGTTAAGAAAATAACAATTTATGTGAAAGGGAAACGAATTTTAATTTACCAATAAATGTGATTTTTCTTCATGTCTTTATTTAATACTAATAAACACATACCTATGTGATTGCTATTTAAAAAGAAAAAAAAATGAGTTTAAACATTTATTTTCATTTCGTTTTTAGGAGGTTGGATTGAGATTTTTATAGATGAGAAAAAGGGAAATGTTACGTTATTCAATTCTTTGGAATATGAATGAAAGCATAACATTTCACGCAATTTTTCAATTTATTTTGATGTACAGTCGGCTGCAAAATTATTCGAGCACTAGCCAATAAATCCTATATTTAAAAAGTACACTTAAGACTGTTTTGCTAAGTAAATCCTTGTCGAATCATGGTCTTAGACTGATTAAGAACATGACTCGACAAGGATTTATTTAACAAAACTGCATTAAGTGTACTTTTTTTTGGCAAGGATTATTGCTAGTGCTCGAATAATTTTGCAGCCGACTGTAATACAGTGGATAAGAATGCTTTGATATTAATGCGACATTAGGTTTTTAAATCCGCGATTGTAATGAAATGCTCGCCCTCTGGTGGGCTAAGGTGAAATTACAATAAACATGGTTTAATTCGAATTCCATACAGCCGCCATTGCTTGCCGATATTTAGTTTCACATATATTTATTGAATAAAAATGAATAAATACGGTAAAAAAGATAACACATACTTTTGTGTGCCACAGTGTAACTCCAAAGGATCAAGAAATCCAGAATTGAGCTTCCATTTATTTCCAAATGACAAATTTAAAATTTCAGTTGCTTCGGCTAATGGAAGTAAAGAATTAATCACATGATTTGAAACTAATATTTGCTCAACTTCAGTTAAAAATCTACTTCCGATCGAACTTTGAATAAACTGAAGTATTTTTTCCAAAAGCAATCAATTTTCCATAATGTAATGGCGGAGAAATTATAGTACGAATATTAAGTAGAATAAGAAAAAGAACACTAATGGAACACACGTGGCAATGTTTACTAACAACTGCAGTGTTCACAAAGCGCCGTCTATCGATCATTACAAACGCGGATAGACATCCGACACAATAACTTAGGCTTTTGTCCACCAGAGGGTGTATTCGAGCGCTAGAGTTGCGAATTTTTAATTAATTTCTTTTGAAAGAAATTGCGACCACCGCAGATCGCTGACATTGACGCCGCTTAACTGTAAGTTGTTTGACTGTTTACAAATGGACACTGGGCAGGACGCAGGAGAAGCTGTTGTAGATTTTCGTGTCTTCATGCAGAGAAGGTAGTTTATAAAAGTTTAAAATATTGCTTAGCTTTTAAAAGTAAATTTTATCTCGTACCTTTCATGAATGTATTGAATTAATTTTATACAATAACCATTGTTAACATTTCAGTATGAAATCACTTAAAATACTATAAGCTATCCTTTTTAGATCTCAGCTTTGAAACAGAGGCCATCTTTACTAGATTTCTCCCTAAACATTCTGTTCTTACTATCAACTTTTCGTTGTTGCTGTTTAATTTTCCTCGCATTTTTTTCTTTTTCTTTCTTTCTTTTGTGTGTGTGCATTTGAAGAGCATTTTTTAACAATGTCACTCTTATTTTCATTATTGTGCAAACAAACGTTTTTTACTTTCATTCATGTTTCTTCTAAATTTAATTCTTTTGTTATATGTCTTTTATTTCTTAATAGCTGAATATTTATCTGTTTTTGTGAAAAAAAAAAAAAATCGTAAAATTTTCCATTTTAGTAAGTCATTCTATATAATGTTTAATATCCAGTTAATAGAATTTCGTAGAACCAAATATAAGCTTTAATTAAAAATAATACACTAAACACTAAAAAAATTATAAAAGGTTTGCTTTTATAATACAAAATATTGTGAAGGGGCTCATTATATAAATTTTAACATGTCAAAAAGTCCCGAAATTAATCCACAGACTGCATCACAAATAAAATATTTCTATGTGGATAAGGTAGTACAAACCTTCAAAAGTTACATGTCAAACTTTCATGATATTTCATTTGTTTGCTACTGAAAAATAAAAGTTTTAGTGACTCTGCTTTTGATATTTTTAAAACAATGGACAAAGATTAATTTTATGTGTTGATTAACATTGTTTTGTGATGGCCAAAAACACTGTGAAAACTGCTGAAACTCAGCAATGGCTTAACAGTTTCAATAGTATTTTTGCCCATCACAAAACAATGTTTAATGAGTACACAAAATTCAGCTTTATCCATTGTTTTAAAAATGTCAAAAGTAGAGTCACAAAAACTTTTATTTCTCAGTAACAAACAAAATATCATGAAACTTTGGCATGTATATTTTGAAGGTTTGTACTATTACTATGAAAGATAATTGTACACTATAAAAAAGGCTATTTAATTCTTAGGCCCTTTGAAAGGCATGTTAGAAAAGTTTCGTGAATTTACATATTTGCAAATGAAACGGGCTTTGTGAATATGTTAGGAAACAGCCATTTGTGATTTAAGAAATGCTAAAAACTTAAATTTAAAATATGTAATAATATTATTTTGAAATCCTACAATGCACTGATTATTAAAACATAATGTTTACTTATATTTTAAGAAAGTTAAAACTTATTAGATTTATGTATCGCCTTAAAAAGTCAATGTAAATAATATATATTTTTCTTACAATTGTATAACATAGTTTACAATTGCACAACAGCAAAACCAAATGCATAGGATAAACTATTGTTACAGTGGAACTTTTCTGTTTTTATTTTTTTTTTCTTTACGAATTGATTAATTCTGTGAATTAATCAAGCTTATATCATTTTATTAGAAATTATTCATATCCCAGATAGTCTTTCTTGAGACCTCAAGTATGTTTTTATCAACTTAATTTTGAAAAGCTACATTCAACAGATGCAACTGTTACAGGTAGTGTTCACATTTTTCAACAAAAAGGGCAGGGCGGATTTATCGAAAAGGGCTCTTTTTTGTGAGTAAAAGGGCACATATTGATTCTTCACCACTCACTAAATGGCTTAAATAAAATGTTCAGTCCACAAAATAAAATAAATACAAATAAAAGGAGAACACTCATCACCAAATTAACGGAAAAACACAGCATGTATCATCTTTCTTGGATTCATGTCTATTTTAATTTAATTATTTATTAAAATTGTAAGCTTAGCAGCCATTTACAGATGTAAACATACAAAGATGTTAAAATTTATATTTTCAACGAACACACAATTTTGACTTTATAAGTTCTAGAGAAAATTTTACCTCCGACTACTAAATTTTAAGTAATTTGGTATTTTTCAATCTTAAACCTGGTCTCAAGGTGGCAATAGTTTTTTAGATGTTATCTTAAAATCTATTTGTCCAAAACAGCTGAAATTTCATAAAAATTATAATTAAAATAATTAGGGCCAACTAAAATATTTGTAGTAAAATATTTCTAATTTACAATTCAACAATTTTTACTTAAATAATTTCAAAATATTTATTTTTGAGATAAGTTTATTTAAAAATTTTTAAATAGTAATCTACAAATATTTTAAAAGTTAGTGCAGGCTTTAACGCGTAAATGCCTTAAGCATTGTTTCCCATAAATAATTATATTACACATAATTCTATAAAGAATAGTAGGTATCTATTTGTCTCTCTCTGATATATGCTCGATCAGATAGATAAAAATGTTATTATTATTATTTTTTTTAAAGTCTACATTATTATTTAAAAAAAAAAAAAAAATGCACCTAGTTTTTTTGAAACTTAAAAAGAAAATAAAACTATGCAGCATGTGCAAAATAAATGTAAAATTAGCAATATTTATAGTCATAACTAATTGTTAAATACGCTATAATTTTTTCACTAATCTATAAAATTTTTTAAGACTGATTCCCGAAATTTCCGATGTTTTTACGATCGATCGCCGAAATGCATAATTTTTTTGTTGCTAATCAATGCAATTTCTGTGTTTTTTTACATCAAATTCCCAAATACTCAATTATTTCGTTGCTAAGAGATGAAATTTGAGCTTTTTTCCTCAAAGCTGAATATCAAAATACAAAATAGATTTGCAGCCGATTTCGAAAATACAGGATTTTTTTCCCCAATGTCAATTCTTACAGTCAAAACTTACATTTAATCACAAGTAATTCCCAAATTCTGCTATTATTTCACCGTTAATTGATGAAATTTCGCGATTTTTTCCCCCTAAAGCTGCTCCTGAAATTAACAATATTTTTGGCCGATTGCTGAAATCTGCTATTATTTCGCCCCTAATCGTTAAAAATCGTGTTCTTTATAATGTTGAATCTTCAAATACTCAAATATTTCACCACTAATCAATGAAATGTATGCTTTTTTCAAAGTTGAATCCCGAAATACACAATAAATTTGCAGCCTAATTCAGAAATATGGGATAATTTCACTATTACCTGTCAAAAAGTTATGTTTAAATGCAGCTAATTACTAAAATACGATATTATTTTGGCGTTAATCGATCAGATTTGCACTCTTTTCAAAGGTGATTTCCGAAATTTGCGATGTTTTGTGGCTGATTGTGGAAACAAGTAATCATATCACCGCTGGCGCTACTTAATAAGGTTACTTTAATCCTAATTGTTTGCTGAAATTGGCTTTATCTCCATATTAATTCATGAAATCCATGCTTTTTTGCAAAAACTATAACCGATGTATGCAATAAATTTTCCGAAATATGGAATTAATCATTTTACAGATTTTTTGAAATTTATGTAATAGCAACTAATTGTTTTATCGCTAATTTTTAAATTTTGTATGTGTTTCAAAAAAATTAATACCAAAATATGCGATTATTTCACAAATAATAATAATTCCTAATAATAAAATTACTTTTTTTATGCGTGATTGCAGAAATATACGATACGAAAGTCTATCTAAATATGGGATCATTTCGTCGATAAAATTTACTTTTAATCATTTAAATTATGTGCTGAAATAAGCCATCAATACACTACAGAAAAATGTAATATTCTTGCTGTGGATTGTCAAAATTTATCATTTTACGTCTTATTAACAAAATTTACCTTCATCATGGCTAACTGCTCAAATAAGCGATTGTTTCTCTGAATAAAGATAGGCAACTATTTTCGCAGCTATAATCGACAAAATTCGTGTTATTTCAGAAAATTTATATCACAATTATTAAATACAGTAGAGAGCCAGAAATCCGCCGACCTAAAATCCACCGAAATCCGCACAGCTTATCAGATACAAACAATGAAATTTGCAAGTTACAAAACTGCAAATCAGAATTTTTGAAGATCTTGAACGCAAATTTTGTGCTTGCATTTTATGATTACAAAAAAGAAAAGCAATATAATAATATGAAAAACTGCAAAAAATCAAGTTGCTGATAGTGAAATTATTGACAGTTATATTAAATTCATCAAAAGAAAATGATTATTATAGTAATGATATCAGGTAAACAATAACAAACTAATTTTTTAAAATGCTATCTGATGAAGGCATTTTGCTTTCAATTTGTAAGAAAGAACTCAGTAAAATTATTAGAAAATAAATTTGTGTTACTACTATTTACAATAAATAAATAAATAAATCATGCAGGTCCAAGTGTAGTTTAAAACAAACTACATGTGAAAAGATTTTATCAAAATTTGACAAGTATTTTTGTCATTTTTATTTGTTTTCATTATATATATATATATATTTAATGTCCATTATTATTCTTATGTACCTAGTAATTTAATATTCAGTGTTATTATTCACTAGTATGTGTTTAGTTTGAATAATATTCTGCTTTTATTAATCAAAGTGAAAATCATTTTTTATGGGCCCCGAAATCCGCCAAATCCTAAAATCCACACAACCTCTGGTCCTGAGCTGTGCGGATTTTTGACTCTCTACTGTACATACATATATATTGAGTAAAAAATCAGCAGGATTCCTAATTCCTACCTTTTTTTGGCATATATTTGCCGAAATATCAATAATTTTTTGCGTCCGATTACCGAAATATATATGCAATTTCCTCGTCCGAATACTTTGAAAAACTTTTGTCAAAGGTCTGTTTTATGTTTGCTGATTTAATTTTAAGTAAATTAGTTTTAGCGCGAAGTTGACAAAAGAATAATTATTAAATGCTGATTTTATGCAAAATATTTGAAATCCTGCATACGAGAATTGGGTGTCGATTTTAATACTTTAACATAATTTCTGTGGTTCTTTATTTTATTATATTGTTTCCATAACAATCATTTTCTACTCTTGGATATGCAGAAAAGATCCCCAATACGCAGGCTTCGAGCAACGGTGTGAACAAAAACATCGGAGAAACCGCGGCTAACAATAATTTTTTCTGTCGACCACCAGAATATACAGACAGATTACACATGGATTGTGCCCCCAGAAGTGACTTCTTATAGAATTTTCAGGTCGCGTTTGTACGAAGGTATGTGAAGTCCGATTTCGCATCAGATAAAAATATATTATAAATGTATGTTTCTCAGTGAAAACGGTAAAATATCTTTAAAAAATAATGATATAGCAGATGGGAAAATACAGGGCATATTTTCATTTAGAAAAAAATGAAAGGTGCATTTTCACTTGAAAAAAAGAGGTAGGGCATATTTTTCACTTCAAAAAAGGGTGGGGCACACCGGCAGAGTTGTTATTTTGTCCACTTTGTCAAAAGTTCGGGACACTAGGAATAAACCTGGACAAAACTGGAAAAGCCACATGAAACTGGACAAAATAAAATCCATTCAAATGTACATGTTCACTGCATAAAATTATTCTGTTAAAGCAATAAACTGTACTTTTAACTTTGAATTAGCAATTTTAGCAATAGAAATATTTTATTAGAAAATAGTAATTTGATTAATGAAGTGTAATTTCATTTTAATCATGATCAGTAAAATAAAATAAAAAATCATAAAGAAAATGATAATTACATTAGTTATGTATAACTATACATAACTAATGTAATTATCATTTTCTTTATTTCGTAACAAAGTAAGTCTGTTGTGGACTATTATAACATCATCATATTATATTATTATATTACATTATTACAGACATTACTTTTGTGAAAAATAAATAAATAAAAGATAAATAACTTTTTTTATTTGGAAGAAATTTTCATTTTTTTTTTTTTTTTTAATCTAGAATTTTAATCTTTAGACCAATTAATATATATATATATATATATTTACAAAATTAAAATAAGAATATAAAATTATCAAATAATTATGTAAATTTGATTTTTTAAATTCTTGGATAAGAAAATGATATGTTGGTATGTATTGCAAATAAAATGTTATACAGAAATGAAAGATTTGCTTTTAAAGGACTTGTTGACGTAAATTGATAAAAGCATTAAATCTACATTTATGGGATTTTTTTTTTTTTAACCTAGTATAGAAAGATTTCATACATAATGTCGAGTTATCTTCAGTACATAATGTTGACAGTTAGAAATAAAGAATAACTTAACCCCCAACACTAAACACTCCTACCTCCTCTAAAGAGACTATTTTCAATATTAAAAAGTTTTTCACAATCAACGTGATTAATACATAAATGATTAGAATCTTAAAAATAAGTTGTTTCTTTTTCATTTTGTACTTAACATGGAAATATCTTATTTAACATTTTTATACCAGGTAAAAAAAAATAACCTCATAAATATAGATTTAATGTTTTTATCAATTTATGTCATCAAGTCCTTTAAAAGCAAAGCTTTCATTTCTGTATAACATTTTATTTGCAATACTGAAATATCATTTTCTTTTCCAAGAATTTAAAAAATCAAATTTACATAATGATTTGAAAAAAAATGGTCACCAACAAAAATTTCTGGTAGCCCATAAGAAATATCCTCCATCGTTTTCTTTCTTTTCTTTTTCAATCTCAAAATTTACTTGAATATAGAAATCAAAATTATATGCATAAAAACCAATTATTTATTAGGCTAGAATGATACATCAGGAAACACTTGTTTAAATTTAATATCATGAAACCGGTTTTATTATTTTCATTAAAACAATACACCATCAGCATTGTACATCATTACACCGGCACAACAATTCAGCACCAGAGGTCAATAGCATGCGCAATCAAGAGCAATGTAAACCAATTCCCTAAAATGGTGCAATAATTTAACACCGAGTTCGGAAACATGCACGGAAATGTGTAAATAGTCTAATGGTGTATTGATTCAACAGTGTGTCTCAAAAAGTGGTGAAAGAAGCAGGAATCAAAACAGCAAGAGTCAGCCTACATTGAAAGTAGAATCGGAGCCCGTTTCTGGGACCAATTCCTTCATCACAATATTAAAAAAAAAAAAAAAAGTTGAATTTCCTTAAAGTTCAAAACATCGCCAGTTAAAAAATAATGGTCACCAATGGCGACCAGGTGACCATATTTCACAAGCCCTACACATATTAATAAACAATTTTTTCTGTATATGAAAAAAATAAAGATAATTTTAATTTAGTACTCACAAATAATTAATAGTGGACAAAACAGTATTTTGTCCGGGACGGTTTTAACCAGGTTTTTTTCCAGTGGTTTTCCACTATGGAAAAAAAACGAACAACCCTGCGCATCGGCACTAAAACAAAATAGGGCAGGGCGCAGCACCTTCTAAAAAACGCATGACATGAACACTAGTTACAGGTATGGTTAAAAAAAAATTGTTATACTATAGTCATAATTTTGCGGAACTTCATCAAGTTTATTTGTAAGTAATTTCTGCAAACAGTCAATAGGAGATATGTTAGCATTTTGTGTAATAATATTGCTTAAAGTTTTAACTTCAGTGGAAAGGTTCATTCTATCATTATTACTTCTTGTACATACTGTCATTTTACAATAAAAATATTTAAATATGCCATTAATGAGTAGGAATAGAATATTGGCATAATTTATAGGGATATTTTTGAGGGTCACATTATTGATTCCATTATACACAGAGGCTTATCGATAAGGGAATGATTTAATGTCTGAAACAATCTCTTGGGACATGGTTGATTCTATTGAATACCTAGAAAAAAAGGTGTCAAAAAGTTGAACTACATTATGGACTCTGTTCATGATGTCTTGAGATGAAGCAAGAGATTCAGTGATGATGTTCTATTTTTTATTTTTAAAGCAAATAATTTCATGTTGGATTTCAGCAGTAAGCTATTCATTTCGGTTTTTATAAGGGGGGGGGGGATTGCTAATGTCTTCTTATATGATTGTAAAGGGAGATTTTAGTTCTGATATAGATTGTAGGACTTGGTTCTTTTGACTTTTGAGCATTTTGAAAAATAAAGATTTTGTAAGCTTAATAAAATCATTTATTATCATGTTACAATTCCAAATCACTTAATTCTTCTTTGCCATCTAATTTGAAAAAGAAAATATTTTGTACCTTATTATGTTTTTACACAAAGTTAATACCTTTAAAGAAGTTTACTTTTAATTTTACAATATAAATATATACATACGCCTTAAAAAACAGAAAGACAAAAATTGGTTTATGATTTTTGCTTTCTTCTTCCATGGTTTCTAGGGGGGAATGCTTTTGCACAGCGTTCCAATTTTTTTGGGTGGCCCTAGGTGGCCGCTTAGGTACAGTCAGTAGGCACTGTAACTAGATTTTTTTTATAAATATTTTCATTACTCATAGTATTTTATGAATTATTTTTTATCTGATAAGTGAAATAAAAAGACAGTAAACCGATTGAAAAAAGGAGAATATTTTTGGAAGCTAGTGTCCAGGTTGTTATGATGATTAGAAAATATTACTTAGTCTCTTTAGCCTACATGAAGATATTTATATATTTAGAGGAATTTTAAATTATTTCACTTAACTGTTTTCATCAGTTGATTATTTACTGTTATATTTATAATGCATAAAACTCTATTTCATCATTATTACATTCTGAAGTTATCAAATGGTATGAAAGAAAAAAAATCAATCTTAAAAGTTTTTTACAACTTCACAGAAATACAGTTGAATTTTAAATTATTTATCTTAAAATCAAGTTTTTTTTTTTTTTTAATTATTATTATTGTTAATTCTTTCTCTTTCATGCTAAAGAAAACAGTTTTTTATTCTTTATTTTCTGAATTTTAAAATGTGTTTGAAATTTACTAACGAGGAAACATTCACAAGGTGTCATCATCAAAAAATATTGAAAAAAATATATGTGATTCTGCTCTTCATAAAACACCAGAATGTGAAAAAATTATCAGCTGAAATCAATTACAACGACCACAAAAAATTATCAAAATTAAGTGTATTTGGTGATTTCACACTGTGAGGCGATTGATTTTGAGTACTTGGCGAAGAAGCAAAACACGATTCTGTTCATACATGGCAATCTTGGTGCTAGCAAACTTATCGCCTAACAGCGCTAAATCATCAAAAATGCTTATTTTTGATAATTTATTGCGGTCACTATAATTCATTTCAGCCTATAATTTTTTCACTTTCTGGTGTTTTATGAAGAGTAGAATCACATGTATTCTTTTCAATATTTTTTGAAGACGACACTTTTTGAATATTTCCTTGTAAGAAGTATCCTTTTCGTGTTATCAAACTGATTATTTTTATTCATTTTGTTTGTTTAGGTAGAATATCCCTATGAAGACTAAATATGAAAATTAAAGTTGAAAGCATTTCTTCAACTGGTAAGTATCTTAAACTTTTAAATATTTTTGAATTAATAGTTTGCTTATTTTATCATTATATAGTTACATCTCCATTTTGTTTTTGAATATGTACACCAGTGTGTGTCCTATTAATCCTATTAACCAAAAAACAAGAACAAAAAATTGTATAAATTTTTATATTACATTGATTTATTGGTTTAATTTTTGTTCATTTATTTTTCATTTATTAATATTTTTTCTTTATTTCTTTCATAGATTTTTTGTAGTTTCTAGGATTGATTTTTTTTCTTTTTATAGACTATCGATGATAACAATTTAAAATCCTCAGCAGCAGAAACAGTGCTGCAAATTATTTAAAAGTCTGCAGATTAACTTAACATCTCAAAAAGAATGTGATTCTTTAAAATGTAAATTAATCGAAATATTCTTTAAAATGTAAATTAACCGAAAATTGGTGAAGAGGTACACTGTATTTTATGCTGTATTCATTTATAGAATATAAATTTACATTTAAATAAGTATTTTTAGTTAATTTTAGTTAAGACCATGCTTAATAAAAATTATGATTAAAAATACTTAAATATTATTTTTGAGCTCTTCACCTATTTTCGGTTCACGAGCCGCCACTGGTCTGTAGATTACAGTATTTGTTGTATATTCTTAATCTATTTTCTTTTTAGATGCAAATTTCACATATTTTATTAATTGCTAATATGTATTGTGATACTAGACTTGGTCTTGCATTCCTTGATTGCAGAAAAACTTTGTTTTGCTGCAGGTAGGTATAGAAAATTCTGCTATTGGGATAATTTCATAAATTTTCATTTGGCTACACTACTTTTCCATAAATGATTGGACACTTTTGATTTCAGATGTTTTTTCAAATATCTCAAAAAGTACAGGATGAATCATTTTAAAACTTCAGGAGTATACAGAGCATAACCTGATATATTTCAGGGAAATTTTTGCCCTAAAAGCAAAATAGGTCCAGTAAAAAATGAAAAAGTTTGATATCACTCTGTAAAAAGTAATGTTTGAAATGCATTCTAGCTGTAGCATGTTATAATGCTGCTTTTTACTTTCATTAATTTTTATGAGGCTACCACATATATTTGTAGAGATATAATAGTTTCTTTAAATAAATTGTTTTTTTTTTTTTTAAATATGTATAACACTCGGTATTAAACACAGCGCAAAGCCGTTTTTAGAAACTTGACATACTACATTAACTGTAACTACATTTACAGCATACTGAAATCACGAGGCAAAAATATTAAATATCTAATGAAATATGAGCATTTTTACAAAATTTTTAATAATTATTAAGCATGGGAATCGATTAAGAGTTTTAACTGGGTTAATCATAGCTCATTAATCGATGAATCGGATTTTTAATCGATTTTTACTTTTCTTTATATAATTTTATTTGAACAATGAATAAAACTTTCCTATGTATGTATATATATATATGTATTTTTTTTTTTTTTTTTTTCAGATATTACACAACAAACCATAAAAACGATATAGATGTTAATTTAACTAGTTCCTTAAACAATAAATAATAATAAACATGCAAATAAGTGATGAAAAAAGAGAACCTCATAATTTTTTCTAATAAATGAAAAACTATTTTAAATACGAAGATAATACAACACTTTGAAAACCAACTGCTAATATTCATATGTGATAGAGCATTTATAAATTATTTTTTATCTTATGAAATACATTTCCTGGTTAAACCTAGATTTAATTGTGAAGATATATAATTAAAAATATTTAATTTTATTGTCTCTTAATTATTGATATATAATAATAATAAAACATAATTAAAAAAAAAATCTCATAAATATTAAATTGTACTCACTCATATATAAAATAAGATCAGAATGAAACTCACCTACATGTTTATTTCCAAATATTATACAATAGATCATAAAAAAAATATACTATCTTAACAAATCCCTTAACCTTTTGGATCCCGTAATAGCCGAAATCATCCGAGCTACTTGAATCCCGTTATAGCTGAAGCTAGCTCAAGAAAATTCATCCCCCCTACCGATAAGGAGCGGGCTGTCTTGGAGGCGTGGAAATAGGTCAGTGATGGATTGCATTAAAAGCTGTCATTCTCAAACAAAAGAGAAAGAAACAAGTGTCATTTCTCTTTGCTTGAAAATCGCCATTGCTTCTTTGACTTTGCTTTTGAAGACAACAATTTTCATTTTGAGATATTTAGGAGAGAAAACATTCAGGGGTGATTGTGTGTAGGATTTTTTCCTGATTTTAGGAATTTTTGCATAATATAATTCCTGATTTCAGGAAATTTTTGAATGACTGTTAAGAGAAAATTGTTGTATAATAGACATTTAGGTATATCTTTTGTAATTTTCTAGTATTTTTTTTTTTTTTTTTAGATTCTCAGCAATTTTACATGTGTTTTATTGGTTACAGTCATTAAAAGATTTTCTATTTTTCTTTTCATGTCTATTCTTTTCGATCTATTTTTCTTTTCATGTAATTTCAGGATTTTTAAAGTAGGGTCACAATCAGCCCTGACATTTGATCTATTTATTTATTTATTTATTGTGCAAAATGGCTTTTAGAAAAAGAATAAAAAGACAAAAATAGGACACATTGTGCAGAGTTCATGGGAATGTGAGATTTGCAAAATTTGCTCATGCAAAAACTGCTTTTGATTACAATATGATATAATTTCTTTTATATCAGTAACAGACCATGATGATAAAACTGCGATAACTTTATTACTGTCAAAGAAAATCTAAGCCATGGCAAAACAATAAATAAATAAATAAATAAGCAAAAACATCTACGAATATGAATATAAAAAATAATCTGTTTATTTACAATATAAAATAATTTAAAATAGTATTTCTTAAAACATCACATTTATAAAGCATGTGTGTTATTGATTAGTAGAAAAAATTGAATTAAACTCCAAACAATTAAATTACATATTGAAAACTTAAATTTAACCATATACATATTTAAAATTTCATTATTTGAAATGAAACAGGTTAATCTTGGTTTATAAGCAAGAAAGGGAAATTATCATTCCTATGCAATTCCCCCCCTCCCCCCCCAATAAAATATATTTTTAACCAGGGGAACTCAAAACGTGTAATTTATCCAAAACCTTGCTTCAAAAGTTTGCCTGTAAAACAATATTTTGTCTGTCATACAAGAGCAAAAGAAAGCATTTATAATTTCTAAGTATAATTGCATCAGATAATACACATATTCATATTCAGGGCACGCCAAAACTTTCAACAGTAAAATGTTAAGCTTGAAAATTCCATCTTTCTGTTGAAATTTTACATCATGTGTCAATATTTTAAATTTTTTTCTCAAGTGATTTTTATTATTATTATTATTTTTTTTTTTTTAGAAATATTTAAAATTATAAAAGACACTTCTATAAAAACTTATATATATATATAAGAAAAAGAAAAAAAATGTCACAAAATATTAGAAAGTATTGAAAAAGATGGATTAAAAAAAAAAAGAAATGCATTTTTCTTTATTTATTTATTCTTACTTAATTATTTTTCTTTCTTTTTTCTCAAATTGTATCTGTATGAATTATTTTAAAATGTGCCTTCATTCTTTGTGAAATCATTTTCCTCTATAAAATCATTTAATATTATTGGGGAAAAAAAAGAGAGAGAGAGAGGAAAGAAGGAAAAATAAAAATCATAGACTAATACAACAAAGAATTCGCTAAATGTAGGTATAAAATCGTTATATTTTATAATTTAGTAAAATTATATTGCCGAAATTATAGCTATACCTATATAACTTTAACTTGCTTAATAGTAAGAAGGGTGCACTTTTTAATTATCCATTCAGTGTAATTTTAAAATGTGATAATAAACATTTTAAGGGAGAGTATTTAGAAAGTTAATTTACAAAGTAGTCCCTGGAATTTCTTTCACAGATACCCAAAGCTCAACCAGTGGCCGAGAGGCTCCTTAATTTTTACCCCACCATACTTACTGCGATTTAAAATATATCGTATATGTTATAATTATAACTCATGAATATCAACTACCGATAGCTCAGCATTTTTCTCAAATAATATGGAGCAAATTCTTGACATTATAAAAAGGAAAATAAATGCCAAATTTTTATTATTGTAAGGGGAAAAAAAAAAAAAAAAAAAAGCTTATTACATGGGTCCCGTTAATTTTCGCTTCAGTTTATAATTCATTGCTTTAGATGAATTCATTTTCTTTGTTAATAAATTTTCATGTACCACTTCCATTTTGAAAATAATTGTAAATTTTATATACTTCCGAGCTATTTACATTGGCCATATTCTCTTTACTTTGCCGAAACAAATCAAAATTTATATCACCAAATCAAATTATTTGATATAATAATTCTGAAATTTAAACCCTGAATTCAAATATTTATTCTCTAAAGGAGATTTAAATAATAAAATACTAAACAAGGCACATGTTTACGATTTCTCTTCTTATCTGCTACTTATACGCTAACTGAGGGGTGTAATTTTATGTCAGATTCTGATGAAAAGAAAAAAGACTATCTTCTTACTCCAGACATTGAGGGACCACTTTAACGACATGATCTGCAGAGTGAACAATAAAAAGAGGGGAAAGTAGTGACTGCAAGACTCGGCTATGTTTCTGGGATCCTGAGGCCCTCAGAATTTCCAGGCAGTGTTAGAAATAAGAATTTTGAAACTGGGCGTCAAAATGACGCCTGGATTAAATTTTTTGGGCGACAAAATGAAAAATCTAGGTGCCATCTATAATTAAATATGTATATTAAAAAAAATAATAATAATAAAGCGTCAACTTGTAAATAATATATGCAAGATTATGTAAAACATATATATGTAATGAATGTAATTACATTGACAATATTAAACGTACATATTTAAAATAGCAAATTCATTCTTCACCCAGAAGATACATCATTCCACCACAATTTAATAGCATTTTCTGGGCAGAAATCTTTCAATTTAGGGCTGTTTAATTTAATCATTAACAAATCATCAACTACTTTCATAGAGATGTGATTTCTTAAATCAGTTTTTATTAGGTTCAATTGACTTAAAATAGACTTGTTTACAGACTGATGGGATTGGGAAAATTATTAGGTATGATGAGGGAAAAATCCAGGCGTCAAATATGGCACCTATGATTGAAATTCTAGGCGTCAAAATGAAAAAACTGGTCGCAAAATGCGACTGACGACCGCTTATTTCTAACCCTGTTTCCAGGCCGTGGGAATTATAGAGTTAAACATACAAGCACATTGACATTTTCGGAATCTAAGCTGAATCTTATCTTAGTCACAATTAGCGTTGTAAAATTCTCGAGAATAATCTTTTTGAGAATATTCTCCTTGAAGAGAATAATCGAGAATATTCTTATAGAAGCTATAACAAGCAATTTCGAAATGTGTGCTCTGTATAAATATTAATTTATGTGCAAATTTACAATTTTTTGAAATTTTGCTTTTAATAAAATAATTGGATTGATTAAAGAAATAATTAAATTTATTTAATTGTAGGTATTAAAGTGAAGTGACTTCTTTAAGGTTAAAAGATAAAATCTTTTAAATTATTGAACATGAAATCTAGTGATAATCCAAGTAGTTAAGAGGCAAAGCATTAAATGAAATTTTTATTTCTTTAAAGATATTATTTTTAAAAGGTGACATTTAAAGAAAAATATTTCTAATTATTTATGTTTTTGCTTTAAAATGTTTTACAAGTCCATATGAGATAAAAATGAAGTTATCCAACAGCTATTTAAAGAGTAAACATATGGCTTTGTTTCTAAATGAAAAAGAAATAGTGTGTTGGTAAGAAAAAGTGGCAAATTGATGTATGTAGACAATATTAAATTAAAAGCCAAAAAAAAAAAAAATAAAATAAAAATAAGTATATACAAAGTAGGTAATATTGATGATTAAGAATTAAATAAGTTGTCTATCATTGAAGAAGCTTGCTTAATTGATCTTTTATCAGAAAATGAGACTGACTGTTCCCTTTGATTCTAAATTTTATGTAATGAGTAACCTATTACAAAATTAAATTTCATTTTAAAGCTATTTGTTATTTTGGTTTTTAATTTAAATTTAACATATTTATAATAAATTACTAAATTATAGGTATAATTTAAATTTGCTAATTTTCAGGCATAATTCTAAATTTTATTTTTAAACTATCAAAATTTTGATTCAGAGGTGTTTTTTCTTTTTTCTTTCAAACAAGTTAATTTTCATGCACACACCACCAAATTATTGATTATTTAAAAATCTTAAATTATAATAAACATTAGAGCTGCAGTGAATAGCAGTTTTGACTGAATACTTGGTTAACAGAATACTATCTATTCGTCCAAATACCGAGTGTTCTTCAAACCGAATAACTATTTGACCAGCTGATTATATTTTTATACATGTGTCAATCACTTTTTTTTTTTTTTTTTTTTTTTACTTTTTCCAGTTGTACCACATATATTTAGCAATATTTTAATTTTTAAGTATGAAAGATTATTATAAATTTTTTTGAAAAACAGTAGTTTATTTAAATGTAGAAAAATGATAGAAAATGTAACCTGAACTCATAAAATTTCTTGTTGCACCTACTCAAATATATATTCATATACAGAGTTGCCAACATTTTAATATATTCCACAGCATTTTTAGTCCTGTCTTTATTCCATACCATTTTTTTTTAAAGAGTAAATTTTTCTTGTTGTATCGTAGTTATACATTGCAGAAAAATCCTCTGAAAGTAAGAGGCAGGGCTAAAGATGCTCCGCATTAAATTAAAATTTTAGCAACTATGTATATATAGGAATAGATTACCAATGAATAAAATAAATTATCAATGAATAAAATGAAATAAAACCCCAAAAAACATTGAAGTCTTCATCAGGGAGGCCCCTCAGTGTAGGGGTGAAGGAAAAGTTTCTGAAAGGGCAGTAGCAATTAGCTAATAACTGTCCTTAGCCCCCAACTTCTCACCAAACAGAAAACCACCATTAACTGAGAAGATATCTGACATACATATTATTTAAAAATTCAAAAAACAATTATAAAATTACCAAAATTACATAAGTAGTACAATTACAACAAATTAATATATATGAAATATACAAGAATATAAAAAATTACAAAATACAATAAAATGAAATGTTTTGAAAGCTTTCACAAGCTTTCAAAACTTTTTTTAATTTAATGGAGTCAAAAATTTTATCTCTAAACGATAAAACTAAATTTTCTTGAGAATTTTCCTTTGAATTCACTTCCTTATTCAAATCGTAATTACCAATTTTATATTTAAACAGATCCAAAATAATATCTTTAATTGAAGTATTTCTAAAACAATAGTTTCCCAATTTATTTCTAACAAACCATTTTATAATTTTATTTTTCATACCAAAGACCTTGGTTTTTATTAAATCACAGAAATTAATGTTTTCTTTATTTATTGAATCTAAAGTTTTTAAGATATCGTTTTTAATGTTAACTTTACCTTTTCCTCTGCAACCTCTTCTATTATACTTGAAAGTTCTATTTTTTAGGCAAAATTTACCAAAGGTACAACAGTCTTTTTTATTAGCAACATTAGTGCCATTAAATTCAGAATAATGGTGTACCATGGTGTATAGCAATTTCATACCAAGCTCTTTGGTATGAAAAATAAAGTTATGAAATGGTTTGTTAGAAATAAATTGGAAAACTATTGTTTTAGAAATAATTTAATTAAAGATATTATTTTGGATCTGTTTAAATATAAAATTGGTAATTACGATTTGAATAAGGAAGTGAATTCAAAGGAAAACTCAAAATTTAGTTTTATCGTTTAGAGATAAAATTTTTGACTCCATTAAATTAAAAAAAGTTTTGAAAGCTTGTGAAAGATTATTTCCTTTAAGAAACAGTTTTGATATAACTATTGCTAATAGATATGATAAAACTTTAAAAAATCTAATTTGCATTTACAATCAGTATAGTAAATCTATTGGTTTAATTAAAGAAGAAGAATGTCACTGCAATTCAAATGGATTTAAAGACTATATTGACCCTTATTACGATCATATTGTCTCAGGAAATTTAAATTTAATTGTAGATGATCATTTAAAAAGTATTATGAATTTGGGATCAAGTTTCGGTATGAATTTTAATTACAGCAATAAAAAAATTATTGATTTTATAGAAAAAGATTTAGACATTTTTATTTAAAAAATTTCCTATAAATATTGCTGGCCTTTTGAAGATTTCAGAGAATGGAAATTTAAATTTTTGAACCTTTTTGAGAAACAATTATTGTTCTTTAGAAATTATTATAGTAAGTTTAATCTAGATGAATTTAACTGTAGTACTGAGCTTAAAAAAAGTACTGAGATTTTAAAAGATAAATTTATTATTGCTACAGTAGATAAAGCAAACAGTAATTTTGCAATCATTTGTAAAGTTTTTTATAAAAATATTCTCTTAAAGGAATTTTCAAGTAATAGTTCTTTTAAAAAGTTAACCAACCACTCCTCCATTATCAATAAACGTATTTTGGCCTTTGATAAAAAAAATTAAATTTAAGCAGAAATTGTTTTAATCTTCCATATCTTTACGCTACCGTAAAATTTCATAAAAATCCAGTTAAATTTCGTTTTGTTACCTGTAGTACTAATAGCTATAATGATAAAGCCAAGCCAGTAAAATCGTGTTTAAATATCTAAATTCAGTCTTAAAAGTGATAAATTCTAATAACAATTGTAACATTATTAACAATAACCTGAAAGTTATTGAATATTTTAAGTTTTACCCAGAACGCATTACTTCAGTAAGTAGGGGAGACCGGGGTTAGTTGTTCCAGGGGCAGAGCCTGATTAAGGGGGAAGCACACATTATTTATACTTACACCGTTATTTTTTAACAAATACTTTCCTCCTATAATAAACAGAAAATTCTCATTAAAAATTATATTAAAAGAATTCTGGTGTCTAATAACGGTGAGTAAATTGGATTGTTTTACACCGTTCATTTTTTATAAAAAATATTTCCTCGCCAAAGCGTGGAATTTCTATGACATGAAGTAAAAAATAATTGTAAAAATATTCCGGTGAGAGCGGAGATAATGTGTGCTTCCCCCTTAATCAGGCTCTGGCCAGGGGGCTAGTAGTGCCATAGAGCTATCAGAATAAGCCGAGAGGTTGCAGAACCTGTCACGTTATGTGAGTGAACAGGTTGATTATTGTAGTGTGCTGTGTATGTTTGGAAGTATAGTGTTGCGTTGTTTTCGAAATAAAATTATTTATTGTGTTTTCTCTTGCAAAAGTAAATTTTGTGACCTACGTTGGAATCGTCATTGCCACAAGGGATCGCGAGGTATGTAAACTTTCCTGACATTATTTGAATATTCATATTTTGATGTATTTGATGTATTGTTATTTGATGTATTCTATGTATTTCATTTGTTGATCATGACAAGCTTTTGGAAACTAAAGAATAAAGTTCAAAACGGCATAACACAGGGATAGTTCTGACGAAGTGTCAGGGGCACATTGTGACAGTGCCACTACTTGCCCCAGCATGATTTTTAATGCCAGTTTTTATGAAAAAAAAAAAAAAAAAAAATAGCGCGAAATTACAAAAGGAATACTGAAAGAGCTAAAGCTGCTTTGGAAAATTATGAGAGGGCTGCAGTAGAAGCAAAATCCAGAAGGTGCAGTTTAAGAAAAGCTCAATAATTGTTTAGTGTAAGCACAATGTCACTTTATAGATATATAAATAAAAGGAAGATTATGTTGAAATGGATTGGATTGGATTTGGGAATAAGGCAAATTGACTGTTGTAGGTCCTAGGTCTGAGGGGGAGTGCCCTCCATGGGAGGTTTTTCTAAGGGGTCCTAGCCCGTATTTACACAAATTTCAGAGAAAACCACGGAAAACTTCGAATGGCTAGGCCGATGATCGTGACCTGGGATCGAGCCCGGAACCCGGCACTTCACATCTACCAGATTTGAGTGCAGAACCGCTTGGCCACTGGTGATTGAAATGGAATATAAGAAACCACGTAGGATCTTCATATTATAGGAAACGGCCAATCAATGCATTACAAAACTAGTATGTTGTGGCCACCACAAGACTTTCTTCTATATTTTCCTATACATATTCAATCAGTAACAATATTTAAAAAAGAAAAGAAAAAAAAAAATTACGATTTTTTTTTTCTAAGTTTTTTTTTTTTTTTTTTTTGTAAAAATACATATTCAATCACTAATGTAACAATATTTAAAAAAAAAAAAAAAGGCGAATTTTTTTCTAAGTTTTTTTTTGGTTAAAAGTAAAAAAAATCGATAACATTGTTTTAAATTATCACAGATTTATAGTTCAACCATTCGTTTTAAAGGTATTGACGAGATCTTTCGAATGATACCCATCTTCAAAATTTACCCCCCACGGGGGTACTTCCCCCCAGGTTGGGAAGCGATGCCTACCCATGCACAAAATTTTTTTCCTAGTTACGTACTACTATTATCAATAATTCATATTAATTTTACAATCACAAGTGTAAAATAACTCTTATTATGCACATTTATACGAATTTTTGTCCTATTCTGCCATGTTAAAAATTTAGATAAAATGCTATCACAGCGCCTCCTGTTGAGCTATTGATCCCCAAATATAATCAGCACCAGTTTATGTCGGGGACCAACTAAATACCAAGTTTGGTAAAATTTCGTTTAAAAAAAAAAAAAATACGATTTTTTTTTTTGTTGTTGTTGTTAAAAGTAAAAAAAATCGATAACTTTGTTTTAAATTATCACATATTTATGGTTCAACCATTCGTTTTAAAGGTATTGACGAGATCTTTTGAATGATACCCATCTTCAAAATTTACCCCCCCCCCCGGGGGGGGGGGGGGGTACTTCCCCCCAGGGGGGGAACCGATGCCCCCCCATGCACAATTTTTTTTTTCTAGTTAACTACTACTATTATCAATAATTCATATTAATTTTACAATCACAAGTTTAAAATAACTCTCATTATGTCCATTTATACGGAATTTTGTCCTATGCTGCCATGTTAAAAATTTGCATAAAATGCAATCACAGCGCCACCTGTTGAGCTATTGATCCCCAAATCTAATGGGCACCAGTTCATGTCAGGGTGCAACTAAATACCAAGTTTAGTTAAATTTCATTCATTGGTTCGTGAGATACAGCGTCCACAAAAAAATGATACAGACAGACACACAGACAGACATTTTTTAAAAACTATCAATTCGTGTTCAGGACATCCCAAAACATGTAGATCCGTCAAAAAACGGAGGTCGAAAATTTTCGCGAATCCAATACTTTCTCTATATTACATATAGAAGAAAGTAAAAAAAAAAGCTATATTATTGAAAAAAAAGATGAAGTAGCAAGAATCGGATAGCTCGGAAGATGTCGAAAATTGCTTATGTCTAGTTTGCTTGGAGCAATACGAAATTTCTAGACCTAGAGAAAACTGGGTGCATTGCATGACATGTAAGGGCTCATGTCAAATGTACCAAAAAATGAACCTTATTATATTTATATTAACTGCAAATCAGACGCTAAAACAAGCAATGATAATGATTGATTAAAAATATAGGTAGGGCTATAGGATATAGACTTACACGTTGTAATAAGCAAACGAGTCAAAGATGAATGCGGCCAAAGATTTGTGTAACATTTTTCTTTATTTCTTTCCCGATGAATACAGTTTTTTCCTTTGTTTATATTGTTTAATGTCTGTAAATGTAGCTTTATAAAAGACTGAGAGTTTACAAGTGTTTAATTTAATTACTTGTTTTTCATTTGGTTTGCATCTTTGATCTGTTGAAATTTCCTAGATGGCAACATCATGCACACTCCTTGTTGATTCAACTTTAAAGACATAATGTCATTATACTGTTACTACAAAAAACAATTTTTGCTAGATATTATTAATTGTTATGATTAGTGCAATTAATTTTCTTTAATATTACTTTAGAAACTATATTAAACAATTTGTTTTTATTTAAATATGAGTTATTTCTTAATTATTCTACAAACATAATTTAATATAATTAAAAATAGCAGTTATGTAAAAACTTTTTCAAATGATTAAAGATTTTTAAAGTTGAATACATTCAGCTAGCCGAATATGAGCCAAATAATTTTATATTCAGCCAAATTTCAGATTTTAATGATGGTATAGTTACAAATTGAAAACTTCAGGCATTAAAAAATTAAATTTGTATTTTAATAAGAATAATTATTCATCATTTGCTGTTGAATGTTGTAAAGCGAATATTGTGAAATAAGGTCTTTATGTTCTAGTTATGCATGTCAAATCGATTGATTACAAATGAGTTTTATAATGTAAGTCATAAACATGGGGGGGGGGGGGGAATGTAATTTAACAAAAAAGAAAGAATATTCCTGATTATTCTCCAAATTTGGAACTTTGTAGAATATTCTCACCTTAAATCTCTAGTCACAATAACTCCCACACTACTAAATACTCTTCCTACTGGTACATAGAATATTCTCACCTTAAATCTCTAGTCACAATAACTCCCACACTACTAAATACTCTTCCTACTGGTACAGATGTTGCAGTCATGCATAACAGTCTTTTTGCTAATAATGATAGAGTTGCAAATTTTGCGTTTTCTTTTTTCCACCAGTTGAGGATTTATAAAATCATCATCAAGTTCAGCCATTTCTTTATATAATTTTAATTCATTTTCAGGGCAAAGTTTGAGGAGTTTCTATATACATTTCACTGCACGTTGAGTCAAAATAATTTTCTTCTTTTGACTTTTGTATCATTTTGTGCATTTTGAAGCTCAGTAGTATTTTTAAATTCTTTCATCCTCTGCGAAACGTTTTCCCAAACAATATTTCTTCGTTCCAAAGACATACAATTAAGAGACTTAAACTGTGGATTGAGAGCTGTAGAAATTTCATATTTTTCAAGATGAGGCCACATGAGAAAAAGGGCAGATGTCACCCTCTTTAAATACTGGGCAAACCTTAAAACCTAAACTTCCCTCCCAAAGTGAAAGAAATGCAAAGATCACATACTTTCACTTCAGACTAGAAAACAGAATATTTCTTACAAACTTTGAATAAACACCATAAAATGCAATAAACTCGCAACAATTGTTTCGGGTTGAAAAACACACGACACTTCATCAGGCAAATAAAGTAAGCACTCGTGCTTAATTTATTCGCCTGATGAAGGGTTGTGTGTTTTTCGACCCGAAACAATTGTTGCGAGTTTATTTCATTTTATGGTGTTTATTCAAAGTTCGTAAGTGATATTTTTTACAGTGCCAGTTTTGTGGTGCTTTTTTATTAAAAATAGAAAACAGAATGTTGTTTCTGTTTGTACTTCAATAGCTATTATCAGCAATTCTGAATGAACAATAAACGCTTGAAGTTATTGCGAAAACCTGTTGACATCTTCCAGAGTCCTTTTTTTTTTTTTTTTTCTGCATTCCCGTCCTTTACAAATGCATGCTTCCTATTTCTGAGAATCCTATCCCTCCCCCTTCCCCTACAGACATAAAACAGCATTTTGTTTAAGAACTGTCTTTCTTCTTTTGTCTATTAACAAAAATGCAACAACTTCTATTGAGTTTTTTTTTTTCCCCATCATTTGAGGATAGATTTTTAGAAAGTATTATAGCACAATATGTGAAAAAATATTTTGTAGGCAAAACAGAGTAATTGGTTGGTAAGTAGTTCATAGAAGGTCAAGAAAACATTGATCATGGAAGAAATAGTTCACTATCAGCTAAAGTTTACAGTTAGTCTTTTAAAGCATTTTGCCACAATTTACAAGCAATAACTATATTACCATTTATTGAATTAAAATAAAAAATTGCGCAAAATTCCTTACAGCTTATATATATATATATATATATATATATAAAATTTCTTCTTCTTGAGAGGGATTGAATATCAGTTCGTTCTATCTCATACAATTTTTCGAATTTACACAATATTTGTTTGGGATTTTCATATAAGTAGCTCAGTACCTTTGGCTAATAAACTATGCTAATGAAAATTAAAAAAGAATTTTAAGTAAGAGAAAAAAAAAATAGAAAGAGGTAGTATTTTTAAAACAAGGAAAACTACAACATCTAAAATATCAAAGAGAAAAAAATTGGAAAGCAGACAGCTGTTTTTGTAGCATTTAGCATACAGTCTTCAATGCATGAAGAAATGAGAGAGAAGTGCACTTATGTATAGGAAATGAGTGAGTCCAATTCTGAACAACCAATAGAAATACATGGAATGTGAGGGGCTTAACCAATAGGAATTTAAGAAAATGTGGACTGAATGTAAAATTTTAAATAATCAGACAATCACAATTGACAATATTTTTTAGTTTTTTGTAGTTGTTGAAAAGCTTTGAAGAAATCAAGTTTATGAGTGGATTTAGGCCTGCAAATTATTTTAGCTGGATCAAATTTAAAATGATGGTTTTCCTCTCAGCAATACTTCAATTGATTATTTATACTGTGATATTAGATTCTTAATGTGTAATTATGTATACTCTATTTAATCATTATTACATGTGGAAGTTATCAAATGTTATTAAAGAAAATAAATCAATCTGAAATTTTTCACATCTTCACAAGTAAATTAAGTCACACAGACACACATGCACAATCTCAATAGATTTTTCATAAGATTCATCATCCTTAAAGGATTTTTTTTTTTTCTCAAAAATAAAGTTGAATATTAAATTATTAATTTTTAAATATTGAGCAATGTTTAAATTTTCCTTAAGTTTCAAAATAAAGGTTTTTATTTTATTATTGTTAATTCTTTCATATCTAAAGAAAACAATATTTTATTCAATGTCTTCTGAATTTTAAAATGTCTTTGAAATTTAATAAGATGTATCATTTTTGCGTAATCAAACTAAAAAAATTTTCTTCACTTTGCTTGTTTAGGCAGAATATCCATATAAAGACTGAATAGGGAAATTAAAGTTGAAAGCATTTCTTCAACTGTAAGTAACTTAAATTTTTAAATATTTTTGAATTAATCATTTGTTTAATTTATCATATAGTCACATCTCTATTTTGCTTTTGAGCATGTAGATGACTCCTGCACATATCCTATTAGAAACTAGTATGTTGTGGTCACCACAAGACTTTCTCCTATATTTTTCTATACAAATTCACTCAATTCAAATAATTTACTAAAACTATTATTTATTAATATTTATCTACCATGATGAATGCAAACGATTTTCATCTTAGAGAAAACTAACACTAAATAACCAAAAAAAGCCTGTTTAACTAACATATTAAAAAATGTGTTTTCATAATGATTCTCATATATCAAGTTTTGTACAGTTAAATGCCATGGAAGTTGAAATATAGCATTTTCGTTCTTGTGGAAAATTGCACTATAGCAGCACAACCTACTAGTAGATATACATCCAAATTGAATCAGCATAATGTCTCTAGTTTTCTCATGTTTCAGGTGTTGTTTGATTATATGCATTAGAACTTAGTATATTTTTCCCTTAAATTGAGGAAATCCCGGATAACAGCTCCACCTGTTGCATAATTAGTACCAAAAGTTGATTTGTACTAACTTATGTCAAGGTGCATCCACATATCAATTTTTAGTTTTATTCAATTGTATGCAGTAGTTCCTGAGATGTAGCCCTCTCTTAAATTATAAAAATCACTACATAGCAGCGCCACCTGTTGAGCAGTTGACACCAAAAATTGATAGGCACTAACATATGTCAAGATATAAATTTATATGCATTTTTATGCAGTAGTTCCTGATATATAGCCTTTTCTGAAATTGCAGAAATCTCGCTGCATAGCAGCACCACCTGTTGAGCAGTTGTCTCCAAAAGTTGATATGCACCAACTTATATCAAGTTGCATCTATATATGAATTTATATGTATTTTTGTGCAATAGTTCCTGAAATATACCCTTACCTTAAATTGTGGAAATTGCAGCACCACTTGTTCAGTGGCTGACACCAAAAGTTGATAGGCACTAATTTATATAAAGTTGCATCTATATATGAATTTATTTACATTTTTGTGCAGTAGTTCCTGAGATATAGCTTTCTCTTAAACTGTGGAAATCACTGCTTAGCAGCACTATTTGTTGAACGGTTGCTACCAAAAGTTGTTAGGCACTAATTTTGATCAAGGCAGTGGCGGATCCAGAACTTGACTTTTGGGGGGGGCTAAGATTTTTCAAAGTGTTATTCTAGACCAATAAAAAATTTAAAATTGCAAAATTCAATTATGAATGACAGTGTTTTTTGGGGGGGGGGGGCTTCAGCCCCCTAGCCCCCCCCCCCTTAAATCCGCCACTGGATCAAGGTACATCTTCATATAAAATTGTATGCAATTCTGCACAGTAGTTCCTGAGATACAGTCACTGCAAAATTTTTCTCACACACACACACTGACAGACATTTCCTGAAAATGGTCAAATCATGTTCTGGACCTTACAAAATGTGTAAATCCATTGAAAACACCAGAAGTTCAAAAAATTTTATGAATCCAATACTTTTGTCACTATGCTTTGAACAGGACGAAATTTTAAACGTGAAAATTATTTTTATCACAAATTTGAATTTTAATAAAAATTTCACATAGTTAAAAAAAAAATTTCTTCTCTTTTTCTTTCTTTCTTTACTGGCGTGTTTGCAAAATCACAATTTCTTTTAAGCGTTTTTTAATTTAATTAAAAAAGAAACACTTATCCTCTAACTTGATTTGTAAGGTGAAAGATAGCAGCTCAAAAATTTTATCTAAATGTTAGATAATGAAGTATTGCCAGCATGCAAATTTTATTAAAATATCAAGGCAAAGTAGCCCGAAAAAAGAAATAAATATATTAATAAATATATATATATATAAAACAGATTTTCGTCAAATATAGTTAAATCATCCTGAGAAAATTGATGTTCTAATTAAAAAAAAAAAAAAAAAAATTGCAATGAAATTGGTCTACATTTGGGAGCTACAGTGTCACAGATCAACATACGCACACTAGACAAAGGCTTCAAACTTGTAACACCACTTTCTTTGTGTTTGGGGTTTTAAAAGCTGGTCTTTTTACTGTAATTCAAAACAATTATTTATTTTTCTGTAATAAATAAATAATACAAGGCAGTAAATACTTTTAGTTGAAGGTTGAAAAATGTTGTGTATGTGTTGTTACTGTACCATTAATTGTAATAAATTATATATATATGTATACATATATTTATATATGCTGGAAGATTGTTAAATATATATATATATATCTGTTTATGTCCCCAATGTATTACGGGAGGGGGGGGGGTATATATATATATATATCAGATTTAAAAGTCACATAATGATATAACTTTTATCATTACAGTTATTCTTCAAAATATAATTGCTACTATCAGTGGCGGCTCATACCAACTTTCCCAGGTGGGGCCTGGTCCATTGTACGACATGTGAAATATATTCATAATTCAAACGCAAAAAGAATAAGTTATTTAACAGGGAAAATTATCTTTTTTTTTTTTTTTTTTTTTAAATATTCGGAGTGTTCCATGTATATTATTATTATTATAATTCATTGTGAATAAATTATAAAATTTTACAATGTTACAGTGTCAAAATTTTTAAACTGAAATTCTTCTACATGTATTTTTTTTTTTTTTTTTTTTTTACTTTTGTGCATAACAACTCTAAATCTTTTAAGTATAAACAAAAACATTATATATTTAATATATATGTTTCTTGTATGTTTGCTTTTAAAAGCACAGCCTAGAAATTTCATAAACGGTACATTAAAAATGTATACACATTTTTAAAATATCGAATTTTTTAATTAAAGTGTTTGTGATTTTACTTTTTTATATTCTAGCTTATTTAAAAACAATGATGTAGGACAAATGTATATAAAATTAAAAACCTTTAGGCAGTGGTGTTGCCAGAAAAAATTTCAGTAGGGGGGGCACAAGCTGAAAAAATATTTTTTTTAAATAAAATTCTGATAGCATAGTTTTAAATTTAAAGAAAAAAATGCTTAGTAGAATTTTCCAGGAGGGGCAAGGCCCCCCCCCCTTGCCCCATTCTGCCGACGGCCATGCCTTTAGGTGATTTTGTAATGTATATCAAAATGAAAAATTAAGCCTGCACAGAAAATTTAGTTCGAAATTTTATATTCTTTCAACAATACAAAATTTTATAACTGTTCCCCCCAAAAAAAATTAATGTCTGGCATTTTATTTCTTTGCAGTTTTTTACATAATGTTGAGTTAAAAATATGCAAATAAAGACACTTTAAAAATCCATCGCTATATTAAAAAAAAAAAAGTGTGTATATATTTAAAAAGGATTGATTTATCCCTTAATAATAATGTAGAAATATATATTTTAAATAACCAATATTAATTTATGTAAATGCGATTATTATTATTAAAAATACTTTAATCAAATAATATTTGACTGAAAAAACAATAATTATAAAATATATTACACTAAATCGCATGAAAAATTTTTTTTTTTTTAATATATAATAAAAAGATTTATAAATTTAGGCAGCCAAAACTGTTCAAGTATTTAAATCTGATTATTATTTATACAAAAATAAATAAATAAAAAGTACTGTGAAAGTCGCCAAATTCTTTCCATGTTCTCTATGGTTAATGTATTTTAAAGGAGACTGTTATTTTTCATTAAACTATGTTACATGGGCCAATTCGCCAAGTGCCCCTAACACTTTAAAAGTATGTGAATATTAACATTGATAAAGCTCTACTTTGCCAAATGTGTTAACCAGCTGATCCACGCACAAAACAATAAATACTATACTAATTAATGTGCGAGATCAGGCACAAATCAAAGTGCCCAAACGGCTGAACTCCGAGTAAGAACTAGCTGTAATTTGGTAAAAGAAAAGCGAACAAAGGGACAAGCAAACTTTATGTCCGAGAAGAATAAGAGGAAATTGGATGCATATTTTTAACTTGATAGATACATTTTTACAAAGCGTTAGAATTAGAAAAATAAAAATAAATAAAGATGTATTACTTGATTTTTAGTAGAGAGAAAAATTCAAGTGGGGCCAGGCCCAAGTGCCCTCAATGACGAAACCACCACAGGCTACTATAGTTTATTTTTATAATATACTACTTAAAAATTTTTAGATTTTATTCAACTATTTCAATTGTTTAAATTATTTTACAATTACATAGGCGTAGCCAGCTTTTCATGCGGGGCTGGGGGGGTGCCCAAATTTTAATTTGAAATTTTCAGCGTAGATATACATACATAGTACGCATATGTATATAAGTAAGCATGCGTATGAGTATTTTAATATACGTGTATGTCGGTAAAATGTACATAATAAATGAATTATGTTATTGCATGCACAGACATATAATATATATATATATAAAGAATAATGATATAATTCAGCTAGCAGAACTACCCGGCGATTCTTGGGTTGAAGTAGTGTTAAAAAATCTAAGAGAAATTTACAAAGATTCTGATTGTTCAGAAGTTTGAGGTAAATGAAGTTTTCCATTGTAACAAAACATTTCAAGTGAGGCTCTGAGATAATTTTCAGCACTACAATTTCCACAAACATTTTCGAATTTTCCTGCGCTAACAATACTTTGAGACACATAATCAAAAGTAGAATCATAGTTAAATGTACACTAAAAACTAATTAGCAGCATCCAATATTTGATAAATTGTATCATTTATGACGTTTTGGCATCAGTTTGAATTCAAATATGCCGTTGCTCTTCAGTTTCTTCTTGTTTTCTCACCTCTGTCTGTTGAGCATCTGCACGATACCTGTCTAGTCGAAATACAGTAGTACTTTCTAGTCTCTTATAGCTTTCCTTTTACCTAGTTATTCCTGAAATATTTCTTGAATTTATATAGGATGTGGCTGTTGAATAATTTCTTGCTGCTTCTTCCTCTGTCATATTCGCTCTCTTTACAGTAGAAGTCTTTACGTAGAAAAAACTTTTTTTGAGGTATAACAGATTCATTTTTTTTTTAGGTACTAAACATAAGTTTTAACTAATTATATGACTGTTGAGTTTTAGAATAAAATGTTGATATTTAGAAAAAAAGAAAAAAAACTAATTAAACCATCTTAATAAAATTCATATTAGAGCCATTTGAATTGAATGTGAATCCCAAACAATCAATCAAAATTAAAAATTTTGATTTTAATTAAGTACAGAATTAAAAACCTAAACTTATTAAATAAAAATACAAAGCCGATGTTAAAAATCAAATGTTTAATATTGTGAAGCTATAATGACATCAAATTTATTTTATTTTCATTTTATTTTTCATGCGTAAAAAAAATATTATTCATTTTTTTGTACCATAATAATAATTATTATTATAATAAATAAAGGACATGTAATTTTTTTCGTTTGTTTAATCAGCTCCGTATTTGTTTATAATGTTAAAGATAACATAAGGTTTTTTTTTTTTTTTTTTTTTTTTTTAATTAATATTGCTTAAACTAATCCGGTTGAAGTAAAAAATATAGCATTAGCTACATTTTGTCTTAATTAATTAGTGTACAATTTTCAATAGTGATAGGATGAACGAACAGTGTAGTTCTGCATCGAAAACTAAGAAATCAAAACTGATTCATAAACAGATATAGATTTATACGTATATATAATGTCAAAATTAAGTTGAAAAATAAAGAGTTTTGCACACATTTTTGATGGAAAAGCAGAATTTAATTTAACAAATTGGAAGGGACGAGGTCAGAAATGGAACTTGAGACTTTTGATATAATCAGTCAGTGCTCGACAAACTGAGCTATACGGTTGATATACGAGCAATACTAACCAATCATCCAGATGGAAATTTTCACCTGATTTGCAAATAGAGATCTAGGCTTCTTTACATAATGAGGGATTAGTATGAGCCAGATCTTACCCGTATTTCAGTTGGTTATATGTGAATCTTACTAGAATATAATTATATTGTGGTAAACTCTAAACTGTGGTGACTAGACTATAATATGAAAACTTTAAGAAAATCACAATAAATAAGCTCATAAGGTGATATTATCAAAGGCAGGGAAGGGTATGAATGCAGATAGAGCATTTCTGTCTCCGATTGGTCTCTGATCATCAGCTGAACGAATTGCCAAATGATGATCGCACATATTTAATAAACATTGCATCGAATTGGAGGGAAGCAACGAAAGGAACTCACACCAACAAAATCCCACAGAAAATAAACACAAAGTTAATTTATCGAAGCAGAAAAAAGGTGTCGAATGACAGTTGAGCAGAATGCCAAATGACCATCATACATCAGAAGTGCATGAAAAATGGCGTAAAATAGCAAGGAAATAACAAAAGAAGCTCCTTAAAAGAAAATTGTGCAGAAAATCAACATAAGGTAACACATTTGCCAGGCACTATAAGTGAATGAGGGGTTCTGCTTTCGAAGCTAGTAGATGGGTGGTGCTGGGTTCGAATTCAGATCAAGCCCATTAGTGTAGCTTGTGAGTAGTTTTTGCCCTAATTTGAGTGACAATTTTCGATAAGCTTAAAAGAAAATCATTTTACATTCACTTAAAAGTAAGGAAGATGTGCTTCATTACAACGTTTTTTTTTTGGGGGGGGGGGGAGGGGTGCATATATTTTTCGGAAGTGTGGTGTTTTACTGCACCCATCAAAACTCTTCATTTAACGAATATAAATATATTCTTAGAACGTTTTAGGCTTTAATTAACCTAAAAACATTTCTTAAATAATTCAGAGAACTTTTATCCACACCACTTTTTGAAGCTTACCGACTTCAATTATCATTTCAAGTTCCCTCCGCTTATAATATACATTCAGAAAACTTAAAAAATAAAATTAAATTAACCAATGAGAAGTTCCATCAACAAACAAGAAAATATTTGAATTTTCTTTTGCATATCCTTATAAACAGGTCCCATTTGTCCAATCTCAGTGAGAAATATCATGCAGTATCATAGTTCCATGATATTAGGATTAAATACGATTGTGAGTTCTTTGTGACTGTATTAGTATCTAGGCTTGGGTGAAGTGTTCTTCACGGAGAGGGGACTATCAAGGTTCCTAGCTTATATTCATGCAAGTTTTTTTTTTTTTTTTTTTTTTGGGGGGGGGGGGGGAGGAGAAAAGCTTAAAGAGCTAGTCGGCTGAAACACTCTGTTCAAACTTGGCACCTCTGATGTACCAGCTCTGAGAGCACTGCCGCATTTGGTATTTAGGAGCAGCAAGCAATACAGTGAATATATATACTAGCAGACTTTGCCGCTTCGCTGGTCGCTACATTTAAGTGAGTTCTCAAATTTCCATATCATTATTAATAGAATCTCAAAAAAGAAAAAAAAAATCACTGAAATTAGATGGAACCTCAGCTAAAATTCCCACTGGTAGGGATTTTCCCGCTCGCTACATGAGGATTCGGGATTCCATTGCCATCAGCAGCGTTTTACCCGCAATTCAAATTCTCTATCTCTCACGCAGGGTTCATACGCCTCAGGGAGAACCTGACAATCAGGGAAAACTCAGGGGAAAAAAATCTGTCATAAAATCTCAGGGAAACCTCAGGGAAACTTTCAAAACAAGCACCAAAACCTGGAAAAACAGGGATCTACTCTGGAAAAAGCTGGTACTTGTGCGTTTCCGTGACGTCATTATGAAAATCCGATAAGACACACCTACTAGCATCATGCTGATCCAATGAAAAACTGGGCACGTTTTTTGCATTATGAACAATCCAATCATGAAATTAGACACACCTTTACTCTCTCTAAGAGATTCATTAGCTTGATTTTTCTCCATGATTAATTTGTTTTCATTCGATAATTGACATCTGGTAGCAGCTTTAGATATTTAGTTTGTTATTTAGTCTTATTGATGCAGTGTGCACGTGCTTAGCTTAGTTATTTTATTAGAATAGGCAATTTAATTTCATTTTTTTTTTGTGAGATGGATTTGGGTCGATAGTGACCCTTACAAAGCACAATGTCATTTAATAATCATTGGCTAATCAAATTTTTTGAAGCATTTAGTTTAAGGGCAAATTTTTATATAAGGTAATTAAGTTTCCAAGAGTTTGTTATATATATACACATTTCCAATTCTGATTAATATTTTATTTTGTCTGAAAAGGATTTTAAAATTAATTTAAAATAAGTTATTCCGATACAAAACATTCTAGGCAATTAGTTTGCTAATATTTATTTATATATTTTTTATTTTTAGAAACGGGGGGAATAAAATAAACACACTAGTTGTGGATATGGAAAAATTATTGATTCTGGGAACTAACTCAGGGAAAACTCAGGGAATTTTTTTTCTGAAAATGAGTATGAACCCTGTCACGGGTAAGTTAGAAGTTTCACAAAATTCCACCAAAATGCATATTGCGTACTCTTAAACAAAAACCGCTCACCAAAATTCACCATTCTAAGATAATTTGGAGCATATTTAAGCTTAAAAGTGTGTTTTTGTCCCCCTCCCCTCTACGGGAAGTTAGAAAGTCATTTCGAAAAATCCCTTTGTGGTGTGTGTATTGGGAACGTATAACTAATCGACACATCAAATATCGTTTATCTGAGATAATTTGGAGCAGAGTTACTCTTGAAAAGGCATCCCCCCATCTTTAAAAAGCTGGGGGGGGGGGAGGGAAAATTTCAGAAAATCCATTTGTTGTACTTGTTCGATACGCATAATTAAACCACACATAAAAATTAATCTGAGATAATTTAAAAATGTGTTTATTCCCCTCCACCCACCCCTAGGAGGAAAAGGAGGGGATTTTCATAAAAACTAGTTGTGCTCATAAATAATCCACACACTAAAATTTGTGACTGCAGCTTCCATAGATTTCCCAGGACAAATTTAGCGCTAAAAGGGGATCTCGAATTTGCCTCCTTATAACACCCCCCCCCCCC
Source organism: Salticus scenicus (assembly GCA_963930645.1). NCBI lineage: Eukaryota > Metazoa > Arthropoda > Arachnida > Araneae > Salticidae > Salticus > Salticus scenicus. The sequence goes on from OZ005657.1 coordinate 97,814,979, forward strand.
CCCCCCCCCAAAAAAAAAAAAAAAAAAAATTGAAACTTGCAAGAAACCAAAAACGGGTTTTTTGAAATATACTGAAGAAGACGCATGGCTGTTTTTAATAACTTTGTACCACTTTTGGTATCTACTCAAAAATCCGGAATTTCAGAAATTTCCCTCTGAAAATCAATATTTCTCCCTCCTCCCCTTTAAAAATACAAAAATCCAAAATTGCAGAAAATTTTATTTTCGTATTTATGTCTAGTCTCTTCATGTGCAATTTCTTCATTGTAAAGTAATTTGGAGCCGCGTTATGCTTACTAACGAGTTTTTGACTTTCGGCCCTCAGGGGAGGAACAGAGAGGGAATTTTTGGAAAATTTGATAGGTTTACTTTTAAACTGGGTACAGACCTAAATTCTTGCCAAATGTCGTTGAATTGCGTCCAGCCATTCTCACGTGAAACCCGGACAAAAATAGTTAACAGATGTACTGACACACAATGCCCCCCCCCCTTAACACACACATAGAAAGTCATTTTTCACTTTCAAGATGTCTAAAACGGGAAGATATCGCAAAATTTTTTGATCCTAAGAAACTTACAAACAAAAGTCTGTTTTTATGAATATACATTGAAGTTTTGGTATATTTTTCTCTTGCTTAAAATTTTATTTACCAGTGACAAGTATATTGGTGGGGAAGCCCGGGCCCCCCTGGCTACGCCCATGAATTAGTAGCATAATAATTTGCTTATGGGAATAAACTACAATATAAGCACGCCTCTTAAGCATATATTGTAATGTAGTTTTTAAATTCTTGTTTTATAATTGTATTGTTATTTTAGAGTAAAATTTAATAAATCAATTAAATTTTATGTTCCTTAATTGTTGATTGCATTATAAAAAATAATATATCTCTTATGTATTGTATATACATAGCTTTGATTGTATTTTACTGTGTTTACACTTTATTATTATTATTGAGTTCTGTGAAATATGAGCATTACCTAGACAATGAGAACCTTCTTATAGAAATTAAAATGAAATAAAAATTGATTACTTTTTGGTCACTATTTTTTACATGTGCATAGTTCAAACTTATGCTACAAAATATTTAAAAAGCAAAGATCCTCTTTTAAACTTGTAGCTGATCCTTCACATTTTGCAAATCTAAAAGAGTTATTTTATCCCTTCTAAAAAACATGTGTAAATTCGAGGCGAAATATTAGTCCTGAATTTACCTGTGAGATTGCTCGACTTCCCCCTTTTGGTTTTGAATTTACCTACACCCGGAAAAACATCTTTTTGAGTCTCATTTACAGAAGTTTAGTTATCAGTTTTGATTGTGCATTCGGCAGTTGCCCTTCTGCCCTACCGCCTAATCGAATTACACACATACACAAAAAAAGAAACAAACAAAAAGTAATTTTTTGAGCAATTAGCTATGAGTTATTGAACTTAAATTTCTAAATGAGTTTCTTCATTTTGAGTCTTAAAGTTTTCACATAACTATTTTAATTTTAACAATTAATGAAAACTTCTGCTGTTCTTTTATGGATGTTTATAAGAGCCCAATCATTTCATATTGATTGTTATTAATCAGAAATTATGCTTAAGCATTTTTATATTATTTTCTCAATTTAAAATTAGTTTGCATTAAAGTAACATGCATATTATTTTTAATGAATTAATGAATTTTATTAATTTAAATTAATTTATTTTTGTATTGAAAAGACGAAAGTATTGAATTCGTAAAAATTTTCAATTTCCAGTTTCTGATGCATTTACACGTTTAGCGAGTTCCAGATTTAACAAATTTTAGAAAATGTCTGTGTGTGTGTGAGAAAAAGATTTTGTGGTAACTATATCTCAGGAACAATGGTACAGAATTGCATATAAATTAATATACAGATGCATCTTGAGATAAATTAGCGTTATCAACTTTTGGTACTAATTGCTAAGCAGGTGGCACTGTTATACAGCAGTTTCAACAATTTCACAACAGGCTAAATCTTAGGAACTACTGCACGAAATTTCATATAAATTTACATGCAGATGCACCTTGACAAAAGTTAATGCCTATCAACTTTTGGCACCAATCACTTAACAGGTAGGGCTGCTATATATTGATTTCTGCAATTTCGGGGAAGGCTATATCTCAGGAACTACTGCACAGAATTGCATATTAAATTATATGTAGATGCACTGTAACATTAATTAGTTTAAATGTAAGAATTTAAAAAATACAACCTTTTGTTAACTCCACGACATGGCCGGAGTATTTTTGCCGGGGTTCCCCGGCTTTTTCGACGGCAACTCTTGGTGCTGGAGGGTTTGAAGACTGTGTTATTCTCTCTTGGCTCCTCTGCTTAAAAGCATGTTGCACCATTGTTTATCGAGCCTGGTCACATCGTTGCCATTACAAGAATTTGAAAAATTAATTATCTCTACTTCTTCCCGATACGCGGCATACTTATAATTTTTATAATTTGCAAGTTTTGTGACATTTTTAAAATGAATATATATATTTTATCTCCCTATTTACTTTCGTTAAAGCAGTGGTTGTTTCATCCATGGTAATATCATGGCTATGTTCTTTGATTCACGTTTTAATTTTTCTTTTTGTTTTTCCAATATAACATCTGTAATTACTTTTATCATCTGTAAACGGAATCTTATAAATACCAGTCTCTAGATGGTTTACTGGATCTTTATCATTCCTGATCATTTGGTAAATATTAGGTATTATTTACCAAATGATCATGAGTGATAAAGATCCAGTAAACCATCTGGAGAGACCACAAGTATTTTTACAACCACTGCTTTAACGAAAGTAAATAAGGAGGAAAATATCAATATTCATTTTGAAAATGTCACGAAACTCGCAAATTATAAAAATTATAAGTATACTGCATATCGGGAAGAAGTAGAGATAATTAATTTTTCAAATTCTTGTAATGGCAACTATGCGGCCAGGCTCGATAAACAATGGCGCAACATGCTTTTAAGCAGAGGAGCCAAGAGAGAACAGCACAGCCTTCAAACCCTCCGACCATGTCATGGAGTTAACAAAAGGTTTTTTTTTTTTTTAATTCTTATATTTAATTAAAACTCCATGTTTTGAAGTGATATTGTGTAATTAGTTTGTCAACTTTTGGTGTCAATCACTCAGCAGGTGGCACTGCTATACAACAATTTCCACAATTCAAGGAAAAGCTATAGTTCAGGTTTTATTGTGTATAATCAAACAAAACTTGATATTTGATAAGTCCATTATGAGATTGATTGAATTGATTAAATTAGGTGTTGTTATTATTATTAAAATTAATTATATAAAATTATTATTATTATTAGTATAAATTTAGGTGTAAACATTGATTAAATTAGGTGTAAATGACCAGACACTTTTCATTTCACACATTTTGTCAAATATCTCATAGAACTGGACAAATCATTGTAAAACTTTAAGTGTGTATAATATAAAATATGTTATACCTCATATTTCAGGGAAAGTTTTGCCCTGAAATCAAAAGGGGGACCAGTAAAAAATTAAAAAAATGAAAATGTTTGGCATTACTAAAAATTAATGTTTGGAATGTGTTTTAACTATAGCATGTTAATGTTTTACTTATTAAGATACCTTACAAATATCCTTTTTAGGACTCAGCAAATTAATTTCGGGTGTACCCACACCCATCATCAGTGCTAAGTGCAATGAGACGTCGTTCACAGCTGTAAACATCTTTTCTTTGGCGCTGTAATTCTATTTCTTCACTTCGCTTCATTTGTCGGGGCTGTTTATTTCTTGTAATAGCTGCTGCCATTCAGGTGGAATTGCGTAGTGCTCTCGGTCATTGACGGTTTGAAAATTAGATGTTATTTCGATAGCTTCCGTTTTTAATGCATAGTTATAACTGTTATATGGGGCTATTTTTTTAAATATTAATCGAATTAATGTTAATTGGGTTACTGTTGTGGGTGGATGAGAAGGCAGTTGAGGATTTTCCATATTTTAGATCTGCTCTGTGTTCTTTTTCACGTTCGTTAATTCGGCATTTTGTCATACCTATGTAGAAAGCTTGCTCCATTGTTATGTTCAAAATCTATTTTATATATACCTGCAGTGGAATTTTGGGGGATGTAGACAGTCTTCTAGGAAGGTTTTGTGGTTCGTTTCGCGGGTAAGTTTTTTAGCGGTATTTTGTAGGTTTTTGAATAGGGAAAGAGACATAGTTAGGAAGAGTGGGGGGAGGCCACGACCGAGAAGCAAAAGATATTAATGACTGAATAGCCAAAAAAGGAAAGTTAATTCGAGCTGGCAAGTATCAATTAATCGCTAATCCGATGATTGAAATAGACAAAATATCTATAATACTCATGCATACAATTAAAATAAAATAGAAATATGAATAGAAAATCACACAGTAAAAAAGTCTTTATGAGCAAGAAAAATAGTTGTAAAGATTAAAATATAAAATGTTAAAAGGTTAAAATTGTAAAGATTAAAAACAAGACAAAACAAACAAAGACAAATCCCCCAAAATTCCACTGCAGGTATATATAAAATAGATTTTGAACATAACAATGGAGATAAAGCTTGCTACATAGGTATGAGAAAACGCCGAATTAACGAACGTGAAAAAGAACACAGAGCAGATCTAAAATATGGAAAATACTCAACTGCCTACTCATCCACCCACAACAGTAACTCAATTAACATTAATTCGATTAATATTAAAAAAATAGCCCCATATAACAGTTATAACTATGCATTAAAAAGGAAGGCCATTGAAATAACATCTAATTTTCAAACCGTCAATGACTGAGAGCACTACACAATTCCACCTGAATGGTAGCAGATATTACAAGAAATAAACAGCCCCGACAAACGAAGCGAAATGAAGAAATAGAACTACAGCGCCAAAGAAAAGATGTTTACAGCTATGAACGATGTCTCATTGCACTGATGATGGGTGTGGGTACACCTGAAATTAATTTGCCGAGTCCTAAAAAGGATATTTGTAAGGTATCTTAATAAGTAAAACATTAAGTATAGTCCTTTTTTAAAACGATTTGATTAATATAGCATGTTATTCTGAGGCCTTTTTTTTTTTTTTTTTTTTTTTTTTTTGCCTGTATAAATTTTTATGAGGTTACCACATGTATTCATGAAGATATAACAGATTTTTTTTTTTTTTTTTAATTTGTCATTTTTTAAATATAATACTAAGGGAACCTAGTGCAAAAAAAATTTTAAGAATTTTTTTTTTTTAAAGATGAACTGAATATCAGTTCATTCTATCATGTACAACTTTTTGAATTTTTGCAATATTTGCTTAGGATTTTCATAAAAGTACCTTAATACTTTTGGCTAATAAATTATGCAAGTGAAATTTTTTTAATGCTTGCGCATACATAGTTAAAAAATATTTAGCGAAAATGCTCGGATTTCATCATATATTTAATATATATATATATATTCTAAAAATGGCTTTACATTGGTTTTTAATACCCTGCATGTTATAATTAAAAAAGAGGCTTCCCCCCCCCAAGTTTTTAAAGAAACCTTTATATTTCCATGAATGTATATGGTATCCTCGTAAAAATTTATACATATAATAAGCAAGCTTTATAATGGTATGCTACAACCAGAAATGCATTTTAAGCAGTACTTTTTAATGGGTGGTTCCAAACATTTTCATTTCTCTTTAACTTTTTACTCACTCATTTTTTCTTTCAGGGTAAAACTTTCGCTGAAATATATGTAGTATAGATATTTTTTATACTTCTGGAGTTTTAAAGTGATTCGTCCAGTACTTTTCGAAATATTTGACAAAATGTTTGAAATCAAAAATGTCCATTCATTTAGGGAAAGGTAGTGTATTAGTTATATTTTTGCAAATTGTTTTGCCAGTTTGTGATTTTTTTCAATCCTCGCACATGCATTTGCTTTTTCGACAGGCAGAACAACAAAGTCAAGCTGAATAAGAATATCTGTTATAGTACTTTAAAGGTGTATGTTAACACATTATAGAAAATTTATCTATTGAAACTTTCTCACTAAATGCCTGGTGTACTCAAATGTGGACAATGAGTAATTTTAAAACAACCTGAATCTTATTTGTTTCATATATCTTAGAATTATGAATAAATACCTTAAAACAATTCCATTAAAATCACTGAAAACCTCACTTCAGGTCCTCACTGCCTTCTGCAACGTCTTTTAAATAAAAAATTTTATTGGTGTAAGTACATCGATGACGTTTTTGCCGTTATCGACAAAGATTGTAATATTCAACAGTTACTTGACTCCATTAATAGCATTGATTCCGATATACAATTTACCTACGAAGAAGAAATCGACCACCAAATTAATTTCCTCGATGTCCAAATTATCCGTACAGAAAATAAAATTAAAACCACCGTGTACAGAAAACCTACAAATAGCAATGAAATTATCTACTACAAAAGTAAAACGCCTTTCCGATATAAAATTAATGCTATTCGGTCGTATATTAATCGTGCCATTCTAATCTGTGAGGAAACTGAAGACTTAAACCAAGAAATAAATATTATTAAAGAATTTACTAAAAAAGTGGGATACCCTAATAAAATCATCGACAAACTAGTTAAAAACAGATTAAAAAATCTAAATAATATTCCAAATTTTCAAAAAAAAACCCTCTAGATTTACCTCTGCAATCCCATATGATCGGGGAGCCGCAAATAAAATAAAAAATTCAGCTAATAAATACGCTATCAATATCCCCATAAAACCTAATAGAAACATTTTTCAATTAATATGTAGCGATAAAGATCCCATTTCACCAGGTGAAACCGCCGGAATTTATAAAATACCATTCATTAATCAAAATAAAAATACAGGTTCATACATCGGCGTCACTAAAAAAAAAATTAAAAATCGAATCAACGAGCATAAATACAAAATTAAAATTGGCAAAGTAAATACTGCTCTCGCAAAAACATATAATAGTGAAAATATTGAAATAAACTTTAACGAAACTAAAAAATTGGCCGACTATAATAACTATCATTACGCAATGTCGTGAATCCATCGAAATAGCTACTAATCCGAATGTGTGCAATGACAGCAGCGCAATGGCCCCAAATGGAGCGTGGAGACACCTCATGGAGAGAGCCACCCATGGATTTCAGTGTCAAGTGAACTTCACAACAGATGAAGCCGCCGAAGAGGCCTGGGCGTCCAGGTGAAAAATTTACGGCCCGATAATGAGGCAAGTTTAAAGGTTTTTATGTAACGTAATTTATAGTAATATCTCGTTTAATTTATATAATTTCTGATGAATTAAAACGTTTTGATTTTCCATAGTTTTCTCCAGTGGCGGCTCGTGCCAACTTTCCCAGGTGGGGCCCGGTCCATTGCACGACATGGGAAATATATTCATAATTCAAACGCAAAAAGAATAAGTTATTTAATGGGAGGGGGGGTATCTTTTTTTTTTTCTTTTTATATATATATGTATATACGGGGTGTTTTATGTATACTATTATTATTATTATTATAATTCATAGTGAATATTATAAAGTTTTACTATGTTACAATGTCAAATTTTTTAAACTGAAATTCTTCTGCATGCATTTTTTTTTTTTTTACTTTTGTGCATAACAACTCTAAATCTTTTAAGTATAAATGAAAACATTATATATTTAATATATATGTTTCTTGTACGTTTGTTTTTAAAAGGACAGCCAAAATATAAGAAATTAAATTAAAATTAGAAATTTCATAAACGGTATTTTTAAAACGTATACACATTTTTAAAATGTCGAATTTTTAAATTAAAGTGTTTGTGATTTTACTTTTTTGTATATAAAATTTAAAATCTTTAGGTGGTTTTGTAATGTATATCAAAATTAAAAATTGAGCCTGTACAGAAAATTTAGTTTAAAATTTTTATATTCCTTCAACAATACAAAATTTTATAACTGTCGCAATAAAAAATAATCTGGTGTGTCACTCACAAGACTTTCTCTTACCCTGAAATTTAATACTATAAATACAGGTTGCAGATTAAGATGTAAGATAACGAGTACTGTTATGTAAATCTTTGTTAAACAATTCAAATTAGGCTTCGGAAGAGTTTTATATGATAATTAGTTATGTGTGAGGGGGGATACCGCCCCCCTCAACCCCCCATTTCATTAATGCACCTACAGTTATATAGAATTTAATTCAGTGATTAAAAAATAATTCTGTTAAAAAAAAATAATTTATTAAAATTATTTTTAAAAAATTATCTTTTATGATAATGCTGATGATTTCCATATTAGAGAAGTAGTATAAACACTAAATATAAAAAAAAAAAAAAAAGTTGAATTTATTTTCACTATTACATTATTATTATTATTATTATTTGTTAAAAATGAAAAATATCGATAACTTTATTTTAAGTTATCACAGATTAGTGTTCAACCATTCGTTTTAAAGGTATTGGTGAGCTCTTTTGAAAAATACCCATCATAAAAATTTACTCCCCTCGAGGGGGGACTTTCTCTACAGGGCGGGGCTCCTACATACACAAATTTTTTTTCCCAGTTGACTATCTCTATTACAAAAGATATATATTCGTTTAATTTGGTTTAGTGCAGTCTATAGATGTTAAACTCTGCTTACCTGCAATTTCCCCCATAGACGTAATGTATTTGTATACTTTTGAGTGTCCCTGTACACGAACCATTTGCTTCATCTCAATGAAAAGTTTACTGTAGCATCCCTATATGAGCATACATATGAGCATTTAGCATACCGAGTTTGGAATTTCTGTTACTATTTGTTCTTGAGATATGCTGATAACAGACACACAGACATCCATCTACACAGACCATTCACTAAAAACATGATTTTTGTATTCAGGGGACCTCAGAACATGTAAATATAACAAAAACTCACGTTCGAAAATTTGACCCTAAAACAACACTTTCTCAACCTTATGGGTAAGAGAAAGTAATTAAGCCTGCACAGAAAATTTAGTTCGAAATTTTATATTCCTTCAACAATACAAAATTTTATAACTGTTCCCCAAAAAAAAATTAATGTCTGGCATTTTATTTCTTTGCAGTTTTTTACATAATGTCGAATTAAAAATACGCAAATGAATGTACTTTAAAAATCCATCGCTATACTTTAAAAAAAAAGTGTGTATGTATATATATTTAAAAAAAATTGATTTATCCCTTAATAATAATAATTATTTAGAAATATATTTTTTAAATAATCAATATTAACTTATGTAAATACGATTAATATTATTAAAAATACTTTAATCAAATAGTATTTGACTGAAAAAACAATAATTATAAAAAATATTACACTAAATCGCATGATTTTTTTTTTTTTTTTTTTAATGTATATAATAAAAAGGTTTACAAATTTAGGCAGCCAATACTGTTCAAGTATTTAAATCTGATTATTATTTATACAAAAATAAATATTCTGCTCACAGAGTTTTTTGTCGAGCAAACTTTCCAATTACTTTCTCATTAAATTCTGGAATTGTGAAAATAAAGTCTTTGTGGATTGCGAGAACCGCAAATGCATTTAAACATTCCTGTCCCATAGAATTTCTCAAAAATGTTTTAATCCTTTTGTCAATAAATTTTCATCAGAATTCCTGTCACTGTTAATTTTTAAACAATCATAGGTTTATTTGGAAAGAAAAAAACATTGCAAATGTCTCCTCTTTTTCACTATCAGTAGAAAAATAAATAAATAAAAAGTACTGTGAAATTCGCCAAATTCTTTCCACGATCCCTATGGTTAATGCATTTTAAAGGAGGCAGTCATTTTTCATTAAACTGCGTTACATGGGCCAATTCGCCAAGTGCCCCTAACACTTTAAAAGTACGGGAATATTAACATTGATAAAGCGCTACTTCGCCAAATGTGTTAACCTGCTGTTCCATGCGCAAAGCAATAAATACTATACTAATTAATGTGCGAGATCGGGCACAAATCATAGTGCCCATACGGCTGAACTCCGAAGACTAGCTGTAATTCGGTAAAAGACAAACAAACTTTATGTCCGAAAAGAATAAGAGGACATTGGATGCACGTTTTTAACTTGATAGATACATTTTTACAAGCGTTAGAATTAAAAAAAATAAAAAGAAAGAAAGATATATTACTTGATTTTTAACAGAGAGAAAAATTCAAGTGGGGCCAGGCCCAGGTGCCCTCAATGACGAACCGCCACTGTTTTTCTCCGAAAGTTTTGTACGAAATTTGAATGGCTTATATCACTTTAATAGTATGCAATCAGGGCCGAAACTAGAAGGGGGCGAGCGGGGCATTTGCCCCGAGCGCCAGATGGAAAAGGGAGCTGAAAAAGGCTAGTTTGTCGCCTTATTTACACATAAAAAAAAAAAAGAAAAAATTAAAAAAAAAAAGGAAGAAGGGACGAAAAAGAATAAAAACGTCAAATTCTTTTAGTCAGGGCAATTTGAACAAAGAAGAAAAAGTAGAAAGAAGATTAATAGATAACATAATTCATTTACAAGGAAAAGCATGGTGGATAGTGTTCTCCAAGACTAACAATATTCTTTTAAGGTAGTGAGTGTGGTAAAATAATCTCGCAATCGAAGAAGAGTAACAAGTGGTCCCTGACTTTCAGCCAAGGTTTCTAAAAAGTAAATGGTTGGAAAATACGTAGTATATTTGATTAAACTTCAGAAGGTTCTTTAAAAATTTATGATTCATAAGGAAGCAAAAAAATTTTTTTTGCTCAGGGCGCCGTCGTGACTATTAAAATATTAAAATAAGTATGTCAAAATAAGGCCATAATGTTATAAAACAATCCAGTGCACTAAAATTAAATGGGCAAAAGAATGCAAAATAACTAGTTAATCATTCAGTTAGGAGCTATCATTCACAAGGCTCAGCAAGTCTCTATCAAAGTACTATGACAACTAAAGCCACCACTACCTCCTAACATCTATAATTATAAATATTACAATGAAATAAAATGTCTGTACTTTTACTATACTTTTTACTTCCTTATTCAATGCATAAGGAAGTATTGTGAAACCAATTTGCAAAATGGATTTTGTGTATCGCATAGCTCATAAACGAATAGTCATAGAGAGTTGCAAATTTATATTTGGAATTGTTATTTACCAATTTTGGTCTTTACATGAACTTCCGCTTTTGTGATATCTACGAATTTATGCGATTTTTTGTGACGTGTGTGTGTGTGTATCTCGTATAACTCAAAAACGATTAGACGTAGAACGTTGCAATTTCACATCTAAGTTTGTTACATTGCTGTTGTGCATCTCTCATTTTGGTGTTTCTGTGTGCCTTTCCCTTTTGGAATATCCACGAATATTATATCCATGATGACCGAAAATACAAATATTTTTGCAATTATATATAACTTTCTGTCATACAGATTTTAACAGAAATTAATATTAGCGTGAATATTGATAGTTACAAAATTTGTTGACATTCTTGCACGTAGAAAGTAATTCGTAAAGGCTTGTAGGTTCTAGATGAATGCATTTTATTTAATGAATATTCTGGAAACAGCCGAATAAAAGTCAATAATCAATGATTATTCTTGAAGTAATCGAATAAACCAGTTTTTCGTACTCATGAACAGCCTACACCACTGAACAGTAATTTTACTAATTCAGAACAATGACCAAATGCTTAAAGTTCTTAGAGATGTACGCTCAGCTTGCAGTCCAAACAGAAACTGAACTCATCCAGTCTTGCTAGTGATTTATAGAATTTTCGAGATAGTTCTACTCTAGAAACTAATGAATTAACCTGGAAAATTTACAAGTCGGTTTCTATTGAAGTTAGATCTTCTAAACTTTGACTGCCCTAAATTACAACTTTACGCCAAATTTGGGTGCCAAATTGCCAAATCTTTCGCCAAGTCGCAAAATTTGCCGCTAATTCCCATTTCCAAGGAAGTGTAGAAATCTGCCATCTATTTCCCTTTTAACTGTAATACCGTGTATAAAATAATACGTAAAGAAATAGACAGGCTCTTGTCAACAATAATTAAAGTAATGACTCTTTCCTTTTTATATTCTCATTAGTGATTTGTAGAACTTTTGATGAAGTTAGTTCTGCGCAAGAAAACAGTAGATCACGCCAGCTTCCAAATTTCGGCAATATTAAACCACCATTTTTCACCAAAATTAATGCCAGGTTGCCAAAGCATTTGTCGCCAAAGCATTCACTCTGCAACAAGTTGTCATCTACATTGGTGATGAATTTAGTGACATCACGAGATTAACGATCAAATTTGGCAGAAAATAGTTTAGGATTGCCAAAATCAGCAAGCCCTTTCTCAGTTTTATCAGGGTTAATTTTTTCTATATATTATGCATAGTTTCTCGCCGCTAATTGTTTGTCAAAGAGTGCAAAAGTAAGCTATCTGCACAGGAGCGAATTCTGTTGAACTCTAAGCTATGCATTTGCCTATGAGAGATTCTGTAAAAAGCTGTAGAATATTTCTGAACAAACGATATTCTTATTTTGTGGTGTATATAATCCTATTACCATGAAGTTAGTGGTTCTAATAATAGTCTTCTTGGATTGGTTACGAGAATATTCATAGACTAGAACCTGCTTTTTTATTTTATTTCCTGAAAATGATTAAAAAAAAGATAATCTACAAATGGCACTGCTCTGCATGAAAATCGGCTCAACACCATTTTTGCAAATTCTTATGCAAAATAACCTCCTGAATACGATTATGACGCCCATTTTGCCCTATCACCTACCATTATTTGGGGACGCTCCCCTATTTTTATGGCTATAAATTTGATTTGAAAGGGGTGAAAGGATTGTTTCAACTGTTAAATGTCTTTTGAGGGGCTACAGAAATGGAAAATTATAAAACATGAACATTTGCAGCAAAGGGAAAATTTAGGGGGAGGGGGGATTTGCCACTGAAATTACAAATTACATTTTTTATATTTTATTAATCAATTATTACTATTATTTATTATAAATTATATATTTTTTTATCTTAAAGTAGTAAAATAATTCTTTTCCATTCTCCAAATCAAATTTATGGCCATAAAACTACCAAACAGTAACAGAAAAAGTGGTGTCCCGAGAAAACGGTGGGTGATTGGGGAAAATGGGGGTCGTATTCGGATTCAGGAGATCATTTTACATGAGAATCAGCAGAAATGGTATCAGGGCTCAATTTTTTTTTTTTTTTTTCAGCACAGTGTATTTAGATAGCTAACGGTTAGTTCGTACTTGATGGATATGAGTAGTTTTTAGATACTTGTTCATATCTATTAATTTATGCATCTTAATCTTAATTATATTAAAAACTTAAATATTTGTCTGTTTATTTCTCTGCAGTATAGTTGACTATAATATTCAAAATATTATTTTAAATTCACTCAAAATAATGATAATTTCAGTTTTCAAAGTAATTGAATATGAAATTTACATTCACTTGTTTTAGAATTGTCATTTATAAATACCATTAATTTAAGAGAGAGGGAAAAAAAAGAAACTATCATTAAACCAGTAAAAATAAATAAATAAATAAAAATAATAACTGTAGCTTAATTTAAATCTTTCTCTATAATACGCTTTTCTTCTTCTTTTTTTTTTTCCCACTAAAATAATGTTTTGGTTTACAACTTCAATCTTTTTTTTTTTCAAGAAATGTTATAAAGATATAAAACATATACGTTAAAATAAAAATCGGCTGGTTGTAGCTCTACTTGTGCTTGTATATTTTTCCGCCTGGCGAAGTGTCATGCCAAGTTTTTCGACACGAAACACATGTTGCAATTCTGTTTTGTTTTGTAAACTCTGTTTTTCATAACAAGCATATAATGTATAAAGTTTGTTAAATTCCGTCCTGGAGATGCTGAGATATAGCTATAAGAAAACGTGGCATAAAAGAGCTGCAAGTCGAGCGATATATATCAAAAATTAGACATCATCAGTTTATGTCAGAATTCAACTGCACACTAGGTTTCATGGAATTCTGAACATGCAGTTCATAAATTAGCTACAGTATTTGTGTCCCATACAGACACACACATCCGTTAAATATAATCATAATTCATTTCAAAATCTGTAAATTTATCGGAAATTTGAATTAAATTGAATATTTACTTCTTATGAATGCAGTTGAAAATAAAATGGCCATAAAAACTTTGTAAAATTTCCTTTGAAATTTTAATTTCTGGTAATTCTGGTAATTCTTTTTAATTTCTGGGGGGGGGGGGGGGGGGGCAAAATCTCTCCTTGCCCTGGGTGAGAAAAATCTAGTTTTGCCCCTGTATGCAATAAAAGAACTTTTAAATATCTTTTAACTGATGTATTATGTATAAAATTTATGAATATCTTTGATATATTTTGCACTTAAAATTGCTAATCTATCAAGGGCGATTAGTGATTTCTGATGAAATCTGTCTAAAATTTAAGGAAATCCAAATCTGTATTTTTTAGCCCAGTTCAGAAAAGAAAAATAGAAAAAAAAAAAAAAAAAAAAAATTATTCTGTTAAAAGTAACTTTTGTATCTTTACGTAAACAAATGAAATAAAAATGAATTTAAATAAATATAATATGTCTTTTTTTTTTTTTTTTAGTTTTTACATTAACTTTCTTAACTGCAGACAGGTGAGCGATAATATCAAGAAATTTCGAATTTCTGCTTAAATCGATTTAAAATTGAAAAAATTCAAAATCTGCTTTTTTTATTTGCAGTACCTTCTCATGGGGTCAAAAAGCAATTATATTCCTGACCAGAAGAATAGCCAGCCAAAATGCCTATCACTGAAAAATTGATAAATGAAATAATGAAGTGTTACCATCTAAATTTCATACTTTAGTTAATTTTTAAAAATCTAATTGTCGTGTTGAAATGCTGTTTGCACCCATGTATTCAAAAAATCGCCCCTTTCATTTGGTACCAAATTTTTAAAGATTGGACCGATATTTCTAATTAATGTACTTTTATGGTGCATTGAAAGAAATTATTTATTTATTTATTTATTTTATTTCCCAACACAGTTGAAAAAGGTTTATCAGTTTAGTTTGTTTGTCTTCGCTCATGCTTTTATATGCAGGTTTGCCACCACTCACATTTTTTTAACCACGATTTTTGTATAGAAATTTTTGCTTTTTTTAGTTGCATAACCATATTACAAAAGATCACTGCTTATAAATAGTGACAAAAATAGTATGGCATTGGTAATTCTGTGTACTCTTGAAAAGCCATGAAATTATAATAAAATATACTAAGAAAATTGACTACAAAATATTGGCAGCTGCAAAGGACTTTTGGGAAGGGGGGTTGACTGATGGCGACAAAGAATAATCAAATACAAATAACTGAAAACAGATTATTTGCAAGTAAAGTATATTTAACCTTACTATTGTAACTATGTCAACTGTAATATTGTAAAAGCTTTACAATTTTTACCATAGGTTTAAGTTTATTAAATTTTTATTTTTATTAGTTTTAACAAATCAGCAAATTTTCAGAAGTGTTGGACCTCCCCTACCCATTGACTAACAGCCTTTTTTCTACAATTATTTTTATTCATAAATACAAGAAAATAGTCAGGATTTCAGCAAAGTGATAGGCACAAGAAACAATGGCTCTGACAACAAGAACACACAGACAGCTTGCAATTGTCCAGGACCAAGGGCCCGGGAATTAAGGAGCAGTCAAACCAAAAATAAGTATAGAAAAAAAGTAAGAAAAATTAAACTTTCAAAAAAGAGGCCCCCCCCCCCACACACACACACACTACTTTTTTTTCACCAAGCACCACAATTTCTCCCACCAAGTTCTGAAGCCGGCCATGGGTCCGAAATCAAAGAGTTTAGACTGAACAGAATGAGGGAGTAAAAACAGTGAGAGAATCTGAATTTTAAGACAGTGTGACCTATAATTTTTGTCACCTTAATTTTAGAATTTATTGTCACAAACTTAAAATATCACCCTTATATTTATTATACTACCTAAATTCAACAATAAGAAAAAAAAAAAGAGAAAATTGAAAAGAAAAAAATTAAATGCACCTAATATTTATAAAAAGAATTTCAACGTTATATGTTAATGCTGAACATATTAGAAAAAATATGTTCAGTGAAAACTTTTAACTAAAAGAATTTTATATTATAAGTTTAAGCATAGAATTAAAAAAAAAAAAAAAAAAAAAACAGTTATTTAATTCCAAAATAATGTGTTCTCTTTTCTACACGACCCTCCTTTTAAGACTGCAAATAAATTTTAAAAGGATTGCAAATAAATTTTAAAACCTTTCTCTGTTTCTAACCCTCCCCATGCTCTCTCTAATCATCTGGCTAAACAAAAAATTGGCACCTTTTACACATGTATCGTGCCCTTAAAATTTGTTCTGATACTTCTTCTCTTAAAGAAGAACTCAATTATTTAAAGTCCATAGCTATTAAGAGGTTTTAGACCCTCTATAATTGATAAAGCTATCAAAATGTTCAGTAGGCCAACTTATAATTCTACTCTTTCCATTGAAGATAAAATTAAACCTGATAATCTTGTTGTCTTGCCTTTTTATCCCCCCTTATGATTTAAATTAGCCAAAGTTTTGAAGCGTTTCAATTTTCACATTATTTTTAAACCTGTCAATAAATTCCAATTCCCTTCAACTAAATCCCCTGTTTCCGAGCTTCGTAAATGGGGTATCTATAATGTCCCTTGTAAAATTTGTGATTTATCTTATATTGGTCAAACAAAAAGAAATCTTGAATGCCGTTTACGTGAACATTCTCGGTATGTTGTTAATCAAGAAATTTTTAAATTTTCTATTGCGAAGCACAGTTGGGAATTTGATCATAGTTTTAATTTTAAGAATGCCAAAATTATCTTTCATGCCAAATGCATTTTCGAACTGGATTTTTTGGAAAATTTAGCTATTTACCTTAATCGTGATAAAATTGTCAATGAAAAATCTGATTCCACTTTGCTGTCTACAGCCTGGAAAAATTTGTTTAATTCAATTAAATAATTTCCTTCATTATGTTTATAACATAATAATAGTTATATTTAAATAATTCTAAAATAAATAAAAAAAAAAAAAAAAAATAATAATGATAATAAATAAATTAATTTTATTAAATTTACTTATTAGTAGTATAATATTAATCTAAAAAAAAAAATAAATAAATAAATAATAAAAATAAATAAACAAATCATTAAAAAATAAAATAAAATTGTTTATCCCTTCCCTCGCTCCTTTTGTTTTTGTGTGTGCGTGTGTGTTCCTCTCTGATTGGTCCTGCATGATGCTTCCTGTTGGTTGTTTATGATGCTCCTTCCCCTCTGGATTTTGCCCTGCTTTCAGTCTTGCTTTTGCCTCCAAGGCAGTAGCATGTGTTTTTTTTGCACCTGATGAAGGAAGGCTACGTCCTTTCGAAAACGGTTGTGCTGGCTTAAAATTTATGGTGTGTGAAGAAGTCTTATTGTCTTTTTATTGTTTGTACACCAGTTTTGCTTTTCGTTTTGGAAATAAAAATATCAAGTGAAAGTAATAAACAGATTAAATAATGAAATATAAAATCGATGACACTGCTGAAATTTGTGACACTTTTTAAAAATTGATTGCTTATAAACTAATGCAGAAGAGAGTAAAAAGTTACTGATTAGCATTAACATTTAAGTAAACATATTAGCACCATCTAGTGTATGTTACCATAGAAAAGTAAAATTAATCAATTTAATTTTCTTTCACTAAAATAAGTACTGATTAATTTGCATTTGTAAAACTTATAAAAAGCATTTTGATATTGTGTTTCATGTGAGAGAAATATGTTGCATAAATATTTAAGTAAAAATAATCAATATTTGGTTCAATTGTAATTTTTATCTTTTTATTTCCACTCTGCCATAGATAAACTAAAACATTAACTAAAGTTTCCATTGTTAAAATATTTATATAGATTCATTTAAAATAAATCTTGTAAAAATATTTATAAATTATCTTTCATGTGGTT
Organism: Salticus scenicus; assembly: GCA_963930645.1. Classification (NCBI taxonomy): domain Eukaryota; kingdom Metazoa; phylum Arthropoda; class Arachnida; order Araneae; family Salticidae; genus Salticus; species Salticus scenicus. Next base: position 97,832,964 of record OZ005657.1, read on the forward strand.
GTACTAAATTACTTAAAAAATAAAAAAATAAGTTATTTTAGTGCAGTTAGATTTTTTTTTTTTTTTTTTTTTTTTTTTTGAACTGTCATTTACCATAGATAAACTAAGCATTACTGTGATTTGCTATTGCTAAAATAATTAATTTTTCAAAATAATTCTTGTAAATGAAACAACACATATCTTTTGTATAAATAATAATAAATCCTTATTATAATTTGGAGAAACTATAATTTTTCTTTACTGTTATTATCATAGATAATCAAAACTACGGAAGAATTTCCCATTGCTGAAATAGTCATTTAAAGTGTCTTATGATTATTTAAAAATCTTTATTTTTGATATTTAATTATTGTACGTGATATATTTTGTTGTATGACTGATGAGTTGAAAGAATATACTATATAATAAATATCTTTATTATATGTATATGTTTATCTTATTTTTTGGTATGTGTGTGCAGGTGGAGGATAAGGTAAAGCTATTTAATATTTTTTTTGTAGTTCAATCCAAAATATTACTTATAAAGGTGAAGCAATCCTTAGAGTGGCTAGCTTTATGGCTCTATAGTAGTTTATATTTTCAAATAAGTCCCTTTTCTATATATATATATGTACATATATTTTAATTTCCTCCTTTTTTTTTTTTTTTTTACTCATATTTCAAGTACTTAATTCTTTAACATTCATTGGTTTTTCTCTCCTCACTTTCAAAAGAGTGAAAGAGAAGATGAAATTTCTCTCTCCTTAATTCAGATGAACTCTGAAAGTCCACACTCAGGCAGCTCTCCCACAGAAGAACTCTGAATGACCACCCTCTAAGGCACCCCTCCTGCAGAGGACATTGTAACTAAAGTCAAAAGCCTGGTGAGTGTCTAAATTGTGCGGTGTGTATTAAAAAGCTGCACGATTGAGGCACTTCTCCCTGGCAATGGTTTAAAAATGAGTGGACATCACATCTAAGAAACGCTATATACAGGTAATAATTTTATATTTTCTTTTTCACTTAAGTTTAAATTGATTTTTTTTTTTCCTTTTAACTGAAATTAATTTTTACTTGATTTTATGTTGTTGCTTTAAATTACTTAAATACTATTACTTACTATTAAATATTAATTGTCATAAAAATATGTTATTTTATTAACTTTTCTGTCTTTCGAGTGTGAATGTGTTTAATCAGCTAATCAAATAAAACTTAATTGAATACTAAATCATAAAATCATTTCTTTTTTACAGATTGAAGATTATAAAATATATTTCTTGCTCTAATACAATAAATTTTGTCATAAAAAATCTACTATTTAGTTTCAATGTCTTGTCTTGGCATATAGTAATAGTTTCATCTTCGTCTTTTTGATAATCACATCTCTGATCAAAAGATAGTTTTGTTATGACTCGCAAAGCTCAACTGTGATGACTATATTATACTAGTACAGAGGCACACCAAAGTAAAAGAGAACTTTTTGTTTTCTCCACTACTATTTGAATATAACTGTACTTGTAATCCCAGTGGCAGAAACACCGTGACATGGCGACATAGTCGCAGACACAGAAAAACAGCTTGCGGACAGTTTTTGTCTGCACTGAGAAAAAAATTTGTCTGCAACTTTCGGATAACAATTCACTCATAAAAATTTCAGTAGAAAAACTAAAACTAATACTTTTATTATTTATAATTATTTATGTTGTGCTGTGTCAAACATTGCTATAAAATATTTAATTGAATGAGATGAAATGAATGAATACAATTGTTTATACTATATTGTTTTGTAGTAAAATTGTATTAGTGTATTGTTGCACGAGATCACCATTGATGTTAAGCCCTCCTCCCCCCACCATCCCCATCAGCTCTCAGGCTTTTTGAGTATAAGCCATTTTCACCCCTGATTACACGCAAATTTTGCAAACAAATTATGAAATTTTAAAAGCCTGTCGCAGACAGCTTCAAAACTTTCTGCCACTGGGCTTGTAATTAGGGATGTGGGTTTTCCAGAAAATTTTGAAACGGAAAATTTTCTGGAAAATTTACCGAAAATTTTCAATCTCTTAATTACGAAGGTGTTTGTAAAATAAAACTAAATACCTTGAAAGCTACAAGTAAACAAAACTATTCAAAGAAAAGTATGAATAGTAATTCAATTAAAAAAGAAATTAATGAACAAAACACAGGAATTATGATTTAATGGTTTATTACACATGTATAAAGATAGAAAGTTATAATTTTTAATGACTATTTTGAATGTATAGTGGTTGAATAATCTATATAAAAAAGGTGTGTGTGAACATTCTGTAGCTGTCAGAGACCCTCACATATCACTGCCAACAGCTGAATTCCATTTCATTATATAGAGAAAAATTTTATAAGAATTAATGATATATATATATATATATATATATTAATTCTGTTTTCATTATAAAAAAAGAAAATCTACAAAAATTAAATTAGCCTTTGTTTTCACCAAAACTAAATGCAAAACTGGTGTACAAATGATAAATAGATAATAAGATTTCTTCACACACCATAAATTTTAAGCCAGCACAACCGGTTTCGAAAGGATGTAGCCTTCCTTCATCAGGTGCAAAAAAACACGTGCTACTGCCTTGGAGGCAAAAGCAAGACTGAAAGCAGGGCAAAAACCAGAGGGGGAGGAGCAACACAAACAACCAATAAGAAGCATCATGCAGGACCAATCAGAGAGGAACACACATGCACACACAAAAACAAAAGGAGGGAGGGAATCAATAAACAATTAATTTTATATTATTATTTATTTATTTATATATTTTATTTTTTAAATTAATATTATACTAATAAGTAAATTTAATAAAATTTATTATTATTTCTTTTTATTTAATTAGAATTATTTAATTATAACTATTATGTTATAAACATAAAGAAGGAAATTATTTAATTGAATTAAACAAATTTTTCCAGGCTGTACACAGCAAAGTGGAATCAGATTTTTCATTAACAATTTTATCACGATTAAGGTAAATAGCTAAATTTTCCAAAAAATCCAGTTCGGAAACGCGTTTGGCATGAAAAATAATTTTGGCACTCTTAAAATTAAAACTATGATCAAATTCCCAACTGTGCTTCGCAATAGAAGATTTAGAAATTTCTTGATTAACAACATATCGAGAATGTTCACGTAAACGGCATTCAAGATTTCTTTTTGTTTGACCAATATAAGATAAATCACAATTATTACAAGGGACATTATAGATACCCCACTTATGAAGCTCGGGAACAGGGGATTTAGTTGAAGGGAATTGGAATTTATTGACAGGTTTAAAAATAACGTGAAAATTAAAATGCTTCAAAACTTTGGCTAATTTAAAACATAAGGGGAATAAAAAGGCAAGACAGCAAGATTATCAGGTTTAATTTTATCATCAATGGAAAGAGTAGAATTATAAGTTGGCCTACTGAACTTTTTATAGCTTTATCAATTATAGAAGGTCTAAAACCTCTTTTAATAGCAACGGACTTTAAATAATTGAGTTCTTCTTCAAGTGAAGAAGTATCAGAACAAATTTTAAGCGTGTGATACACGTAAGTGTAAAAGGTGCCAATTTTTTGTTTAGCCGGATGATTAGAGAGAGCATGGGGAGGGTTTTGCCCTGGTTTTAGTCTTGCTTTTGCCTCCAGAGCAGTAGCACGTGTTTTGCACCTGATGAAGAAAGGCTATGTCCTTTCGAAACCAGATTATCTATTTAGCTTTTGTTTTTCCCAAAATTTATTTAATTTTTAGTACTTCATACTAAAGTTACAAAGTGGAAAAAAATGATCAAAGTTTTTTTTTTTTTTTTTTTTTCACTTTATAATTTCAAAATAAAACATTAAAAAAAAAAAAAAATGTTTTTGAAAAACAAGAACAAATTTAACAATTGCGAATTTTCTGAAAGTAACCAGAATTAAAAACAGAAAAAGAAAACAGAGGTAATTATTATCACGAATTTCTGTATAGAATAATATGGGGTTTGGCTGCTAGTGGCAGAGAAATCATACAGTCAGCAGCAAAATTATTGAAGCACACATCCATATTTTTCTTTCTTTTTTTTTCTTTAGTTTGATCGCTAATTTTTATCATGAACTTACTTTTTCATAAACAGTGTAAGACTAAGATCATGAATCGATAAATATTTACTTAACAAAATAGTATTAGGTGCACATCTTTTAAATAGAAATTGTTGCTAGTGTATCAATAATTTTGCTGCCGACTGAACAAGAGGTAATTAGTAAGGTATGGCTCAGACCATGCAAGGGTTCATTTCATCAAAATTCTTTTGATTTTTACTTTTTTTGATTTGTTCTATTTTTAAGCATAGTTCGCGAACACAAAATTATGTATTTTTTAATAGTTGGCGGTATTGGATAATGAATGTAATCCTCTATTTAAAAAAAAATTAATCTGGAAGTTTGAGATTTTTTATTAATAATTAATTAACTTTAAATGTAACACCCACTATGAAATTTTTCAAGTACAATTCAATTTTGGATATTTTAAGCAAATAAAGAAACATTGAGTTCTTTCAACTAAACCTCCAGTTACAAGATATGATGTGATTAATTTTATCTATATGATTTCCTTAAATTTTAATCAAAATCTTGCTGTTTATTTATTTAGGCAATTAATTGTATTTCCTGTTGCTTGCATTAAAAAAAAAAAAAAAAAAAATCTACATTAGAAATTAGTTTTAAAAAGTGATTAAAAAATATATAATAATGTTTTTATATAAGATTTTTCTCTAAAATTATCAACAATGTCAATTTTGTAATTAAAGAAATTTTTTTTTAAATTAAATATTTAATGAAGATTATGACAATGTCCTAACTTTCTGAGTCACTCTCAGAACCAGAGACCATAAGGTGACCTAAGTCAGAATTGCTGCCTGAGTTTGAAAAACATCGGCGTATCATCATTTATCAAATGAATATTTTGAAAAACAGATATACATGCTCAGCTATATAATAGTGCATTAATTATCAATATATTCTTTTTTTGTAATGTTGCCAAATGCTTTATAATTAAATTATGTTCTTACGAAGTTATTGAATGGACATTTGAAATTCTGATTAGCAACCACAGATCTCTCGTATTATAATAAATAACCTCTTTCTCAAGCAAGTTGCTCAAAACATATATCTGGTAACTTTCTAAATGATGACTTTAATCAGAAACTTTTTTTTTTCCCATTGTATATAGCATTACAGTGACTAATAAAAGAAAACTTAAATATATCATGCAAAAGATTTACTAAAAAAATTGTTTTTTTGGTTGGAAAATTTTCCGGAAAAACATAGTGGAAAATTTTCCACCCCACATCACTACTTGTAATTAGATGGTAATAAATTGTATCCAAATAGTAGTGGGGGAAAAAAAAAAAATGGACTTTGTGTCAGTTTCTTAATTTAATTTTAATTATAAACTTAAATAACAGTTCAATGTATAAATATTTACACAACATTAAAAATGCCAATGTAAAAAATATTAAGAGCAAACTGCAGTTTTCGTACCATATAGTATACTGCACTAAATACATTAGCATTTTCAATGTTATATTTCTGTTTAATGTCAAGTCTTATTACATATTCTAACAGTTCAATGTGCTAAATATCTGTTGTTCAAATTTAATAAATAAACTTTGTCAGCAGAATAAATTGTAAAACAAAAAATTCATCTTACAAGGAAACATTCAAAAGGTGTCATCTTCAAAAAATTTAAAAAAAATATATGTGATTCTACTTTTCCTAAAACACCAGAAAGGGAAAAAATTATTGGCTCAAATGAATTACAGCGACCACAAAAAAATATCAAAATTAAGCATATTTGGCAATTTTACATTGTTAGACAATTGATTTTGAGTACTCGGCGGAGAAACAAAACACGGTTCTGTTCGTATATGGCAATCTTGGTGCTAGCGAAGTGAACGCCTAACAGCGCTAAATCACCAAATATGCTTAATTTTGATAATTTTTTGTGGTCGCTGTAATTCATTTTAGCCGATATTTTTTTCACTTCCTGGTGTTACATAAAAAGTAGAATCACATATTTTTTTCAATATTTTTTGAAGATGACACCTTTTGAATGTTTTCTTGTTAGGTAAACATAATAGCATAACCCTTCATCAGGCAAAAAAAAAGTTATGCAAGAGTGCATGAAAATGCCACTTATGGCTACTTTTTTGCCTGATGAAATGTTGTACTATTATATCTGAAACAGTTGGAGTATTGTTTTTTCTTTTCTTTCTTTTTTTTTTCATAATTTGTGTTTCATTACAAAGTTTTTTATGTACGGAAAAATTCACACACTTCAAAAGACAATCCTTTAAAATTTTATACTTTACAAGTGCTGCACCAAGAACTCAGTATGTACTCGGTGTCGGTGAATACTGAGTAGATATAAGAATTTCATTTTTAAGCCTCCTGGAAGACAGATCTTTATTAATAAACTCAAACTATTAAGCAAAAAGCTTCTAGAACGATGTTAGGCAAAACCACTCCAAAAAAAATTTCTGGATGGCGATTTTATTTTGATAAATTGCAGGATGTGTTATATTAGATTCTATTTTGTTATACAAAGTAAACAGTTCACTGATCTCTGCAAAAATTGGTACATTTATTAACCAGACAAAAATCTATCTAGCGCCGTAATCAATAGGATAATTAGTTCACAAGATATTAAATACCCCATTTTCACTTCAAAATTAAAGAAAAAAAAAAAACTTCCTTACACATGAACGTTAAATTTATACCTGTTTAAACAAAAATATCTGATAAAACTGATGTCACAATAGCTTTAAAATTTATTTATTTTTAAAATATTCATTTAAATTAATCGAATTGTCTTATAGGTTTTCCCCTTGATTTTACATTCACAAACTAAAGTAGGCACAATTTTAGTTAAGAATCCCCTTGGAGACATTTATTATCTTTTGCCAGTTTGGTGATGAATTAAAATGGTTATTGCAATGCAATTGCATAAAAAAAAAAAAAAAAAAAAAAAAAAAATGCAAAAATCGCCCAAGCAACTTAGGAGCCAGCTTTCAAATTTCGTTAAGTGGTCCTATAATAAAGCTGTTCCTTAATGTCAATGCATTTTTAGTTTATTCAATTCCTATTATTAGTTCACACTTTCCCTATATCTTGTACAAATCTTGCAATCAATTTTTAACTAACTTCCCGACTAGCTAGAAATTTGAAACTTTCAGAATTGCTCAGAACACGGTGACAACACAATACTTCGAAGTTCGATTAGTTTTCTTATAATTAATTAAAATATGAAAAAAATAACATCCTAATAGCGTTTCAATAGCCATTAAAGTATTAGCTATAATTTAATTGTTGCCAAAAAAAAATTACAAGTTAATTTTCTTTCGCCATAAAAATAAATACATTTAATTAAACATTAAAAAATTAAAAAAAGTTAAATTATGCATCTCACAAAAATTGACGTCATTATCACTTTAAAATTTTTATGCACATGGATAAGAGCTCTATTATTCATCAGAAAATTTAAAACATGGTATATAAAAAGTTTTTTCTTATAATTATTTTTATTTCATTTTTCACGCGCGCTCTTTATTTCCTAATTCACAATTATTTAAAAAAAACTTTTTTGATAGTGTTTGTAAGTAGGAATTGACTTAAAAAATTTTCTTTTTATATTACTTGTTTTAAAGTAACCGTGTTTCTAATCAACATAATGAACCTTAAATAGTTGAATGTTATTTATATTTTCTTAACAGCTGTATATGACAATACTTAAGGGCCCGCTTCACTCACCACCGCTGGAAGCTGAAGCTAATGTTATTCTATGGAAAATTTTTCTTTACAAATAACTTATTAACTAATACATATTTTTAAATTCTGCTTTCACATTCTGAAAATTACCAGCTGTTAAATTGACGAACCTTTAAAATTTTTTTTTTACTTTTTATATTTTATTTTGAAGCTGCAAAATACGAATTTTCAATATGTGAGATTTTTTCATTTGGCAATTTCAAAATAAAATATTAAAAAAATACATTTTTAAAAAAGGTCCATCAATTTAACAATTGGGAATTTTCTAAATGAGGAAACCGAATTTAAAAATATGTATTAGTTAATAAGTTATTTGTAAAGAAAATTTTACCCATAGAATAACATTGGCTAGGGCTTCCGGCGACGGTAAGTGAAAAGGGCTGTTAACCATGACTTTCATTTGCTGAAAATAGGGCACAGCTTTAGTATGGGATTCTTTTGGCGATTTTTTTTTCCCCATTTTTTATTCAATCTTCCAAATAAAGAATAAATTTTTATTTCAATAAAGTGTTTTAGCAATGATAACAGTTTACAGTATTACTTTTCGGGCATTTGGTTTATTAGGCTTATTAATAAAGAAAAATAAGCTTTTAAAAGATTAGCTTATTATTAAGAAGCTGTTTATAAGATTAAAAAAAAAAGAATAAATAAACAATCACACTTATGTTGTTGCAAATTGTGAATTTTTCATTCATTTTTACTCTTACATTTTACAGAGAGCCAAAAATTAATCTTATAGAGAGGAATATAACTTTCAGATTGTTTTTGAATAATATATTGTTTTTCATTCATGATCAATTATAAATTCAGAGTGATTCATAATTTGATCTATTGTAGTTAATAATTTTGAATCCATTAAATGTGAGGCTCGAACTCAGGACTAGCTTATCAGCCTGGTAGTTCAGAGATTTTTCTGAAACCTGCATGAATGTGAGCTAGGACTCTTTAAAAAGAGACCCACAGAAAGGCCACCACCCAGGCCTAGGGCCCTCGCATAGTCAATTTACCTTAAACAACACAACATCCTCCATTATATGTGATGATGCGCGTGTGTGTGTGTGGGAGGAGGGAGATGATCTTTTAAGGATTTTCTTTAATGAAATCTTGTGTACAAATGCGAGTAATTCAGAAAATTGTGAAGTTTAAATTGACATAAACAACCAGTGTAATATCCAATAATGGTAAAGGGCAAAACTGGATATGTTATGTAGGTTGGGACTGATTGACTATGCAAGGATTCTAGGCCATGTTTATGCAAGTTTCAGGGAAAACCCTGTAAAACTCCAAACAGCTAAGATGAATGTGGCTTAGGATCGAACCCAGTGCCTTCTCCCTAATGGCCATTACTAAACACAGCATGTTAAATTTTTCTGAAAGACAGTCTAAAAAGTTGATGACACGCTGACCTCGAATCTTTTAAAAACTATTAATACACATTTCACTAACAGCCTTAAAAAAAAAAAAATAATAATAATAATAATGACTGCTTTCTTTTTTAGTTAAAAATACAAGACTTTTTTTTTTTTTTTTCCCGACAGTGCTAATGTTTAATATTTAATAGTCTAAATTAATGTTTTGAAACAACACATTAGAGGTGAAATTGATAGTAAATTGAGGTATAAGAGTATGTATGGGAGGGGGATTTATTTTTTTCTCCTCACAGGTACAGAGCTTCAGCACATGTCTAACACACACACACAGACAGTCAGTTTCTGAATGGTCACATCATATTTGGAACCTTTTTAAATATGCAAATCCATTGAAGACTAGAAGTTGAAAGTTTTTATGAATCCAATGCTTTCTTTTATAAATATTGCAGAAAGTAAAAATATGTTTTAAAAGGATATTTCTTATGGACTTTCATATATGTTTAGAGATTCTTGTAAAAAAGGCAAGAAAATATTTTAAATTTAGGATGTATAAGGTTTGACTTTCGACTGGAAAAATTACAATTAAAAATAAAAATATTTTTCTGCTCAATTCTCTGTGAATAATTAAGACATTAAAAAAATTCTTTCAAATACAAGTTTCATGATAAATTAACTAAAACTTCCGATGAAGAAATTACTCAAATGTAAAATTATATATATATATATATATATATATATATAAGCTAATCGTTATATTAATAATTTAACCAGTCACCATATTTAAACTAGTATAAATTTCATTTTATTCAATTGACTAACTAATTTAGTCTAATAAAAAAAAAAGTGCCCATTAAATTAATAAAAATTTCCCGTTAAATTTTAAGGCAAATTATTGGTAAAATTCACAAATTAAGTACAGAATAAAAATGGAATACACATTAATAAATGAATAATTCAACAATAGAAAGAATTAGATAAAGGGTTATTAGGTGTGATAAAACCTTGTAATACGATAGATGCAAAATGCAGTGATATACAGCAAACACTTTATTCGGATAATATTCATGTTTTAGTTATAAACTAATAGAATCCATAAGTATTAGGAATAAATTGTGTCATATCGTGGTACTACATTAATCATACGATTTTTTCCGAACGAATCACCATTGATAAAACATTGATTTTTTGGCCGAAGGGCCAATCACATTTTTGTAAGAAATATGGGTCTATATGATAATATATCTCTTTATATGGGCTTCATCAAGTTTAATTTTTAAATGTAACTTTCTTTTCAAACTCATTCTGAAACATCTGCATAAGCAGAACGAAATATAAACTAGGGATGTAACGAATATTCAGCCACTATTCGGTATTCGGCCCTTTTGCCAAATATTCGGCCTGGCTGAATACCATCAGATATTTGGCTGAATACCGTCAGTTACCTTAATTAAAAAAAAAAAAAAAAAATATTTCTAAGTTTGTTTTTAAATATATTTAATGAAAAATATTGAAAATTACATGTCACTGTATTAATTCTTGGAAAATCTGCTAACATTAACTCATTTAAAATTGTATAATACATTACTGTATTTAATAATTTTACATAATATAAGAATGTTTTCTTGTTACAAATTTATCTTTAACCCTATCACTGTAACCTGGTATGCACACAGACAGACACCAAGCAGGTAGTCATTTTGTATTACAAAATGACACAGTGATAGGGTTAAACAAGGATTAGAACCTTTAATAATAAAATGCAAAATATATTATATCACTTTTTATGTTTAAATCATGAGAGAAGTCAATAACATAAAATTTAACGATTCTTAGCTTACCTGTATATATATATATATATATTTATTTCCCCATTTTTTTTAATTATAAAATGGATAAATTATTGTTTTCTGTCATGTAAAAATAGCTTAATCTTCTGCAGAAGAATATATTATGGTTTCTTTCCTTTGCTGCTATATAAATTAAGTTTAACTTATATAAAGTATGCGGTGCCATTAATACAGAAATTAGGAGTGTCATTATAGTGTGATGAGGGAATGATAGCTATTGCCAGAGACAACAATAAAAAGTGTTCTGATTACTTTCATTGCATAATATATAAATATATTATAACGGATATATATTTATTAAAGTATGTTTAATAATTTTTCAGTTCAAATAATCTAAATATACATGCTTTAACACCATAGAAACCATTTTATTTACTTACATGTGGGAATGGGGACACAGTGAGGGAATGATATTTTCCATTTTAAAAAATATTTTAAAATTATCTTTGAATTCCAATAACCAAAGAATAACAGTTTATATGTAAAACCAATTAATACTAATAGTTTCGACAGCTTTTTGTTTTTGTGCTTTTAAAAATATGCCCTCGAGACTACTGAGACATGAAATGACCACTTTTCAGAGAATTACTCATTTACAATATTAAAAACAACATCAAGTTATAGTTTTTTTTTTAGTATATAAAGATTAAAAAGCAATTTTTTAAATATTTATTTTAGATTCAGTTTAAAATTGAAAAATTATTTTAATTACAAACAAAAGTGTAACTTGTTTTAAAAGCTAACTATTCAGCCTAAAATTTGGCCAAATATTCGGTATACGGCCAAATCACTATTCGTTACATCTCTAATATAAATAATTTTAAATATCTATGAGAAAACACAGCCATTGTTCTCAATGGTGGGAACGAGCAGTGCTGCCAGATTGAAATCTTAAAATTTCCCACTTATCGCTAGAAAATTTCCCTTTTTGACATAAAATTTCCCTCATTTGCTCAACATGCAAGTCTTTGAAGCTATTCAGGGTAAAATAACTTGCACTGAATATAGTATTGTGTAAGGGTTAAGGTAAATTATTCACGATTTCATTTTTTTAATTATTCACCACTTTTTTAATCTTTAACTTCATATTATTCATTCAAAAAAAAAAAAAAAAAAGACAGCAAAAGATTACTTAAGTTCAATACTAAAAATGTATGTTATCCAATCCAATTAAGAGATGCGTAAAAGCTCTGTGCGTTGGACCTAGGCCTGGGTAAAATGCCCTTCATAAGTATCTTTTTAAGGAATCCTAGTCAATATTCGCGAGTATTTCTGAGAAAATCAGGGAAAGCTTTGAATGATTAGCCGAATAAAACAAAATTTATATTCTTTTTCAGAGTATTTTAGATTATTATTATAAAAGATGAAAAAATTGCACTGATTAGCTTTTAAGATCTCAGTATACAAAGAAATTGGCTGGGATATTTTGAGTTTGAGGAAAAAAAATCCAACAAAAAATCCTTTAAAAACTGACTATATAAAATTTTCCTTTTTGAGAAGAAATTTTTCCTCTTTCCCTCAATATCTAAAATCGCATCAAAATTTCCCGCTTTGAGGGAAATCTCCCTCAATCTGGCCGCACTGGGAACAAGTGCTTTCTGCCAACCACTTCCCAGAGTTGAGATGTTTGTTTACAAACAAGGAACTGCCCTATTGTCGGCTGTTGCCATTCGTGAAGTCCAAATCTTGTAAGCAAACAATGTATTCGGTTACAGTACTCCGTTAACTTTGTTAAGCTATAGTTTCACCCTAAATACATTAATGTCACAGACTTTAATTAATGAAGCTTTATCTAATTTTTAATTAACTGACAAAACAAATTTATGATTATCTCTTAATTTTTTTTTTTTTTTGGAGAGAAATTGCCACCACCGCAGATCGCTGTCATTGAGGCCACTTAACTGTAAGTTGTTTGACTGTTTACAAATCCAGGATATTTGTAGATTTTCGTTTTCGTGTCGTCATGAAAGTAGGTAGTTTGTAAAAGTTTAAAATATTTCTTGGTTGTTAAAAGTAAATTTCTTGTTTTTATTATCTCGTACCTTTCATAAATGTATTGAATTAATTTTATTCAATTAATTTCAGTATGAAATCACTTAAAATACTCTAGCATATCCTTTTTAGATCTCAGCTTTGAAACAGAGGCCGTCCTTGCTAGATTTTTCCCTAAACATTCTGTTCTTACAGTCAACTTTTTGTTGTTGCTATTTAATTTTCCTCACATTTTTTTTATTTTTCTTTCTTTCTTTCTTTTGTGTGTGTGCATTTGAAGAGCATTTTTTAACAATGTCACTCTTATTTTCATTAATGTGAAAACAAACGTTTTTTACTTTCATTCATGTTTCTTCTAAATTTAATTCTTTTGTAATATGTTTTTTATTTCTTAATAGCGAAATATTTATCTGTTTTTGTGAAAAAAGAAAAAAAATCGTAAAATTTTCCATTTTAGCAGTCATTCTATATAATGTTTAATATCCAGTTAATAGAATTTCGTAGAATCAAATGAAATATGAGCTTTTATAAAATTTTTAATAATTAACCAAAGGTAGTAAGCTACTCATATGAAAATCCTAATAAAAAGTTGTACACAATAGAATGATCTGAATTTCATTTCCTCTCAAAAATAAGAAAAATGATAAAGTTTTTTTTAATCAATATTTTATATTATAATTGATATTTTTTCAATATCAATATGAGAAGGTTGCGTGCTTAAATCACTTCTGGGTTACCTCTGTTTTCATGTTGAGTGAAATTATATTTTTCACTCATCAGAAGGTACTTATTTAACTATGCACTTTTGTACTTATAATATATTTTCATAACAAGATATATGTTCGAATGATAAGATACACAAATTATATTTATGTTATGCTTTCGAGAGAAAACCAGTAATTGGTTGGTAGGTAGGTAGTTCATAGAAGGTCAAGAAAACATTGATCATGGAAGAAAGAGTTCACTATCAGCTAAAGTTTACAGTTAGTATTTTAAAGCATTTTGCCACAATTTACAAACAACAATAACTATATTACCTTTGATTGAATTGAAATGTCAGTAAAATTCCTTACAGTATATATATATATATTTTTTCTTGAGAGAGACTGAATATCAGTTCATTCTATCCCACACAATTTTTCGAATTTACACAATATTTGTTTGGGATTTTCATATGAGTAGCTCAATACATTTGGCTAATAAATTATGCTAATGAAAAATTTTTAGTGCTTGTGCATACATAGTCTAGACTTTAGATAATATTTAATTCTAATTATTCTGTCTCTAAAAAAAAAAAAAGTAATAATAATAAATAAATAAGAAAAAAAGAGAAAGAGGTAGTATTTTTAAAAGGAAAACTAAAACGTCAAAGATAAAAAATTTGGAAAGCAGACAGCTGTTTCAGTAGCATTTAGCACACCATTTTCAATGCATAAAAAAATGAGACAGAAGTGCACTTATGTATAGGAAATGAGTCTAATTCTGATCAAACAATAGAAATATGTGGAATGTGAGGGCTTAACCAATAAGAATTTAAGAAAACACTAGTTGTGAAAAATGTTAAAGAAATTAAGAAAATGTGGACTGAATGTAGAATTTTAAATAATCAGACAAGTGAGGTATAGCGAAATCACAATTGACAATATTTTTGAGATTTTTTGTAGTGGTGAAAAGCTTCAAAGAAATTGAGTTTACAAGTGAATTTAGGCTTGCAAATTATTTTAGCTGAATCAAATTCAAAATTATGGTTTTTTTTCCCAGCAATGCTTAGAAATAGTCGATTTATTGTTTTTTTGCTTAACGAACATAACTAATACATAATGTATTTTTAGAGGGAATTTAAGACTGTCTAGTTTGACCAATGTATGATAAATCACATTGGCAAGTGCCAATAGTGCATGCAGAGTAGAGATAACTAGATCCTAATTCCTACTCATTTGAGCAGGGTTTTTTTCTAGGACAGACTTCAAAATGTGTTTCTGAAGTATTAGGTGCATTTGCATTTTTTAGAATAGAAGTTTATTTAACTATATTCCGTTGAATAGATGGGAGGTGGGGGATACTAACAAGTTGCACATACTTGAGCAGATTATGATCTGGTTTGTTTGTCACATGTTTTTTCTATGATAGGGCAAATATAAATCTAAAGGTTTAAAAAAGTTTTGGTGTTTTTTTAAATCAATTCATGAAAATGTGTGTGAATATCTCGCAGTATTAATATTTTTAAGTGAGAAAATGAAAAAAATATGTGAGATTTTTGTGCTCTAATGAGAACACTGTATACTTATCTCCATTACTTAGACTTCAATTAACACTTCCCAACTTTATTTCATTAGACATAGTTTCTAAAAAATCACTATTAAAATAAGTGCTGTCTCAATTTTTTCCCCTCAAACTTTATTACAAATTTCATTGGTTATAATGGGCATATTTCTAAGAGATAGTCTACTTTACTCACCTGCTGCAAAATATATATATGTTTATAAGTATTCATTTTACCATATATTGTAATTACTGTGTATTTTTAAAATGGATAAATTTGGAGTCAGATAATCATAGTATATTGATTTGATCACTTTGAATTTATTCATGGTTCATATTTGGGCTTTGTAAGATATTCAAGAAAATCAATACTCAAAATGTTCTATAGTTTGAAATATCTGGTAGAAGATATTTCTCTCTCTCTCTCTCTCTCTGTCTTTGGCTAAAAAAATAATAAAAATTTTCGGCCAATTACTCATGAACATGAATTTGTAAAATGGTTACAAATCGAAGTTCAAACTATTGCAATTATATGTATAGCAATAAAGGGCAAAACTGGGAAAATTCATTAGTGTCCGGTACTGTCAGTTTCATTAGTAGCCACTTTTTTAAGTTAGTGGCCACTTTTCACATAAGACTATTTCTTTCAGACTGCAAAAAAGCATTGTCACCATTTTGCGGTATAATCATCACAAGAACAATATGAAAACTAGTATGTTGTAGCCACCACGAGACTTTCTTCTATATTTTCCTATACAAATTCACTGAGTAACAATAATTAAAAAAAAAAAAAAAAAAGTGGGACTTTGATAAAATTTTGGGTAAAATGTGAAAATTATTCTAAGTTTGTCAAAACACGGAAACCGTGGGACTTTGACAAAATTGGGGGGAAAATGCAAAAATTTGTTTAAGTTTGTCAGAACATGGAAACCGTGGGAGTTTGATAGAATTGAGGGGAGAGAAAAAAAAAAGTGGGACTTTGACAAAATTTTGGGTAAAATGTGAAAATTTGTTAAAGTTTGTCAAGACACGGAAACCGTAGGACTTTAACAAAATTAGGGGAAAAAAGCAAAAATTAGTTTAAGTTTGTCAGAACACAGAAACCATGGGAGTTTGATAAAATTAAGAGGAGAGAAAAAAAAAAGATTTTTTTTTCTAAGTTTTTTTTCATAAAAAGTAAAAAAAACTTTGTTTTAAATTATCACAGATTTATAGTTCAACCATTCGTTTTAAAGGTACTGACGAGACCTTTCGAAAGATACCCATCTTGAAAATTTTTGCCCTATATCACCCTGTTAAAAATTTAGAAAAAGCAGGATGGCAACGCAATCTGTAAGACGATTTTTACCAAAAGTTGATAGGCACTAATTTATGTCAAGGTGCAACTACATACCAATTTGTATGAAATTCTGTGCAGTAGTTCCAGAGATACAGTTGTCACAAACTTTTGTCACACAGACACAGACATTTTCTAAAAATGGTAAAATAGTGTTCTACAGCTCTCAAAACGTGTAAATCCATCAAAAACCCGAAATCGAAAATTTTTACGAATCCAATACTTTCTTCTATTGAAGATAGAAGAAAGTAATAAAAAATACATATAATAATAAAATTAACACAGGGACACTGAAATTACAATTTGTAATTACGCTCTTTTTAAAAATCCTAAATTGCACATCCTAAATTAAAATCTGCTTAGGGCTGTAATAATAACAGCAAAAGTTTTTATCTTTCAGATAATTCAGTAGTACTTTTTTTTTTCAATTTATTTAAATGAAATAAGCTGTTATCATTCACAGTTCACATTGATATTTTCTAGTAAATGAATCAGCTGATTCATCATCATCACAACCTTTTACATGGTCATGTGTAAGTACAGTTAGCAGTTTTATTATTTTTTCTTATTTCTAAAGACACACTTTTTTGAATGATTTTATTTCAATAGAGTTAAAATGTTTCCTCTTAAAAAGTATAGATATGGAAACTTAGCTGCTTCATTAAAAATAATTTACTTAGCTGCCAAATTTGTAGCTTTAAAAATAGGGAGATTTCTACTTTAAAATGGGAAGGAAAAAGGAAGATTTCTACTCAAAAGAAAGCAAATACAAAAATTTTTGAAAAATACACATTTAAGCCAAATCAAATTTTGATACACACATTTGTCAAATATCTTAAATGGTTAAATATACACTAAATACTATAGAGATAATAATGGAAAAAGATTGTGCTTTGCAGGACATTTGATCATTAACTGCTAGTTGAAATGAAGCGCACATGTGTGTGTGTGTGTGGGGGGGGGATTACAAGAATTATGAGTAAGATATATTAAACAATTCTACTTCTTTACAGATTCTAGAATCTAAAAAAGTAAGTTTAAAATAGATATTTATATTTTTGTGGCAAATGGAGAATGATTAGAAATTATAAAGCTTTCTATAAGCTGTATGATCACATATAGTTGGGGGGGGGGGGGGTTCAAAAAGTTATATGAGTGAGATATATTAAACAATTCTACTTCTTTGTAGGTTGTAGAATATAGTAAAGCAAGTTTAAAATGAACATTGACATTTATGCCATGGGTGGAAAATGATTGAAAATCACAAGACTTTGATTACCTATCGTCACTCGATTTTTAGAATCTTTCAATGATCACAAAAAGTGGCGACTTAAGTGGCGATCGATGCATAATTTTTAATCGCCATGTGGCCGGTGGCGACTGTTAATTTTGCCCTTTATATAGCAATATATATTGTAATAAAATGTATTGTAATTGTATAAAAGAATATTATACTCCATATACATACTCACACATACATGCTCCAAAAAGTACAAGCATTTTATCCTTGTTAACTAACTCAACATATGTTATAAAAAAAATATTAACCCAATTTCCTCTATAATCAAAATCAATGTTTTTGATGATGTAGCTGCATAAGAACAACAATTGACTTTGATCTTACTTTTCTCAAAGCTATTGTACTCTACATAGAAATTTTTGATGGAAATAAAAAATGTATTATTCTGAAAGGAATGATATATAACAGGAATGAATAGAAGTAATTTTAAAAGTTAAGTGTCATGTTCATTTTCTCCCGGAATACCACATTTATTTAGAGAAATTTTAAATTATTTCAGCTTAACTGTTTTCATCAATTGATTATTTACTATAATATTATATCTATAATGCATAATTATGTAAACTCTATTTCATCATTGTTATATTCTGAAGTTATCAAATGGTATGAAAGAAAAAATCCATCTTAAAAGTTTTTCACAACTTCGCAGATAAATTAAGTCACACAGACACACATACAATCTTAATAGTTTTTTCCATAAGATTTATCTTCCTTAAATGATTTTTTCTCAAAAATGAAGTAGAATTTTAAAATAGTGAGCCAATATTTAAATTTTCCTTAAGTTTCAAAATCAAAGTTTTTATTTTATTATTGTTAATTCTTTCATATCTAAAGAAAACAATATTTTATTCTTTGTCTTCTGAATTTTAAAATGTCTTTTAAATTTAATAAGATGTATCCTTTTCGTGTTATCAAACTGATTATTTTTCTTCATTTTGCTTGTTTAGGCAGAATATCCATATGAAGACTGGATTTGAAAATTAAATTTAAAAGCATTTCTTTAACTGTAAGTAACTTAAACTTTTAAATATTTTTGTATTAATTATTTGTTTAATTTATCATATAGTCACATTCCTATTTTGTTCTATTAGAAACTATGTGTATTGTGGCCTGGCCACCACAAGACTTTCTTCTATATTTTTCTATACAAATTCACTCAATTGAAATAATTTACTAAAACTATTATTTATTAATACTATCTGCCGTGATGAATGCAGATGATTTTCATCTTAGAGGAAACTAATACTAAATATCCAAAGAAAACCAGTTTAACTAACATCTGAAAAAATGCATTTTCATAATGGTTATCTCATATATCAAGTTTCGTACAGTTAAATGCCATAAAAGTTGAAATATAGCATTTTCACTCTTGTGAAAAATTGCACTATAGCAGTGCAACCTATTAGTAGATATACATCCAACTTGAATCACCATACTGTCTCTAGTTTTCTGACATATCAAGTGTTTGATTATATGCATTAGAATCTGATATAGTCTTTCCTTAAATTGAAGAAATCCCAGTATAGCAGCTCCACCTCTCGCGTAATTAGTACAAAAGGTTGATTTGCAAACACAGTCAAAGTGCATCCGCATATAAATTTTTATGCAATTTTATGCAGTAGTTACTGAAATATACACTTACCTTAAATTGTGGAAATCACTGCATAGCAGCACCACCTGTTGAGTGATTGACACCAAAAATTAATAGACACTAATTTATATACATTTTTGTGCAGTAGTTCATGAGATATAGCCTTCTCTTAAATTGTGGAAATCGCTGCATAGCAGTGCCATTTATTGAACGGTTGCCACCAAAAGTTGATAGGCATTAATTTAGATCAAGGAGCATCTTCATATAAAAGCAATTTTGTTCAGTAGTTCCTGAGATACAGTCACTACAAAATTTTTTACACGCACACAGAGATAGACATTTTCTAAAAATGGTCAAATCATGTTCATGATCTCTCAAAATGTGTAAATCCACTGAAAACCAGAAGTTGAAAATTTTTTTTATGAATCCAATACTTTTTCACCCCTGTGCTTTGAACAGGTCCAAAATTTTAAAAGTGAAAATTATTTTTATCACAAATTTGAATTTTAATGAAAATTTTCACATTTTTGTTTTCTTCTCTCTTTCTTTCTTCATTGATGGGTTTGCAAAATCACAATTTCTTTTAAATGTTTTTTTATTTAATTAAAAAAAAAAAAAAAACACTTTTCATCTAACTTGATTTGTAAGGTGAAAATTTGATCTAATATGATTTAATATTGCCAGCTAGCAAATTTTATTAAAATATCGATGCAAAGTGGCCCAATATATATATATATATAAAACAGATTTTTGTCAAATATAATTAAATCATCCTTATGAAATAGGTGTTCTAATTAAAAAGAAAAAAAAAAAAAAAATCCGCAATGAAATTGGTTTCCATTTGGGAGCTACAGTGCCACAGATCAACACACACACACAAGACAAAGGTTTCAAACTTGTAACACCCTTTCTTTTTGTTTGGGGTTTTAAAAACTTGTCTTTTTACTGTAATTTTAAATAATTATTTAATTTTTGTAACAAACAAATCAATAATACAAATAACAAATAAATAAATGATACATACCTTCCAAAAAGCATAGGTAAATTTGGAACCAAGTATTAGTCCTGAATTTACCTATGAGATTGGTCGACTCCCCCCCCCCCCCCCCATTTTGGTTTCGAATTTATCTACACCCGGAAAAACATCTTTTTGCAGTGTTTTGAGTCTCATTTACAAAAGTTTAGTTATCAGTTTTGATTGTGCATTCAGCACACACACACACACAGACAGAAAAAGAAACAAACAAAAAGCAGGGTTGGCAAGTTTTTGCCAAAATGGAAAAAACTGCCCCGGCAAAAATAATTTTTGCCACTGGCAAAAATAACTTATTTTTGCATTTTAAAATAAAGTTTTAAAGGTTTTTTTTAGTTACGTGATTTCAATGCATAAATCATAATTTTAACAGATTAAAATGACTGATTTAATCTTGATTAACTGATTGTTTTGTTAATCATCAAATAATGCAATCAAAACTTTTTTTAAACACCACCAATTAACGAAACATTTTTTCACTTCTGAAAATGTTTAAATTACCTTCTAAAAATATGTATTATATCAATTACATCAAATTTATGTGGTATGAATTAAAAATTAAAGGCAGTTGCTGATGCTTTAAATAACATTCAGAGTGATACCTCAACACTAACAGATGTATGTCATTTGTGGTGTTCTTTAGTATAAAATCCTGTTTTGCAAAATCATATTATCAAAGTAAGAAATAGGTTTCAACCAAACAGTGCTACGATACAATTAAGTTGCGTATTTATTGCACCCAAAGTACAGAGGAAAATTATGAACAGAAAGAGAAAGCTAGAATGTGGTTAGAAGAAATAGATCCCAACTTTGTACCTCTTGCTATAAAATTTGATTTAAAAGATTTGCCTTTTCCACAAACTTATTTCACTGCTAATGTTTATTGAATCAATTACAGCTCACAAATGGTGGGAAAGTGTTTCATCTGTCTGTGACACATCAAAACATTTTTGTGAACTAATTTCCCATTTGCAAATTTGTTTCTCAAGTTTGCTACTGTTGAAATAACATTTTCAAGTTTTTCATTCATTCTGATATTAGAAACAAACTTTCTCTGGAAATTTCTACAAAACTTATTTTTCTATGCAGTGTTAAAAACCTGTTAATGCTGTAATTTTGTGCTTTTTTTTTTAAAACTTTATAATAGCTTTTTTTTTTTTTTTTAAGTTTTTTAACCTAAATAAAATTAAAATGTAATTCTGTAGTTTTGTTTGGCTATGTCACTTATTATTAACTGATTAATTTAATTAATTATAATGACTTTTAAAGTTAAATATTTAATTTTCATTATGGTGTAAACTGTAAGGGGTAAAAATTGAAATAAATAGTCTCATTCTAATTTTATTTTTCCACTTTTTGCCACTGTCCTGGCAGAAATGCATTTTTGCCGGCAAAAACCCAACCCTTACAAAAAGTAATTATTTGAGCAATTAGCTATGAGTTATTAAACACAAATTTCTAAATGAGTTGCTTCTTTTTGAGTCAAAGTTTTCACATAATTATTTTAATTTTAACAATTAATTAAAACTTCTGTAGGTCTTTTGTGGATGTTTATAGGAGCCCAATCATTTCATATTAATTGTTATTAATCTAAAATTATGCTTAAAGTTCTTTATATTATTTTCTCAATTTAAAATTATTTTGCATTAAAGTAACATGCATACTATTTTTCATTTATTTATTTATTTTATTTTCTAATTTATATTTATTTATTTATTTTTGTATTGAATAGAAGAAAGTATTGTATTTGTAAAAATTTTCAATTTCCAGTTTTCTATGGATTTACACGTTTTGAGTGAGAGATCCAGATTTGACTGTCCATCTGTGTGTGCGTGTGAGAATTTTTTTTTTTTTTTTTTTTTTTTTTTGGTGACTGTATCTCAGGAACAACAGCACAGAATTGCATATAAATTAATATACAGATGCACCTTGAGATAAATAAGGGTTTATCAATTTTTGGTACTAATTTCTCAGCAGGTGGCACTGTTATACAGTGATTTCCACAATTTCACAACAGGCTATATCTTAGGAACTACTGCACGAAATTTCATATAAATTTACATGCAAATGCACCTTGACATAAGTTAGTGCCTATCAACTTTTGGAGCCAATCACTTAACAGGTAGGGCTGCTATATATTGATTTCTGCAATTTTGAAGGCTATATCTTAGGAACTACTGCACAGAATTGCATATTAAATTATATGTAGATGCTCCTTAACATAAATCACTTTAATTCAACTTTTGGTGCCAATTGCTCAACAGGTTGCACTGCTATAATACAACGATTTCCACAGTTCAAGGAAAAACTATAGTTCAGGTTTTATTGTGTACCCAGGAGCAGAAAGTGCTTAAAACTGCGACACACGTCGCAGAACAATTGAGGTTTTTGCAGAACATTTCATCTATCCCCTAACTGGATGATGTTAATACAGCTAACATTCTAAAATTAATAAAACCTAGACATGTTCAACTGACCTGTAAATCTGTTAGCATACTAGAAAATTGCTGGAAACAGTCATTGTTTCAATGTATAGACAAAATTTATAAACATTTTGTAAGTAGTATATCCACATTAATGTGACAATATTAATGCCAAAAGCCATTGAAAAAATTGCAAATTCTGGGTGTATTCCTCAGTTTTAGATTATAAAAATTTTAAATTATGTTTTATTATAAATGTGTAATAAATATTTTACTAATAAGTATTATTTTTATGCTTATTTTGCATTTTACTGTGCTTTGACAAATTTGGACAAAATACCTGCAGAACATCTGCAAATTTTAATGTCTCGTTGCAGAACATCGGATATAATTCTGCTCCTGGGATTGTGTATACTCGAACAAAACTCGATATATGATAAGTACATTATGAGACATTACACTGATTAAATTGGGTGTATATATGTGATAAGTGGCGCTGCTATACTGCAATTTTCACCCAAGAACAGGGAGGATGTCATCTGCATGGTAAAAATTCACTTCCATTGGACAAATACTTCTCTGAGACGGAAATCATCTGGATAAAAAATTAACAAATAATTTTTATTTCATGAATTTGTGTAGGAAAATATAGAAGAAAGTTTTATGATGGTCACAACATACACTATCTCTACCAATAAGTATTTGGATACTTTCAAATTTAGACGTTTTGTCAAATATTTCGAAAAAGTCTTGAGACATTATCTTGAAACTTTAGATGTATAAAGAACATGTTATACCTCCTATTATCAACAAACGTTTTGTCCTGAAAAGGACAAGGGAATCAGTGAAAAATTAAACAAAAATCAAAATGTTTTGGATCACTCTGTAAAAAGTAATGCTTGAAATGTGTTTTGGCTGTAGCATGTGGTTATTAAGATATTTTTAATAATCTGTATAAATTTTTATGAAGCTATTACATAAATTCATGGAGATATAATTGTTTATTTTAAAAATTTCAAAAGAAATTACCATTTCTTTTTTTTTTTTTTTTTAATTATAACACGTAAGGTATTAGACCTAGTGTAAAGGAAGGTTTCTAGGAAACTTAGCGTACGTACTACATTAGACACAGCATATTGCAGTCAGAATGAAAATTTTTAAATATCTTACAAAATATGAGCATTTTTATTAAATAATTTAACTATGCATGTGCAAGCTTTGAAAAAATTTCATATGCGTGATTTAATATAGCTAAAAGTATTGAGCTACTTATATGAAAACCTCAAACAAATGTTGTGTAATTAAAAAAGATATGAGTTATAGAATGAACAGAATTTCAGTTCCTCTCAAAAAAAGAAAAAAAAAAGATAGTTTTTTTTTTTTTTTATCAATTTTTATTGACAATCAGCGAACGCTGCGTTACAATTGGGTATTGATTGAATCAAAATAAAAATATGAGTAAAACTCCTTCTAATTTAACTTTTATTAGAGAAATTGAAATTATATTCATTCTATTTCTATCACATACTACAGCCAAAATGCAATTCAAGTTTTACTTTTTACAGGGTAATCCAAAACATTTTGACTTTTGTTTGATTTTTTATAGGTGCACTTTTCCTCTTCAAGTCAAAACTTTTTCTGAAAATATATGAGGTATAACATAATTATATCACCAAAGTTCCAAGATGATTCCTAAAGAACTTTTTCAGATATTTGACAAAACGTCTAAATTGAAAGTGTCCAAATACTTATTGGTACATAGTGACTAGTTTTTTTTTTTTTTTTTTTTCAGATCAAGGTTTGAAATTCTTATACTTTTTTTTTTTTTTGTAATGATACACATCAACAAATGGCTTAATTAACTGCTGATTCTGTCATCTGATATTTGAGAACAAGGGCCAATCCAGAATTTCAAACTTAATACCTATTTGTGAAAAATCTTAACTATATTTTATTTTTGGGAAAAATTGTAGCACTCTCTCTCTCTCTCTCTCTCTCTGTGTGTGTGTGGGGGGGGGGGGGAGTTCAAACTAAGTAAAATAATAAAAATAACGCTCAGCAGTTAGTGTGAGGCTTATAGCAGAACAGAAACCAAAACTCACTTCTCTCTGAAGTAAACAGTTCAGTAGAGAGAGTGTATGTAGAAGTTTTTATTCGTGCTTATATCACTGCACTATACATGAATTATACCAAGGAGGATAGACACATCACCATACAGTCATAAAAATGTCAAATTACCTGACGAATCAGCAAACAGTACACTATGGCCACAACTTCAGAGCGTGTCTGTATGAGAATCGTTTTATTTACTTATGCTACACCGTTTCTCGCCCGTAGCAAATGCTTGTGTGTAGATTAAAACAAACATTCTGTATGATTCTTGCTTCTTGAATCGCATCAACAGAAATGCACATATAAGTTACTTTTCTTCGAAAATGGGCCCATTTAAAATGTCAGATTTTGCTGGGATGACTAAAATTTTTGTTAAAGTACTGATTTTTGTGAAGGTACCTTTTTTGCCAGGTTAATTTTTGTGAAGGTACCTTTTTTGCCAGGTTGATTTTTGTGAAGGTACCCGTAAACGGTAGTTAAATCGACCTGTATTAACCCTTGGAGAACTATTTTCTCAGATTATATAGACTTATGTTTAAGATTGTAATTTGCCCATGTTTTGTACATTTTGTATCTTTATAGTAATTTGTCTCATTTTTATAGCATATAACTTTTTTTAACACTTTTCAACAAGATTGAAAATGTTAATGACTTTGGTTTGTCTATTTGTCTGTCTGTCCATGCTTTAACTCCCATAAATATTTATGGAATTTATTGAAACTGATATATGTTATTGAAGTTCACTATCAAATGTTCCCTATTGAAAATGGAGTGAATACATCTATTGGTTTGTGTCCAGGGACATCTGAAAGTATCCCAAAGCATTGTGTTCTATGAGAGGTGTTTTTATAAACTATATTTTAATACCTTTACACAAATCTTAATAAAATTGAAATATGTTATTAAAGTTCACTATCGGATGTTCCCATTGAAAATAGAGCAAATACCATCACTGGTTGGTATACAGGGAGATCCGGAAATATTCAAAAGTATTGTGATTTATGAGAGGTATTTCTATAAATCAAATTTTAATAACTTTACTTTGCACAAATCTTAGTGAAATTAAAATATGTTATTCATATGCACAAAAGAATGCTTTCCATAGAATGTAGTATGATTAGCATTAGATTTACAGGGCCACACAAAAATGTTCAGTTACATCTAAGGCTATTATTGGAAATTTGCTGAAATTGCATTTTCATTTATATTAAACGTTCTTATCACTTTCTAAATGTTTTCAAACTGTGAATATGATTTAAATTTGTGTATCTGTCTGTCTATCGGCTTGACTCTATTGTCCTTAAATATTTTCAGAATTTCTAAAAATTGATATGTTATTCAAGTTCTATGGAATGTTTTCTATTTAAAATGGTTTTAATATGTCCTGTACAATTGGTTTGTGTACAGGGACACCCAAAAAAATTCCAATATATTGCATTTTAGATAGACATTTTTATAAATTACATTTAAATAACTTTCTGCTTTAAAAATCATAAAGAAATTGTCATTTATTGTTAATATGCTAAAATAATGTTTTGTATAAAATATGGTACGGTTAACCTTCAGATTTACAGGGCTACACTAAAATATTCAGATGCATTAAGGGCTGCAATTACAATCTCAGGGATGCATTTTCTGTTGCATTAAGCAATTTTAACACTTTCAAACAATGTTTGAGAGTGATTATGAATACAATTACTCTATTTGTATGACTTTCTGTCTGTCTGTTGTGGGGTAACATAGGCAAAGAACATTGAAAGTTTTGTTTTACTGCAGGTAGATACAGAAAATTCTGCTACTGGGATAATTTCATAAATTTTCATTTGGCTACGCTACCTTTTTGTAAATGGCCAGACACTTTTCATTTCAGACATTTTGTCAAATATCTCATAGGGCTGGGCAAATCATTATGAAACTTTAAGTGTGTATAAAACATGTTATGCCTCATATTTCAGGGAAAGTTTTGAAATCAAAAAAGGGGGACCAGTAAAAAATTAAAGAAAAATTAAAATGTTTTGGATCACTCTGTAAAAATTAATATTTGGAATGTGTTTTAACTATAGCATATGATTCTGAGGCTTTTTTTTTTTTTATTGCCTGTATAAATCTTTATAAGGTTACCACATGTATTCATAGAGATTTAACTTTTTTTTTTTAATTTGCCATTTTTTAAAATATAATAGTAAGGAAACCTAGTGCAAAAAAAAATTTTAGGAAACTTTTTTTTTTTTTAGATGAACTGAATAAAAACTGTTTGAATTTATACAATACTTGCTTGGGACTTTCATAAAAGTACCTTAATGGCCCTCTTCATTTACCGTCGCCGGAAGCCCGAGCCAATGTTATTCTATAGGGAAATTTTCTTTACAAATTACTTATTAACTAATACATATTTTTAAATTCTGTTTTCATATTCAGAAAATTCACAACTGTTAAATTGACGGAACTTTTTTAAAAATGTGTTTTCTTAATTTTTAATATTTTATTTTGAAATTGCAAAATGAAAAAAATTCACATATTGAAAATTTGTATTTTGCAGCTTCAAAATAAAATATAAAAAATTAAAAAAATATTTTTAAAAAAAATGTCCGTCAATTTAACAGCTGGGAATTTTCAGAATGTGAAAACAGAATTTAAAAATATGTATTAGTTAATAAGTTATTTGTAAAGAAAAATTTCCCATAGAATAACATTAGTTACGGCTTCCGGCGGTGGTGAGTGAAGAGGGCCCTTAATACTTTTGTCTAATAAATTATGGAAGTGAATTTTTTTTAATGCTTGTGCATACATAGTTAAAAATTACTTAGCAAAAATGCTCAGATTTCATTAGATATTTAATATTTTTTATTTTTTCCCCTAAAAATGATTTTACAATGGTTTTAATACCCTGCATGTTATAATTAAAAAGAGGCTTTTTTTTTTTTTTTTTTTTTCAATTTCTAAAAGAAACCTTTATCTCCATGAATGTGTAAAAATGTATATATATATAATAATGAGGCCTTATAATAGTATGCTACAACAAGAAATGCATTTTAAGCAGTACTTTTTGCCCACTTTTTGCTTTTGGGGCAAAACTTTCTTTGAAATGTATGTGGTATAGATGTTTTTTATACTTCTGGAGTTTTAAGGTGATTTGTCCAGTACTTTTCAAAATATTTGACAAAATGTTTGAAATTGAAAGTGTCTTCATTTATGGAAAGGTAGTATATTAGTTATATTTTTGCAATTTGTTTTGCCAGTTTATGATTTTTTTTTTTTTTTTTTTTCAATCCTCGCACATGCATTTGTTTTTTGGACAGGCAAAACATCAAAATCAAGCTGAATAAGAATATCTGTTATAGTTCTTTAAAGTTCTATTTTAATACATTATAGAAAATTTATCTATTGAAATTTTCGCACTAAATACCTGGTGTTCTCAAATGCAGACAATGAGTAATTTTAAAACTAACCCAAATCTCATTTGTATCATATATCTTAGTATTATAAATAAATACTTTAAAAAATTCCATTAAAATCACGAGGAACCTTACTTCAGGTTCCCACTGCCTTTGGAAGCATCTTTTCTGTCTATGCTTGTTGGTTTGAGTCCCCATTGCATGCATTTGTGCCTTAACCAGACATTTCAATTTAGGTGTTAAATAGACGATAGGTTGTTCTGCTATTATTTAAGGTTCTACATTAGTCATATTCTCTCTTTCTTTTTTTCCATAGTATAAAATAGGATTTTCATTGCTTTGTTTTATAAAGAATATCTTGATCAAAAATAGTTTTTCAAATTCGGTTTTTTGAATATTAATGTTTAAATATGTTGCCTTTTAGCTTAGAGAACAATTTTATGAAAAAATAAATTTAAATATTTCATTTAGAGATCAAAATTTACTTAATGAAATAAGATATTTATTTTATTTTATTTATTTATTTATTTTTTTCAAAAAAAAAAAAAAAAAAAAATGCTCACTAATCTGAAAAGTGGCATGTTCAAAGAATAATATAAAAAAAAAAAATCAAATTTGAAAAAACTTAATTTTTGAATAAGACATCCTTATAAAATGAAGCAACAAAAATCCCATAGGATTATATGGGTAGGAAGAAAGGGGGAAATCTGACTGATGTGCAGCCTCAAGAACATTTTTTAAACATATTAGCATCTTCACTCAACAGTGCCACTAGTCAGCTGCAAAAATTTTAATTTATTAAAGAGAATAAATAAGTAAAACTAATAAAAAATTATTAGAGTAGAGTGTAGATGCTGAAAAATTTTCTTTTATCAGTTAACACTTTTAATTATCTGCAAAAATTAACACATTGATCCTTGGAAGATTGAAACCTCATTTTTGTTCTGTTCTTTTCTTTTTCTTATTTTAAAACAATAAATTATAAACATGTTTCAGACACTATTTTTTGAAAACATTTTAAATATAATTTACAAAAACTATTTATTTAAATAAAAGTATCTATCTTGTAATGCTGCATTACAAAAAATATAACTTAAACATTAAAATATTCCTTTTGTGCACTATTGCCATAACTGTAAGCCTAATATACTTATTACTATAATTGCGATTTGTGGTGAAAAATATTGTCACAAAAAGTTTTGTTTTGTTTAAAATTATAAAAGTATAAATTATTTACCTTTTTTAAATAATATTTTTTTAACATTTAAAATAATGAAACACAAAATATTTTACTACATATACCTATAGTTTAAGAATTATTTTAATAGGAAGAAAAAGTGAAGGAGCTCTTTCATTTAATTATTTAATGCTGATTAATTTTAAGTCACATTTAATTTGATGTAGAATTTAATTATTTTGAGAGTTTGTAAGAAGCATAAAACCTAAAGCTTCAAACTAGTATGCTATGGTCATAACAAAATCTTTTTCTATATCACTCTAAATAACAACACTACATACTGTTTAACATGCACAAAAACTTATTCATAACTTCCCACAATAAAGATTTTTGATGTGGAGTATGGTGCTCTTTCAATCAACAGATGCTGAAATGTAGCCATGTGGCGAATCAGAGAAGATAAGGAAGGCAGTGCCACCTGTTGGCCAGTGTAAACCAGAATTAAACCAGCATTTGTTTTCATAATAATGATTATCTTGCACATTAAGTTTACTGCAATTAAATGCTATAGATATTAAGTTTTAGCATTCTTATTAAAGGAGTAAATTGCAGCATAACAGCACCACCCAGGGGCGTAGCGTAAAAATTTGATTGGGGAGGGAGACCTGACGTTTGGCGCCCTTTCGTATTCCTCATTTAAAAATCCCACCTGTGTACTTTTAAGGGTGTTGCCATCTAGGTGATTGAGAGCACAGGCCCTCTCGTCGTTTAATATGTGCCCCCCCCCCCTCCTTTGGGACGTATTCCTAAAATCTGCTGAGAAAAAAAAAAAAAAAAAAAAAAAAAAATCCTCCATATAGCAGCATTTTTTTTTTTTTTTTTTTTTAACATCTTTGGAACTTCGAATTTTTTTCAGAGCATCTATATATTAATACACAGACATGAAATTTCTCTTACATTTTTAGCCTATTTTCAAAAAAAGGAAGGGCTTACAAGTAGTATCTTTCGAAAGATATGGTTAATGTGCTTTGCAGAAATATACACATATATATATTTTCGTATGAGACTTAACAAAAGTGTCTTTCTTAGGACAACCAGAGTATTGGTTTGAGGTAAAGTAGAACAATTGAAAAAGATTTTTTTTTTCTCCATCTCCAACAAGCTTAAAAGATATTACATTATAACTGAGGTGAAACATAAAAATTTCAAAATAAATTTTAAGAAATGAAAGTAGTAACTGTTGCTAAGGAAAGCAACTTCATATTTTTAGAGTGGACAATACCTAATCTTGCTAACAGCTGTGACCCGTGTTATTCTATGGAAAAGTTTGATTTCATGATTACTCATTACATAATGTATTTTTTAAATTCTGCTTTCACATTCAGAAAATTTACAATCGTTAATTTTTTTAAAATTTTTTTTTTATTTAATTAATTCTAAGTTCAAAAATCTGAATTTTCAATTTGTGCATTTTTCTCTTTCTCTTTCTTTTTTTCTCTCCTGCAAAATGAAATATTAAAAATTTATTAATTTTTGGAAAATGAGTAAGAAAAACATAAGCCTTACACATTTGTTCTAATCCATCTAGTATTTTGAAAGAAATCAATTACTTATAATCTCTTGCTCTTTCTCTTGGCTATAATCCCTCTGTTATTAATAAAGCTTTATATAAATTCAAGAACCCTAGACGTTCTGGTACCAAATTGAATGATCACAGTCTCATCCCAGTTGTTTTACCTTTTTGTTTATCACTTTCTTTTAAAATTTGTAAAATTCTCTCACCATTTGGTTTTAAAGTCATTTACAAACCCATCAAGAAAATTAAATTATCTTCTCTTAAAGATCCCATTTCTGCTGAAAACTGTTTGGCATTTATTTAATCCTATGTTCGTCGTGCAATTTAGGTTATATTGGTCAAACTAGAAGGTGTTTGAAATATAGAATAAATGAGCACTGTCGAAATATTCGTAATGAAGAGATCTCTAAACCTTCTATTGCTTCCCACTGCTGGTCTCGTTTTGATTTTTCTAAAACTAACATAATTTCATTTCCTGTCTTCTCTTCCCATTTGAATATCCATGAAGCTTTTTACACATTTAAAAATTCAAAAAAGCTTATTAATGATATTTGTTCTCCGTTCTTGTCTGGTGCTAGGAAATTATCGCATAAGTTCGATTTTCATTTAATTTTGATATTTTGTTACATTTTTTAATCTTATTTATTTTAATCTTTTATTTCATAATTCTGCACATACCAGTATTTATGTTTACATTCATCTTTATATATCTTTGCTCAACACTTAAAATGATTTTGTGCATTGCCACTTTGACTGCAGTACTTGTGCCTACTTTGTTCGCCTGATGAAGGGTCGTTTGTTTTTTCGACCCAAAACAATTATTGCGAGTTTATTGCATTTTATGGTGCTTATTCAAAGTTTTGTAATTATTGCTTTTAAACGCCAGTTCTGTGGTGTTTTCTTATTATGAAATTAGATATTTTCAACTCTTAAGGGAAAAAAAATTCAGTAATTTATTATTATTTTATACATATAAACATAAATCAATTAAAAAACAATTTTCTTTTTTCCCATATTGTGTGAAAAATATTTTAAGAAATGTTGTAGCCGTTTCTAAGAAACACGATACAATTACTGCATGCCTTTATGTAGGAACAAACTAAAAAAAAGGTCCTGTTGTCCTAAATTAAATCTTTTTTGTACAGAAATTTATATCTTACTTAAGTGTTGATGTTTGGGGAAAAGGTGGATTGACTGTTCTAGAGTCCTAGGCCTTTGGGGGAGTGCCTTCTGTGGAGGTCTTTCTACGGAGTCTTAGCCCGTATTTACTCAAGTTTCAGAGAAAACCATGGAAAATTCTGAATGGCTAGGCCAACGAGCACGTTCTGGGATCAAACCCGACACCTCACGTCTACTAGCTTTGAACACAGAACTACTCGGCCGCTGGTGGGCTATATCTTACTTAGAAAACAAAAATAAGCTGCAATTTCTTTCTTTTTTCCTTTTTTTTTTAATACACTATTTGATTTTTTATACTCTTTCTTTTGTATTTAAAATAACTACTGAAGAAAGTTATCTACATGTACAATTTATTTTCCATTGTTTTCTTTTATTTGTCTAGCAAGAGAAGTGAGTGTAATTTTATTTTTTTTATCTGTTGACATATTATTTCGATATATACAGTATTCTTCGCTATTGAAATGCCCAGAAGAAGATTGATCGGTTGGATTGAGAGGCAAATAAGACAGAGAAGTTCTTAAAGACATGCTTCAACATGTAAGTAAAATTGCTGGCAGCGATTTTTTTTTTTTTTGCTTTTTGAAGGATATAATAGCAAAAGCAATTACCCAGAAAGTTTTTTTTACCCTTTTGATGTCAATTGCTCAACAGGTGGCACTGCTATACAGTGATTTCTACAATTTAAAGGAAGCTATATCTCAGGAACTACTGCACTGTATTGCATATAGATTTTTATGTAGATGCACCTTGACATAAATTAGTGCCTATCAGCTTTTGGTGCTGATCACTCAACAGATGGCGCTGCTATTGCATATAAGCAATGAAAGCCTGATATGCAAGAAGGTTATTATGAGACATGTCGATTCAATTTGAATGCATATCGGCCTAATAGGTGGCACTGCTATACTGCAATTTTGCCTGAGAATGGGAATGTTATATTCAACTTCTGTTTTTCTTCTGTACGAAACTTGATATGAGATAACCATTATTAAAATGTATTTTATAAGATGCTATTTATCGAGAATAAAACTGTCTGTTTTTGGATATTTAGTGTTAGTTTTCCCTAATATGAAAATAATTTCCATTCATCGTATTAGCTAAATTTAATAAATAACAGTTTTAATAAATTATTTGTTTAGAGTAAATTTGTATAGGAAAATATAGAAGAAAATCTTGTGGTAGTCACAACACACTAGTTTTACTTACACTAGCTACAACTAATCTAATAAACAAAAAGGATTTATTTTTTGTCACAATAAAATCTAATTTTCACTAAGGGTATTTTAAACTTGAATTTTCCCCTCTGGAAAAAATGGCTTAAAATTACCAGATATCCGTATCTGGAGAACTGATATCCAGTACCCCGTCGGATATTTAAAAATCCCTTTTCGGCAAGCTTAATGGCAAAGGTAGATTCCTTTACGTTAATGTTACAATTGTAAAGAAATTTTATGTATGCATTAATAATTAGCCAATGGCTTTGTTACCACACATTGCATTATTTACGTTGCTATTCTGTTTTCAAGAAATTTAATTTTCAACTACAAAAGGGTTTTATTCATTCTACTTAAAATTTTTGGCTAGATTTATTGGTCAGTAAATATTTCAATTTTTTTAAAATTCAAGCTCATAATCATTCAACAAATAGAAGTCCCAGCAATGGTGAATCCAGGAGGGGGCTATTGGGCTACACCCCCTCCCCACCAAAGCTGAAACAAAAATATAATTTTTATTTAAAATCCATATAACTGTTTTTCCATATCTTTCTTTTAAAGACCTTATTATGGTCAAGCACTGGTGAGCCTGGCGTTGCTATGGTCAAGTCAAATACAGTTAAGTGGTAGCGGTTTTTGGATAGTTATTTCATTGTAATTTTTATTGCATTAATGAAAGTTTTGTATTGTGTTTTTGTGATTCTTATTGCCAGACGAGTAAAAATTGTAAAGTGAAACTGTTTTGGTTCACATAAGCTTGAACATTAACTTTAGTTAACATTGGACCGTTTGGGCACCACTAAATTTCAATGTTAATTGTTACGAATTTAGTAAATTGTATGATTTGGCGAGATTTTGGTGGCAAAAATTGCAACTTAGCAAGGAAATTTGTGATTTGGTGGTAAAATTTGATAGTTGACAATGAAATTTTTGACTTGGTGACAAAATTTGGATAGCTTGGCGAGGGAGAATGGCAGTTTTGGCGTCATTATATTTTCTTTCCACGCGAAAACCTCATATATCTTCGCAGACCAATATCTTGTTTCCACAAGATAAAAAGTCAAAGGAAGCTGTAACGTATTACTCTCAATCGTAAATTTTAAATTATTGCCTAAACCGGTGAAGGAAAGTGTGTGTTGCGGTGATTCTTTTAAACATGGAGTTATTAATAGTTCTTAATACTACTACACCGGCATTCTAAACTATTCACCACAAACGATATTTGTATTAAGATTGATGTATCATTTTAATTTTATATTTTTAAATGATTAATTAAAGCGTTTAACGTATTTTTCAATTAACACACTTTTATTACCTTGACATGATGTAACTATTAATGTATGTAATGGAATTTTGAAATTCAATTTTCGGCAACTTCTTGTCGTCCGAAAGACCTGAAATTTTGCACAGGACTTCAAATCAATGACAATACTATATACAAGTGTATCCAGGCACTTTTCCCATCAGGGGCAAAAAAAAAAATCTATGCTTATACAAAACTATCGTATGTAACACAGGATTTGGATGTATTTGTATAACGTCGAGTGGCAACAATTATTTTTTTTAAATAAAGATTTAAAAGTATGTAATAGTTCACTTTTATAGTTCACTTTTTAATAAAAGAGTGTTCTTTAGTTTTTTAAAATGGTATAATTTTTTTTATCAAAATGAGGGAATTTGAGTAATGAAATACTTTAAATTTAAGTTCTTATGAAAATAAACTTCAACGGAAAATTCATTAAAATCGTCCCTAGTTCATTTGTCAAAGGGAAAATGCCTAAATGTCCCCAAATTTATTACTTTTTCTATCATGCCATTTTAATTCGTTTAGCATCAATTTACACAATTTTTTTTTTTCTTTTTTTTAACGATGACATTTACTTTTTATATTATAGCATCTATGTCATAAATCTAAATCTGCTTAGCCTTAAGATATGTTGATTTTATTTATATATTTATTTATTTATTTATTTATTAACTTTTATTTTATTTCTTTAAAATCACGGATAAAATTTTATTTCATTTTTCTCAGTACATTGTTGTAATTGTGACGTCATATTTTCTGTTAAATTAAACATTTTTTTTTAAATCAATTATATTGTTTAAAAACAGGATTAAAATTTTATTATACTATTTTCATTGATCTTTTTTTATTATCATTTGCACGTGACATAAGCATCAGATTATAAAGTTTTGATATGAAAGCAGAAAATGTCGGCTTCAACACAATTGACGAAAAATCACTTTTTAGCTTGTAACTTCTAAGCAATTGAAGCTATCGAAAAAGTTTAAATACAAAAATTGTTCTTTAGGGTAAGGCGGTAATTCGCCTGATTTGAAATTTTTTTCCTATTTTCAATATTAAAGAAATTATGGACAAATGAAAATTTCCATCCCCCACCATTTCCCCACCCCCTTTGAGCTAGATACCCCATCTACGAACTCGACCGATATTTTTACTGTCCTGACAACATATCCCGAGCTGGTTAAATTTAAATAAAAATTACTCCAGTTATCGTGTTCACAACTTAACATGGGAAAAAGCGTTATATCAGGGCCGGCGCCAGGGGTGAGGCAACTGAGGCAGCCGCCTCAGGCGCACTCATGATAGAAGGGCGGCATTTGGCTCGTATACATCCACAAAAAATCCAATATTTCTGTTTAAAATTTAAAAAAAAAAAAAAAAAAAAAAAGTTAAAAGTGCAAGAATTTCAGAATAAATATGTGCAGTATATTTGTATGATTACATGAGAGTCCAGCATGGCTGAAGATGCTCTGTCTGAAAGAAATCAAGAAAAATTAAATGACATTTAGTCAACATCCGTTCAGGACGTCAGTTGAAAATGAAAAGCCCAAGTGCAGATGAAATGTTCTAGTTTTCCATGCAACATTGATAGGAGATATTTTTTTGAATTTTGTTATCAAAGAGGCCCAGTCATGAAAATTTGATTAATCTATAGTTGTAGCGCTAAATTCAAACTCTTACGAATATACTAAATAGCCTATCAATATTGTGTCATCTTCCCTATCATTTAAAACAAAATAGACGGCGCTGTCGCCATTCTCGGAAAAATATCTAATGATATTTTGCCGATCCATAAAAGTGAAGTGAAAGCATTTTGTAGTCAGAAGTTCGTCGGATCTTGCTGAAAGATGTAGACGTTTTTCGTGTAAGACGACCCTGTGGCGATGGGCCGCAGGCAGCAGCCTGTAGGAATTTATATTCGTTCTTATGTATCCTAATGTTCTGTTTAGTGCACGCGATGTATATAGTTATTGTGATTGTGCTTTATTATAATTAAAATATTAAATAATGGAATGCCAGAGTTCGTTCTTAAATGTTCTAAGGTGTCATTCCGTTAAATAGTATAATATTAAAATTGTGTGTTTCATGTTTTCTGAATTTTGTTTAATGATGCTGATCAAGTAGCTGAAAACTTACTGTAAATAATTTTAATAATTGAAAAAAATATTTCCCGTGCTCTAAAATCTCCGGAAGAAGTTGAAAAATAAAAAAATAGTGATCATTTGTTTATTAAAAAAAAAAAAAAAAAATCAAACAATTAATAAACAACATTAGCTTTTACTGGAATACAAAAGCATCGTTCGTGTGAAATATAAAAAACAATTGATTTAGAACAGTTCAGCTATGTACTTCTCAAATGCTTGTACTGATAGAAACAATTGATGTGCTATTTCAGACAATAATGTTAATTTATTGAAATCATCAAAGTTGTTAGCTAAGTTTGTTAGAAAACACCTCGAATAATAGCATTAGTACTCATTATTTAAGCAAAGATATCCAAAACAATGTAATTTAATGGGTCAAAAGTTCGCAATACTACAATTATATAGAAGTTAAGGATGCAAAATAGTATAATATTTGATTGTACTCCAGATGCTAGTAGAAATGAATAACATTTTTTAGGACCGAGGACTGTTGGTTTAAATCTGGAGTTCTTGTAGACGAGTTTTGTTAGAAATATCAAGCCTATCGTTACAAATTCTGTACTAAATGAAAGGGGCGATTTTTTTTAATCAACGGGTGCAAACAGTTTTTCGACACGACAATTAGATTTTTTTTAAGTATGAAATTTAGGTGGTAGACTTTATTTTAATTTATTTTAGTTATTTTAAAAAGCTCGTGGCCCAGTTTTACGGTCAAAAAATGAGATTAAAAATGCATAAAAATTAAAAATAAAAATTTTAAAAATTGAAATTAAGCGTTCTCCGTACTAAACTATATTCTATCTTTAACAGAATTTTTAATGTTCTTTTTTTTTTTTTTTTTTTTTTTTTTTTTTGTCATTTTAACTATAACGAAATAGAATGACGAAAAATGCATGCCTAAGGGATATTTTGTTAGTCCTTTGCGCCTGCAACTAGGGCTGGATTGACAGAACTTATTTCACATGAATAAGAAAAATCGAAAAATATTTGTGGATAATTTATGGCAAGGGAGCTAATAAGAATGTTGTGCAAAATCGAATTTTAGATGAAAATCTTCAAGTTTTTTATGTGCCTTCTTATATTGTTGAGACTCTGTGTAAGAATAAATAACTGTCTAAAGAAATATAAAAAATTAAACTGATTTTATGTGCTGTACTTTGGAAAAAAAATTAACAAAAATAGAATTGCATCAAAACATTTACGAAGTCCAAATTTGACCCTACTAGAATCTATTTACGTTTAGATCGTAAACTCTGCGAAAGAAACCACAAACGAAATGAGAATACATAATGATTTCAAATGGACGTGTTCCGTAAAAATTAGACAGAAAAGTAACCTTTTTGATTGCGGAGGAAAATGCATTCCTATTAAAGACCCATTAACTAGTTGGCATAGGTCGACTCTGCTCAGTTCCCCGTTCATGTCACTATCATAAATGATATTTTAAGCTGGTCTGACATCTTTACAATAAAAATATACATTTTCATGCACGTTTATGCAAAATTTTGCCCTATTTCGCAATACTAAGAAATTCAGAAATTTCAAACAACTACGAATTTTTACTTTCTTCTATATTCAGTAGAAGAAAGTATCGGATTCGTAAAAATTGTCGACTTTCGGTTTTCGACGGATTTACACGTTTTGAGAAAACTAGAACGCGATTTGACCATTTTTAGAAAATGTCTGTCTATCCATCCGTCAGCCTCTGTGTGTGTGCGTCAAAAATATTGTGGCGACTGTGTCTCTAGAACGACTGTTCAGAATTGTATATAGATTTATATGTAAATGCACCTTCACCAAAATGAGTACCTATTAACTTTTGGTGTCAACCGCTCAACAGGTGGCGCTGCCATATAGTTATATCCGCAATTTAAAGGGAGGCTATATCTCAGGTTCTATCGCGTATAATCAATCAAAGTGTGATAAGAGAGAAGGCCATTATAAGACATGCTGATTCTATTTGAATGCTTATTGGCGAACAGATGGAGTTGCTATTCAGTACTTCCCGCAATTTAAGGGTAGGCTATATCTCAGGAACTACTGCATAGAATTGCATATAAATTTATAAGTACATGCACCCTGACTTAAATTAGTGCTTATCAACTTTTGTTGTTAATTTCTCAACAGGTCACTCTGATGTACAGCGATTTCCGTAATTTAAAAGGGAGGCTATATCTCAGGTTTTAATGCGTATAATCAATCAAACCTTGATATGTAAAAAGACCATTATGAGATATTATGCTGATTCAGTTTGAATACTTATCGCCCAACAGGTGGCGCTGCTATACAGCAATTTTCGCAGTTTAAGGAAAGTCATATCTGAGGAACTACTGCACGTAATTGCATATAAATTTATGTGTTGATGCAATTTGACATAAATTAGTGCCTATCAACTTTTGGTGTCAACCGCTCAATAGATGCTGCTGCTACACAGCGATTTCCACAATTTAAGGAAAGGATATATCTCAGGTTCTATTTTGTATATCACCGAATTTGATATGGGAAAAAACCATTATGAGTTTATGCTAATTCAATTTGGATGCTTATCGGCCAATAGGTGGGGCTTTTATATTGTAAATTTCATCGATAACTGGAAGGCTATCTCTCAACTTCTATGGAATATAACTGGACGAATCTTCATATGTGAGATAGCCATTATAAAAACGCATATTTTAGAATGTAGACAATAAAACTGTCTGTCTTTGAATATTTAGTGTCAGTTTTCTCTAAAATGAAAATCATTTGCATTCTTCATGTTACATAATTTTAACAAATAATAGTTTTAGTAAAACATTTGCCCTTAGTGAATTTGTATAGGAAAATGTAGAAGAAAGTCTTGTGCTGGTCACAACATACTAGTTTAAAGTTGAACTTTTATAGTTAATGATGCTCATGCCAGCATTATGGCACATATTTAAAAATTGGTCTGATACTTTTATGATAAAAAATTTTCCTTTTAATTTACTTTTAAGCAAAAATTCTCTCTGTTCTCTTATGTTACGAAGATCATAAATTACGAATAAATTACGAAGTTTTTAAATTAGAATGTTGCGTATAGTAGGGTTTTTGCCAGTGTCACTAGTAATTTTTTAAAACTTGTTCGACATCTCTGCGATCATTTGTTTTTGAGATGTCGTGTGCACAAATTAACACACTAAGAAACTAACAGACACCTTACAGACGAACACTACATAAATTTTGTTATTTCTATGTTCCACTTCACAAACGTATAAAACAGTACAAAAAAGGGGGGGTCGAAAATTTTCACAAATATGTTTTCTATATCTACAGTATGATGGGGAACCAAAAGCCAATGTATACCGCCTTATTTTCAGGAGTACAACAGTGTCAAAGCGATTAAGCTGAAGAAACAGAAGACAGCTACAGCTAATTAATACATAATACACCGCTAAGTGTTTTTTGAAATTCTTCAAGATGTAATTTAAGGAATTATGCTTTACCACGATAATATATCTTATCATACAGTGAGATTGACAGCGGAATTACTCAAACAAAAACGGGTCGAACCCGAGATCTGTCCCTCCTATTCCTCTGATCTTGCTATGTGTGATTTTAGCTGTTTTTTTATTTAAAGAAAAATTTACATGGTCATCATTTTTAATTGAAGATAATGAGGCTACAACACGTATATTTTTGATCAATTTCATAAACTTTTAATCACTTAAAAATTCATCTACAAAGTTCCACTGATGTTGGAGGGGACTACTTTAAACAACACAAAGATTTGGTAAGTTTAACATGCACTATTTAGCCGTATCTCAAAAGTTTTACAATGACCCATAATATTAATTCACTATTCATAGTTCTGTTATTGTTATTGTTATTGTTATTTATTTTATTTTATTTTAATTTTATTTATTTATTTATTTTGAATATGAATCATTATAGAGCATTTTCAAATGATCATATAAGTTTTTCTTCATATCATAATTTCTGGTTTTAATTTTAGCAAAAAAAAAATGTATGCGTATTTTTATTTATTTATTATTATTATTATTATTTTTTTTTTTTTGTAAGTTTATTTTCTTCATTGGCATTAAAATATGATTGTTCGAGGTTGTTTTATAATGTTGATTTTGATTTTATAATAAATTAGTCGAACTGCGCCCGCCAACCGCTCAAAACATTTATTTCCAAATTTATTTCTCTTTGACCGTTCAAAACGCCAGGCATTAGCTTAGATGATATTTAAAACAAATAGCTTCATAGTTTACATTATGATGTTTTGAAGTTTAACCATGTCTAATAAATAAAAAATGTCATGGTAAACATGCAAAACATTGATACAATTTTATTTTCCTTATCTGAATGCATTGCTGCAATCGTGATGCGAACGTTAAATTATCCTTTTTCATTATTTTATTCAGTTGAAATCGATGCATGCAAGGAAACCATCGATAGAATTTTACTTTCTTTATTTCAATACATTGTTTTAGATATGACATCAAATTTAGCCGTAGTTTCGTAAAACTTGGTTTTTTATTATAGAGAAGATGACTCTGTTAAGGAAAATTAAATCAAGTTGGTTTCATTCTTTCTAATTAATTAATTTTTTTATTAACCATAGAAATATTATTTAATATCTCTGAGATTTAAAAAAGTCTATAACCTGTTATAGATATTAGTAATTTGTTATTTAAATTATTTCATGAAATTAAACGAATTTTTAATTGTTCAACATATTTCGATTGAGTAATGTTTGTTTTAAACAGGTTCTTCATATGCTTAGGCGTGATTTTTTTCCCATTAAAATTGATATGATAATTTTCCAACAGAAAAAAGAAATATTAATAAGATTTTATTTTTAAAATAAATTACAGTTAGCATGTTAATTTTCATATAAATATTAACCTTTGATGACGTGATAGGGGCGGCAAAATAATGCTTGCCTCAGGCGGCAAAATATCTAGCGCCGGCCCTGCGTTATATATATATATATAAACTTTTGAACGGAGGGTGGTTTTGGGGTCTAGGGGTGATGATCGGTGAAGATATGAAGAAATTTTCCAGAAGTCGTGTCATGAGAACCATTGCAATAGGTAGATCTCCTATGAGGAATCTACCTAAAATTCACCCGGATACTGGATATCAGTTTCATCCCTATTTTTCACTTTTACATGTCTATCTCTAGACATGATCTTTTCAGATGTTTGTAGATTTTAGTTAATTGTTAAAAAGACTGATCAAAATTTCGGAAATTGGGCATCAAGAGAGGTCAATATGAACATTTGTGCAAATTTGTATACCTTTATAATCAGCCATTTCCCTAGAAATTGCCAGACATATGCATTCACACATATTTTATTATATTTAGAGATTCCCAGTAGTCTATAGCTCCACTAGTGGTTGAGTAGTTCTGCTATCAGTGCTGGTACATGGAAAGTGTCAGGTTAAATCATGATTCATCCTCATGAATTTAGCAATTCAGTTTTGTGTGTTTTCTCCATAACTCATGTAAATATGGGCTAGGGCCTATTAAAAAAAAACCCTGATGGAGGCTTAAAACATAAAATTTTAGAATGCTATGTATAGTAATTACCAATAAGTTTTATATTTTAAGTATAAGATACATTTAATTCTAGTTTTATATCATTATATTTTCATATTTGTTTTTAACCAAAATTATCAATAATCGTTGCTTTATTTTTTGGATGGATTAGTTATTCTAGAATTTCTGCTTCTGTTCTGTGCTGATCATTGTAGTTAAAGCATTTTTCTGCTGTAGAAAAAAGTTCTTTTTATTTATTTATTTTATTTTTATTTTTTTAAATATTTCTGCAGCTTGAGTAAGCAAAACTGAAAAATTGTGAAATTTTCCTTCATCATTTTTGCCTAATTTTTATCAATAGTATCCTCTGTTTGTTATAACATGTGTTATTTGAATTAAAAAAAAAAAATCTAATTTACCCAAGCAGTATAAACCGTTTATGAATATGCAAGAAATTATTTATTTTAAAACATGACTCTTAACGTTTGAAAGAACAAAATTAAATAATTATGTGATAAAAAGAACTTTTTATATACCATGTTTTTAAATTTTCTGGTTGAATCATATAAACGCTACCGAAGGCAGCGGGAACCCGAAACAATTGGGTAAAAGTATTAAAAAAAATTCATTGTTATCGTGTTTTGAGCTATTATAAAAGTTTCAAATGGCTAGCTAGCTAGGCGGGAAGTTAGTTAAAAATCGATACAAGCTTTGTACTGGTAATGCTGCCGAAGGCAGCAGGGACCCAAAACAGTTGGTTAAAAGTATTTAAAAATTGCATTTTCACCGTATTTTGAACTATTCTGAAAGTTTCAAATGTCTAGCTAGTCGGGAAGATAGTTAAATAAATTTTCTGTTGTATCATATAAACGCTGCCGAATGCAGTAGGGACCTGAAACAGTTGACTAAAAGTATTAAAAAAATGTATTGTCATCATGCTCTGAGCTATCCTGAAAGTTTCAAATGTCTAGCTAGTCGGGAAGTTAGTTAAAAATCAATTTCAAGCTTTATACTGGTAACGCTGCCGAAGGCAGCAGGAATCCGAAACAGTTGGCTGAAAGTATTAAAGAAATGTATTTTCGCCGTGTTTTGAACTATTCTGAATGTTTCAAATGTCTAGCTAGTTGGGAAGCTAGTTAAATAAATTTTCTGTCGAATCATATAAACGCTGCCGAAAGCAGTATTAACCTGAAACAGTTGACTAAAAGTGTTAAAAAAATGTGTTGTCACCATGTTCTGAGCTATCCTGAAAGTTTCAAATGTCTAGCTAGTCGGGAAGTTAGTTAAAAATCAATTTCAAGCTTTATACTGGTAACACTGCCGAAGGCAGCAGGAATCCGAAACAGTTGGCTGAAAGTATTGAAGAAATGTATTTTCACCGTGTTCTGAACTATTCTGAATGTTTCAAATGTCTAGCTAGTTGGGAAGCTAGTTAAATAAATTTTCTGTCGAATCATATAAATGCTGCCGAAAGCAGTAGGAACCTGAAACAGTTGACTAAAAGTGTTAAAAAAATGTGTTTTCACCATGTTCTGAGCTATCCTGAAAGTTTCAAATGTCTAGCTCGTCGGGAAGTTAGTTAAAAGTCAACTGCAAGATTTGTACTGGACAAACAAACAAGACTTGAAGTTAATAAAATCATGGTAATAAATTAGTTGAAATATATCAACACAGATGTGAATATATCAACAAAGTCACATGATACAAGATATAAAAAGAATAGGTACAGGTCCAGCATTTGTCAAAACTTACATTATGTTTATGGTTTTGGAGTCCAGTGATCCAAGGTATTGGAATAGTTTACCAGAAAAATTACAAAAAATAAACTCTAAAAATTTACTTAAAAAATATTTAATTATATTAAAACAGGTTATTTAAACAACTAACTTCTCAGTTAATAATTAAATATTAAAATTAAAATTTTTAGTTTTACAAGAGCATTTTTAATTATCTAAAATAATACCTTTCATAAAGCTCTTGGACATCGGTCGAAGTACTTTCTAGGTGGTACCGCTCTTTTCTCAGCAACTTTCAGTGTCGTCCGATACTGTTGTAAGATTCCTTCTCTGTTGCTTCTTTAGAAGATGACGCCACACCTGGTGTAGATCTGTGCGCGACTCGTGCCCGTTGCATGCTGATTGGTCACTAGCTATTTAAATTTTTCGTGGTAAAATATGCAGTTATTGTAGTTGCCGATTTTTTGGGTTTCATTAAAATTTA
Organism: Salticus scenicus; assembly: GCA_963930645.1. NCBI lineage: Eukaryota > Metazoa > Arthropoda > Arachnida > Araneae > Salticidae > Salticus > Salticus scenicus. The sequence goes on from OZ005657.1 coordinate 97,877,753, forward strand.
TATCAATTTTATTTTCTTGGTTAAATTTGGTGAGGGCAGTGGTTGATTTTCCGTATTTTATCATTATAATGTTCTTTAATTCTGGTGGATATTTTTCTTTTTGTAACGCCGATGTAGTAACCTGTTTTATTGTTGGAATGTTTGAAAGGGATTCTCTAATCACCTGCCGTTTCTAAAGGGGGGGTTAGATCTCTGTTATTACAGATTAGTTGGTATATATTCGGATTTGGTTTAATGGGAATGTTTAAGTTATATTTTTTAGCGGTGTTTTTAATTTTAAGTGCTGCTCCGTGATCAAAAGGAATAGAGAAAGTGTATTTTAAAGGGGTTTTTTGGTGACTTGGGATATTGTTTAGTTTTTTAATTCTTTTTTTATATAACTTATTTACTAGACTTTTATGGTAGCCTGCTTTTATAGTTATGTCTTTAATGTAATCAATTTCATTTTTTAAATCTGTTGGTTTGTTGCAAATTAGAATCCACGATTAATGTAAGCTTGAATAGCATTAATTTTATGTTTATAAGGTGTTTTACTATAACTACTAATAATTTCTTGACTTAACATCGGTTTCCGGTAGACTGTAGTTTTTATATTATTGTTATATCTTTTTATTTTAACATCTAAATAATTGATTTCTTTATTAGTTTTGGGTTCACATGTGACCCGAAATTAAACCAAATTCACATTAAACCAAATCCAAATATTTACTAACTAATCCGTAATGACAGGTGTTTACAGAATCCCTTTCAGACATTCCGACAATAAAAACAGGTAGCTACATCGGCGTTACGAAAAGTATAATATCCACCAGAATTAAAGAACATAATAATGATATAAAATACGGAAAATCAACCACTGCCCTCACCAAATTTAACCAAGAAAATGAAATTGATATAAATTTTAATGAAACCCGGAAAATCGCCAACTACAATAACCCGGACTATGCATTTTACCGTGAAACAATTGAAATAGTTAGTGACCAATCAGCATGCAACTGGCACAAGTCGCACGCAGATTTACACCAGGTGTGGCGCCATCTTCTAAAGAAGCAATACAGAAGGAATATTACAACAGTATGGACAGTAGCGGACGACACTAAAGGTTGCTGAGGAAAGGGCGGTATCGCCCTGAAAGTACTTCGACCGATGTCCAAGAGCTTTATGAAAGGTATTATTTTAGATAATTAAATAATTATGTATGTGCTGTTTGGTGAACTTATCATGTATGATTTATATTAGGCCTTTCTGCTTAATTGTAATGCAATACTTTTCTGTGTAAATATTATTGCTTTAAATTTTTATAATTTTTCTTTGGCCTTTCTCCTTCTCTATAATACAATATTTTTTCTGTATAGATATTATGGTTTTAAATATTTGTTTTTTGGCTCACAGAAAAAATTATTTTTGAACTCGATAAAATAGTTTATATATCTATATATTTTTATATAATCTTATGTTATTAATTACTTTCATAATAGGACGAAAACTTACATTAAAAACATTATTATTTACCTTACATAAGTCCTAAATACCTTCACTATACGTATTTCAAGTGCCAGCGCACTCATCCTCAGGTGAACTGTGACATCTCGTTCCACTGTTGTCATCGGGTATCGTCGGCGTTGGTTCTTCATTTCTTTTCGTCTTGGTTGATTGCTTGATTAAGTGGTTCCATTCTTTAGGGATTCGTGCATGTTCGCGGTCATTTACTGCCATGGGGTTAGTAATGATTTCTAGCGCTTCTCTTTTGAGGGCATAACTGTGATTATTGTAGTGGGCGATTTTATTAGTATGTATGCTGTTAATATTAATTGGGTTATTGAGGTGAGCGGATGTGAGCGCGGTGGATTGACGGTTATGATTTAAGTTGGATTTATGTTCTTTTTCGCGATCTATTATTTTCCGTTTAGTGACACCAATATAGCATGCGCTGGAGTTATTATTGTAGCTGAAATCTATTTTATAAATGCCGGAAGTGGATCTATTGTCAATCTTGTCTTTATCATTTCTAATATGTTGAAAAATATTCCGGTTAGGTTTAATTGGAATGTTTATATTGTATTTTTTATTGTATTAAAAAAAAAAAAATGCCGCTAAAAAATACAATATAAACATTCCAATTAAACCTAACCGGAATATTTTTCAACATATTAGAAATGATAAAGACAAGATTGACAATAGATCCACTTCCGGCATTTATAAAATAGATTTCAGCTACAATAATAACTCCAGCGCATGCTATATTGGTGTCACTAAACGGAAAATAATAGGTCGCGAAAAAGAACATAAATCCGACTTAAATCATAACCGTCAATCCACCGCGCTCACATCCGCTCACCTCAATAACCCAATTAATATTAACAGCATACATACTAATAAAATCGCCCACTACAATAATCACAGTTATGCCCTCAAAAGAGAAGCGCTAGAAATCATTACTAACCCCATGGCAGTAAATGACCGCGAACATGCACGAATCCCTAAAGAATGGAACCACTTAATCAAGCAATCAACCAAGACGAAAAGAAATGAAGAACCAACGCCGACGATACCCGATGACAACAGTGGAACGAGATGTCACAGTTCACCTGAGGATGAGTGCGCTGGCACTTGAAATACGTATAGTGAAGGTATTTAGGACTTATGTAAGGTAAATAATAATGTTTTTAATGTAATCTTATGTTATTTAATTTTTTTTTCTAATTTTTTTTGCCAGTATTATTGTTTTTCGTTTTATATTCTTTTGTTCCTTATGTAATAAGCCGAATCTGCGGCATTTATAAACTTAAAGAGCAGTGGGTTTGTCAGATATACATTATATCTTTACTCATGGCTCCTTCATTAGAGATGTTTTGTATATGCACCTATAATATTAATGTATCAGACCTTATGAATAAAAAATTATTCTGATTCTGATAAATACATTTTCATCAAATATCAATCTATTCTTTGAAATTATCTGCATTATTATTATTATTTTTTTTTTTTGTTGTTGTTGTTTATTTTTATTTTTTTAATTTTTTTGTCTTAAACAATTTTGTTGACACTAATTCATCTACATTATTCATATTTTCTTTGTCATTTGTGGTGAATTCATCAAAAAAATTCTTAATTGAGGCATTCCCACTGAAAAGGAGGACAAAATCATCAAAATTCACTTTTTGTCATGAAAAATACTACATCTAGAGGCCAATAGTACTGAAAAAAGGCAATTTCATAATTCAGATTGTTTAGTTATGACCGGGTTTACAAGATGCTGCTGGGGGCTATCTTATTTCCTCATGTCAAAATAAATGACTCAAGTACCAAAAATGGTTTAGTTGGGGCATTTACCTCTTTTGTACTGTCAACAGGGGCGTAGCTTGAGGGGGAGAAGGGGGAGTCTCTGCCCCCCCCATGTTTTAAAAAATAGGGCGGCATAATGAGGTTTCTGAGGGCATGGTTTTGCATCTTAAAGTTTATTTGAAAGTGGATTCTAATTTTGTTAATTATTGTTAGTTACCGAAAACACTTAAGATTTTTATGTATCACAAGCTGCCTTCGGCGACCAACTGGTTCACCAACCATCAAAAAAAGTTCACATTAAAATGTCTGACTGTAGCAAACTCCTGTTAGGTGGCACCTGTGGCACCCCCTTAATGGGTTAGATGCCAAAAATAGCCTTTTAAAACATGTATAACAGCCTGTTTTTCTACCGTGCAAACGACCTTTGAAAATTCTCATCATATTCACGACCCTAAAAAAAAATCTGATCATAACAAATTCCTGTTTGTAGGCACCTATGGTATAATTTCCCATTTTAGACACAATAGTCTGTGTGCTTACTATACAAAGACTCTTGAAAATTCTGATCATGTTCAGGATCCTTTAAGAATAAGTTCGTAGCAAACTCCGGCTGACGCCTTTCCCTGTTCAGGCACTTAAAACAGCATGTTCATTTACCATGCAGTGACGTTTTAAAATTCTGCCATTAGCAAATTTGTGCTCTGTGGCGACTGTTGTGCCCATCTACCATTTCAGACACCCACAACTGACTTGTAAGTATGGCAGTATATTTCTCACCTCCAAAAAATTAAAATTAAAATTTTTTAAGATCCTAACTCGAATAAAAGGATTTTGGCAAGAAAAATGAATTTAAATGAAATTATCTGGTAATTAATTTTTTTTTTTGTCTAAAATTATTATTTTTTTTTAATTCCATTGGATCATAAAAAATCGGTCTTTCAGAGAGCTTTTCTTTAAATAGAAGCGATGAGGAAAGCAAAATTCCGTGCATATTACATGCTACAAAAAAAAAAAAAAAAAAAAAAAGCAGTTTATTGTATGTTATGGCTATTGTATAATAAAGACGAAATTAGATGAGGTTTGATTCGGTTATAACAATTTCCCGCTAACCATTTTTGATTCTAAGTGATTCTTTAAGCAAATTTTTTATTTTAGTTTCATCGCTAACAAGATTTGAAATATCTGTAATTCTACTTTAACTTAATTAGAAAAGGATATGATAACATTAACTTAACTTATACCTAACAAATTATCCTTTTAAAGTAGCACTTACTTTAAAATTTCAAATGTATTTCGAGCGCACACGTGCTCATCATCAGTGCTTTCTGGTGGTTTCATCTCTGTTTACATCGTTCTTTATCTCGGGATCTTCGGTTCGCTTCACTTCAGTAGTGGTGTTTCTTTTAATTGCTTGTTGCCAGATAGGAGGAATTATGCTATGTTCGCGATCGCTAATGGAAGAGTGGTTAGTAATTATCTCTATTGCTTCTCTTTTAAGGACATAGTAGTGGTTATTATATGGAGCTATTTTACGGGTTTTAGCAGTATTAAAATTAATGGGGTTAGTTTTATGGGTTATGGAGAGGGCAGTATTAGATCTATTGTATTTAATGTCGGCGAAGTGCTCTTTTTCGCGATCGTTGATGTATCTTTTAGTCATTCCAATGTAGCATCCTTTGTCTTCATTTTCAAATTTAAAATCAATTTTGTAAATGCCTGAGAAGTTTTTATGGTTAATTAAATCTTTCTCATTACGGAGTCTTTGAAATATGTTTTTATTTGGTTTTATAGGAATATTGATGTTGAGTTTTTTAGCTTCGTTTTTTATATATTTTACGCGGCACCGTTACAATATGGGATAGAGGTTGTATAATTAGGTTTTGAGTTTTGAGCATTGTTGATGGCATTTAGGGTTTTTTGACGTTTTTTATAAAGTTTATCGATGAGGTTTCCACTATAACCGGCTTTTTTCGCGATGGTTTTAATAAATTTAATTTCATCTTTTAAAAGGGTATTGTTAGAACAAATGAGAATGGCGCGGTTTATGTATGAACGAAGTGCGGCATGTTTATAAGAAAGGGGGGTTTTACATTTTGCATTAATAATTTCATTGCTAGCTGTAGGTTTTCTATAAACGGTAGTTTCGAAAGAGTTGTTTAAATTTTTAATAACGCTAACATCAAGGAAATTGAGGGTGTTATTGGTTTCGGTTTCTATAGTGAATTTTATTTTATTGTCTAGACTATTTAGATTTTCAAGAACTTGGTTGGGATTAGTGTCGGCGGGGATGACTGTAAATATATCATCTACGTAGCGGTTCCAGAATTTACACTTATTAATGATTTCTTCAGCTTTTAGTTCAAATAGTCTCATTTTTATTTCTGCGATTACTCCTGAAATTGGGGAGCCCATAGGCACTCCCTGAGTCTGTTTATAGATGTTTTGATCAAATGAGAAATATGATTCATTAAGGAGGAAGTTGTTTGTGCGGATAAGAGTTTCGCTGGTTTTATTATTTCCATAAATGTCGGTAATTTTTTGGTTGTCATTCCAATGTAGCATCCTTTGTCTTCATTTTCAAATTTAAAATCAATTTTGTAAATGCCTGAGGAGTTTTTAGGGTTAATTAAATCTTTCTCATTACGGAGTCTTTGAAATATGTTTTTATTTCAAAGACTTTATTTATATGTTTTTTTGTTTAAAATAAAAAACTCCATATATCACCAAACATTATAAACATTTGGCTAAAAACTTAGAAACTTCAGTACTTAAAAAGATTATTAAGCAAAAATCTACTTGGATACATAAACTTAAACAGAAATTCAATTCTTTAAAATCAGAACTCGAATCTATTACACAGACCAACGAATTCAATAACTTTATTAGTAAGATTAATCACTTTGTAGAAATTGACCGGAACCATTTACAAAAACAGCATAACAAAAAATTAAGCTATTGGCTAAAAAGAGAAAAAAGTAATTTAAACCTTCTACAGCAACCTACCACTTATCCCTATATCAATCTATCCAGTTTTAAACCAAACACTCACCAGGATTCAATTCTAAAATTAGGACCGAAGTTTATTCTAAATGAAAAAACAGACCTTAAGGATGCTATTGCCCACATTGAAACTGCCCTTGAATATGTTCCATCCCAAAAACAACACACCATACGTAATTCCGCTTTTAAATCTCTCTCAAACCGTAATAATCAACAGACTCCGAAGACATCCGATGCTTAAAGACCCTAAAAAACAATCGCGATATCACCTACCTAATGTCAGATAAAACCAACAAAATCACCCTAATGAATAGAACTCAATATAATGAAATGATGCTAAATACAATTAAAAAATTAAATGCCGTTAAAATTACTCACACCCCCCTCAAAAAATTAATAAGTAAAACCAAAGGTATTATTAAAACAGGAACTTGGCCAAATAATACTCCCCCCATTTTCAATAATCACGCTTCTATCATTCCCAGGTTATTTGGTAAATATAAAGACCACAAAAACCCACCGACTCTCAGACCAATCGTTAATAAATCTGAAGGCCCAACATATTGTCTAGAAAAATACATGAAAAATATTTACCTCTCACTCCTTCCCCCTTCCGAAAATTCTATAAACTCTAATGAAATATTCATCAAAAACCTCCGCAATACGAATATCAATACCCATGACTCTTTAGTTAGCTTTGACGTGAAGGATCTTTACCCATCAATAGACATTTCAGAAATCACCAACTACATCAACCAAAAAATTACCGACATTTATGGAAATAATAAAACCAGCGAAACTCTTATCCGCACAAACAACTTCCTCCTTAATGAATCATATTTCTCATTTGATCAAAACATCTATAAACAGACTCAGGGAGTGCCTATGGGCTCCCCAATTTCAGGAGTAATCGCAGAAATAAAAATGAGACTATTTGAACTAAAAGCTGAAGAAATCATTAATAAGTGTAAATTCTGGAACCGCTACGTAGATGATATATTTACAGTCATCCCCGCCGACACTAATCCCAACCAAGTTCTTGAAAATCTAAATAGTCTAGACAATAAAATAAAATTCACTATAGAAACCGAAACCAATAACACCCTCAATTTCCTTGATGTTAGCGTTATTAAAAATTTAAACAACTCTTTCGAAACTACCGTTTATAGAAAACCTACAGCTAGCAATGAAATTATTAATGCAAAATGTAAAACCCCCCTTTCTTATAAACATGCCACACTTCGTTCATACATAAACCGCGCCATTCTCATTTGTTCTAACAATACCCTTTTAAAAGATGAAATTAAATTTATTAAAACCATCGCGAAAAAAGCCGGTTATAGTGGAGACCTCATCGATAAACTTTATAAAAAACGTCAAAAAACCCTAAATGCCATCAACAATGCTCAAAACTCAAAACCTAATTATACAACCTCTATCCCATATTGTAACGGTGCCGCGTTAAATATAAAAAACGAAGCTAAAAAACTCAACATCAATATTCCTATAAAACCAAATAAAAACATATTTCAAAGACTCCGTAATGAGAAAGATTTAATTAACCCTAAAAACTCCTCAGGCATTTACAAAATTGATTTTAAATTTGAAAATGAAGACAAAGGATGCTACATTGGAATGACTAAAAGATACATCATCGATCGCGAAAAAGATCACTTCGCCGACATTAAATACAATAGATCTAATACTGCCCTCTCCATAACCCATAAAACTAACCCCATTAATTTTAATACTGCTAAAACCCGTAAAATAGCTCCATATAATAACCACTACTATGCCCTTAAAAGAGAAGCAATAGAGATAATTACTACCCACTCTTCCATTAACGATCGCGAACATAGCATAATTCCTCCTATCTGGCAACAAGCAATTAAAAGAAACACCACTACTGAAGTGAAGCGAACCGAAGATCCCGAGATAAAGAACGATGTAAACAGAGATGAAACCACCAGAAAGCACTGATGATGAGCGCGTGTGCGCTCGAAATATATTTGAAATTTTAAAGTAAGTGCTACTTTAAAAGGATAATTTGTTAGGTTTAAGTTAAGTTAATGTTATCTGTAATTCTTTAGAATTCAACTAGTGTTTCTTGAGAAGAAATAGTGCAAGGGAGCTGATTTACCATCGCATAATTGGTACATATTGAGCAGCTGGTGACGGTTTGGGATTAACGCCCCAGTGGCAGTCTGAAGACAAACCATAAAAATTTTTATCTTCTGCGGAAAGGATGGCTCCCCCACTTCAGTATCCCCCAGAAGTATTATTTGTATAGAGCATGGTGGATATTCCAGCCACAACGGATTTTACGTGCACCACTGATTGATGTACATGATGGTCATTGCCTGGCTCGAGTATCGAATCTGCAATCTTTCTATTGCAAAATTGACGTTCTTCCAACTAGGCTACCACAACAATGTGAAATAGCTCATATTGTAAGTAGTTGAAAAGAGGAGTGGACTCTCAGGGAGGGAGATGGGAAATAATAGTTTATTGATGGAAGAAAATTTGTCATTGAGCCTGTAGCTAAAAATTATTGATTAGAAATATTCAACTTACGAAAGGTGTTTTTTCAAAAAGGTTGTTCTGTACTCACTAAATTGGATTAAATTTGACATGAGTAATTAGAAAACTAAACTTAGTAGCAGACAAATGGATGCCATAATAAGTATGTGCTAGTAAGCATTTAAATAATAAAAGTAGAAAGTCAAAATTTCTGCGTAAAAAAACTTTCAGGGTAATTGCTATTACATCCTTCAAAAAGAAAGAAAAATCGCTATCAGCAATTTTATTTACATGATAAAGCATATTTATCATACTAGGCAAGACGTATTAATCCTGGACGATATATTTAACGCCCCAGCCTGCCCGTTCCCGCTCTTCGATGTCTTTTTCTAGTCAATTTTGTCCTTTTATTACTTCCGGTGTGAGCAGTTTTTTTTTTTTTTTTTTTTTTTTAACACACTTGACATTGTGAGTTTTTTTGGTTTTTTTCCCATGCTATTTCTATGGGGTCTTAGCATTTCCCCCCTCTTTTTCCACATTCTAAATGTGTGGTGGTACACCACCACCGCACTTTAGAATGTAGAAAAAGAGGGGAAAAAAAGCTAAAAACCCATAGAAATAGCATGGGAAGAAAATAAAAAAAACTCACAATGTCAAGTGTGTTTAAAAAAAAAAAAAAAAAAAAAAAGCTCACTCCGGAAGTAATAAAAGGACAAAATTGACTAGAAAAAGACATTGAAGAGCGGGAACGGGCGGACTGGGGCGTTAAATATATAGTCCAGGGTTTATACGACTCGCCTAGTATGTGATCTTTAGAATATAGAAAAAGAGGGGGGAAAAAAGCTAAAAACCCCATAGAAATAGCATGGGACGAAAACCAAAAAAACTCACAATGTCAAATGTGTTAAAAAAAAAAACACTCACACTGGAAGTAATAAAAGGACAAAATTGACTAGAAAAAGACATAGAAGAGCGGGAACGGGTGGGCTGGGGCATTGGTGCCGTCGTCCAGGATTAATATGGCTCGCCTAGCCTATGATCTTCTCTATCTTATTTGTCTCGCAATCTGACCGAACAATCTTCTTCTTAGTATTTCAATAGCAAGACCCTATTTGACCTCTACAACATACTTTTATCCTTTTGATTTGAAAAATTTAATCGAGGAAAAGCAAAATATAAAAAATATACAAAATCTTTTCACGTGTTTGCTAGTTTGAATTCCTAAATATGTAAGAAAATAATTCTGTTTACTGCTAAGTATATATTCTATCTTTTTCATTTTTTTTCTTTTCTTTTTTTAATTATTATAGATGCTGTTTTATACTGGACTGTTTGGGTCTTTCCAGGGAGGATATATACTTGTCTCCCCTTCTGGTTCTCGATATCCTTTGGGTTAATGGTCTAATGGATCTTGTCTGACTTCGTCAGAGTGTTGGAGAATAAGCCACAACACAATACAACAAATACTGTTTGGAAAAATTGTTTTTTTCAATGCCAGTGCCAATGATATTGCAAGTTTTATAAAAGATTGTGTGTGCAATGCAAAGGCTAGCTTGAAATAAGAGATTTTTCTAAATAAAGATTTTATTTTTTCTATGTCATTCTGTTTTAATGTTTCATTTTGTTGATATGTATCCACATAGCTGTAGGGTAAAAAAAAAAATCAGCAAAAATACGCACCAGACATACAAATGCATATACAATGAATAGATGTATATTCATACTCCTGCATGTAAGTTTATAAAAAAAAATTGCATTCATCATTTATTTTTTAAACTGTGAAATAAGAAATGGGATTACAATGATGAATGATGCATTTGAATAAGACTCAGTTAAAAGAAATCGAACAGTATATATAGGGCTTCGAAAAAGAGAATACAAATGATCAAATAAATTTTGAGGGTTGAAATTGTCGAAAAATTTTGTTTCTATGTTTGTGTTGAGTTCTATCATCAAAATTGATTATTTAACTTGCAAAGAGACGATTTTTATAAGAGTAGATTTATTAATGTGAGATTATTTAAATGTCTGTTCTATCACCTTTATTTATTTATTTTTTTTTTTTTTCTGTAAACAGCCATAATAAAGATTTTAAATGCATATTACCTATAAATATGCATAAAAACATTTAAATGGATGTATTATTTGCCAGAAAGATGAAAATTATGATCAACTTTGCATATAAAGGAGGAGAAAATTATACAGAAAGTATGGGAGGGTAATGTATTTCCAATTTCAAAATACTCATGTTTAAATTTCATTGAACTTTTTAACCAGCATTTTTGTTACAGAAGCTTGAGCTACTCCATAATCTTCCCCTCTCTTATTTACATCTGTGCCATATAGAATAACTATTTTGGATAATTTAATGTTTTTTTAACCTAGTTCAGGGATGAGATTTTTCAGCTTTTCAGCTGATTTCAGCTTTTTTGTACATTTAGCTTTTCAGCTTTTTTTTTTTTTTAGTTTTTTCATCTTTTTTTATGTTTCTAATGTGTATTTGTTCTTTTTTTATACATTGAAGATTAAAATAACTATTTATTACTCTAATATAATCGATTTTGTGATCAAAATTCTAGTATTTCATTTCAATGTCTTGCCTTTGCATACAGTTTCAGCTTTTTTGTATTTTTACTAATCTCATCCCTGCTAGTTGAATAAAAAATTTTAGTGAAAATTTACTCTCAGTTCTGAATTTTCAAAGAAACATGTGTTAGCTGCAATCTATGTTAGCTTCAAAGCAATCTTTCATTAATTTAAATTAATAGCAAATTAAGCAAACAGTTAATACGAAATACATGCATTTTATGATGATCCTCAGAAGCATAATCCTTGTACAATTTACACAAAAAGCCAGTGGTATTTTGTATTAACTGCTTACCATGACTTTAAATTAACAAAAACTGCCCTAAAGCTAAGATTGTGATAGAATACACACAGGCCAAGATAAACTGGATGTTAAAATGTTCTAAAAAAGTGCATTTCAAACTAAATCATTCAACACTTCATTTTAGTTAATTACGGGAATTGATCAATGATATGCAGTTTATGACTCTCAGAAGACAAAGCCCATGTTTTTTTATTGGAAAATTAACTTATACGCTATTTTAGTATTATAATTTTTAGTTTAATAATGTGAAAATTTAAGTGCATCTCCAAACTGGAATATAAAATATTTAAAGTACTAATTTAATGAAAAATATAAAAAGCACCACAGAACTGGCATTTAGTATAAAACTTTGAATAACACCATAAAATGATAAAACATGCAACACTTGTTGCGAGTTGTTACATTTTATGGTATTTATCTAAAGTTTAGTTCTTATTTCCAATTTAATGGTTGAGAATTTTCTGAATATGAAGTCATTAAAAAAAAAAAAAAAAATACTGATACATAACTCAAACAAATGCCAGTAGGAAGTCTAAACTCAGTAATGTAGATTTAGATTGAGCATTCACACTGACAGTCTTTTCGTTATTAATTTTTGAGTTATAACAAATAAAGAGACCAACTGCTAAAAACCTGATTTTTGGATTCAAGGACTTCAAAACATGTAAAGTTTTGAAGTCCAAAAACTCGGTTTCAAAAATTTAGTTGCAAAAATTCAAAGTTCAGTTTCAAAAATTCTATCCCAACATTTTCTCTCTATACAGTAAGACCCCGCTTAACGTGGGGGATACGTTCCATCAAAGTAGAGCGTAATGCGAAACAGCGCGGGCACAATTGCAGGGAATCCCCGTACTGCTGCGAGCAATTTCGGGAGGGGAAATAAAAGAGCGCTAAACCGAAACAGCGCTAAATGAAACAACGTTAAGCGGGGTCTTACTGTATATAGATAAGAGAAAACAGTAAGTTAAAACTTTAAATTAGGTAAAAATACCAATCTGGTGGGGGAAAAAAAAGTGAGCATAAAACGAAATATTTAATTATGTTATTGAAATTACTATCAATAATTAATAACTATCAATATATTTAGTATTTTAAAGTTCTAATGTTGTTAATTTTTACTGTACATATGTAAGTGTATATGTCATTATATTGAAAAATGTCAATTTGTCATTTGTTAGCCATTTAAAAATTAAAGTGATAATACCAGATTTCAAATACTTTTTATCTAGTTTTCTCTAATAAGAAAAAGTCTGAGCAAAGTGAATATCATAAAGTTCTATTTTGAAATCTAGAAAACTTAAGAATTTCAGGTACTTCCAGTGGAATATATAATTGTATTGTGTGTCAAAAATATCTATAAGTAGTACCTAATATCTAAAAGATATCGATGTTTGAAGGTCTTAAAGACATACAGGTGTTGGACAAAATAATGTGGACACTTATGCTTTTTTATGTTTTCTCTAATGGCTTGAAAAATACTTAACGTGTTGTTCTTGAATTTTGGGAATAAGGAAAACATGTCTTTCCTCATATTTTTCAGCAAAGATTTTCTCACGAAGTCCCTTAGGGGATAAACAACAAATTCAATTAAAAAAAAGTATTTCTGATAACCCTGTATGTGGAAAAGTTTCGATTGATCTGCAAGTTTTAGATATGGTTATAAATAAATTTTATACGCATGTAGAGTTTTGTGAGAATTCTTGAATATTTAAGGAGTTATTGTATAAAAAAATGCAAAAAATTTCGCAAGTTTTTACTTTATAACTCCAAAGGTTTTACTTCGAATTTGATGAAACTATCAGAAAACATAACTATATATGCCTAAATCATTATACTATAGTTTAAAACTAATATATTTAATATTCAAAGAGATATGGACTGTTGTAGTAAATAATTTATTGCTGTGCATGTGTGGACTACAGCAAAAAAACACTTTGACAAAATAATTTGATACCCAACTATATACAGGGGTGGAAAATTGGTGCAGAACTCATACCAGTGTTTATGAAACAAAATTTTCTACTTCGTGAATCAGCGATTTTATAAGCAGAGAAAATTTTCAAACAAATACTGGTATGAATATTGCGTCAATTTTCCATCCCTGTGTATAGACCACTTTATAAAACATCCTGTTGAATATCACAAAAATTCATAGATATTATAGGTGATTAAATAAGTTGTTTCCTAAAAATATCTTTATAAGGGGTCATTTACAAATGAAAGTTTGTATCAGAAAAACTATGTTATACAATGAAACAATACATTATTTGCTATTCAATTTCCTTTTTTTATATATAGTATTTGCTACATATTCATTAAAAAAAAATGTTTGAAAAGAAAAAATGTTTTTCTGATACAAACTTTTATTTGTGAATAACCCCATATTGTAAAGACCTTTTTAAATAAAAAATCAGAAAAGCAGCTTATTTAATCACAGATATCTCTATGAATTTTTGTGATATTCAACAGTTTCTTTTTTTTTTTTTTTTCAAGGTACTCTGAAAGTTTTTTTTTTTTTTGCTACAATCAGTGCATACACATTAATAAATCATTTACTAAAACTCTCCATACCTTCTTTGAATATTAAATATATTTGTTTAAACTATAGTACAATGATTTAGGCATATGTTGTCATGTTTTCCGATAGTTTTGTGAAATTTCAAGAAAAACCTTTAGAGTTATAAAGTAAGAACTTGTGAAATTTTTTTTTAATTTTTTAATAAAATGTTAATAATTCTTTAAATATTTAAGATATTCTCACAAAACTCTACACATGTATAACATAACATTTATAACCATATCTAAAATGTGCAGATCATTTGAAACTTTTCTACTTACTGGGTTATTACAAATCCTTTTTTATTTTAATGGATTTGCTGTTCGTCCCCTAAAGGCCTTTGTGACAAAGTCTTTTGCTGAAAAATATGTGGAAAGACATGTTTTCCTTGATCCCAGAATTCAAGAACAACACGGTAAGTATTTTTTAAGATATTAAAAATATAAAAAAACACAAGTGTTCACATTATTTTGTCCAACACCTGTAAATAATATCCTTCATGTATGTCTATAGTACAGCTACAAGAGGTGCTGCATGTTGAAAAGAGATCTATACTTGGATGTCTTAGGGGGCATCCATTAATTATGTGAGGCAGTTTTGACGATTTTTCGACCTCCCCCCTGGTGAGATTTCGTGAGATTTGACTCGACCTCCCTCCCCCCCTCTCCTAATCTCAGGTGAGATTTTTCAAAATTCGTACATTTACTGTAAATTTGTTGGATTTATTTCAAAAAAACACAATTTGCTTTATTATTTTTATTGAAGACTAATTAAGACTGGTTTTTAAGATTGCAAAATCGTAGTCTAGAATCACAGTAATAAAATTGAACAATAAAATACTTAGAGAACTACTAAAATTAATAAAATAATATTTATTCTAATTCAGTCCATGGGAACTGTGCACAGTCTCAAGAGGGACTATTGGAACCAACATATCCATGTTATTTTCAGTAAAATCATCTGCTCCTTTAAAATAAGTGAAAGCGTTATCTGAGTCATTGTGAAACGAAATATTTATGGACGTCAACAAAGCAGGTTGGGACTTGTCTATGCGTCGCTGTTACTCGGCTCGTATGCTGCAACGTTCGTCGAGTCGAGCGTGTGGCGTCTACACAATTGAAAGACTGCTTTGCGGCGTTCGGAACCAGTGAAAACTGGAGACCAGGGAGACGATGCATTATCTTATATATTAAAGCACAAAGCTGTTTTTGTAAGACCAAAATCGTCATTTCTGAGCATGCACTGAGAAATTGAATCAATCCAGAACAGGAATATTCCTTTCTCTTTGCGCAGTGAAATACGAACCATCAAGGAAATGTACTAACTATACCTAATTAATGCTCAATGATAAAAGCAATTAACGTGATTCATTCATTGATTCATACTTTCGAAGGAAGTACATTAAAACAGAACAATTCACGAATTCTTATCGTTTACCATCATTATGCATTTTCGACGAAAATTTCCTTACACAGGATAGTATTTCAGCATCTTTGTTGTGGCACTATCGTTTACCATTAAAACATATATATTAAAACATATATAAGTTATCATATATATTCCTTTTTTTTTTTTTTTTTTTTTTTTTTTCCCCCCGTTCCTTAAAAAAAATATAAATAAATAAAATTAACAAATTCTCAGAGTTTATTGTTTTTTTTTTTTTTAAGTTAAGTTTTATCAGTTGAAAACTTTGTTTAGAAAAGATGGAGATAAATATTTCAAATCAAAGAAAGTTTAAAAACAAAATCTATTTATTAAAATTACTGATATTTCATCTCCATACTAAATTATAGAAAAAATAATTTGAAAAGAATAACCTTAAAATATTGTTATTTTATACGAGTAAAAATTAACATAGTATAATTTATTATTAGAAATTTAATGAGCATATTAACTTGTTAAAATATTTGATTCATTCTTACATTTTTTTAACAGTTTACTTTTGCTGAAATATACTATTTTAATATAACAAAATGTTATAATGTTAAAAATAAAATAAATAAATAAATTATTGAATCAAAATCAAGTAAAGATTTATTTATTTATTTTTAAGTAGTATAGTTCATTTCTAAGTGCAAATAAAATTATAATTATAGAATGTAAAGAAAACATAAAACACTATGAAAATTTATTTTAAATTAAATTATTTTGCCTAATAAATTGTGTGATTTTAAAAATGTATCTTTTTTACAAATCTTAGGAAAGAAAAAGAAAAACACTGAGATTTTTTTCCACATCAATAGCTTATAGATGGCGCCACTGTAAAATTGTAATTTAAATGGCAGCAAAATTATTGAGGCGCTAGCAATAGTTCCTATTTAAACAGGGCTCCCACGGGTCAGGGAGAACAGGGAATTTGAAATTACTGAAAAAAGTCAGGGAAAATTGTAAATATTGCTCAAAAACCTGGAAAAATGATGATATAAACCTGGATAATGCTTTTTGAGCATTTAATTTATATTGCAAGTCACATTACTATGTTGTCTTTTATGCCGCAAGCTATGTTCTGTTTTGTACCGTGAGCTATTTTTTATGTCACGAACCAAATTTTGTGACTGGAATTTTCTAAAAATAGACCTGGAAAAGTCAGGGAATTTTATTTTTTAAATTGAGTGGGAGACCTGTTTAAAAGATGTGCACTTAATACCGTTTTGTTAAGTAAATATTTGTCGAGTCATGATCTTAGTTTATGCTGTTTGTATTGATGATAAAAATTGGCCATCGAATTAAAAAATATATAGATATGAAAAATATTTGTTATGTGCTTTCTTTCTCATTCTCTCAATCATTTATAAATTCTGTCTTTCTTTTAATTACTTCAAACATTCTTTTGGTCATATTTAGGGTAAAATTATGAAAGTCTTCGGATTTTATTTTTATTATGGAGTGCGCTTAAAGTTTGCATACTGAAATTTCATGAAATTTATCCTCCCACACCCTCCAACCAAAAAATAATTAATTAAAGCAGGGGGCTTTAAACTGGTTAAGAGGAATGCCAAATATTAAAGCAGGGAAGTTTAAAACTTTATGCCGTGAAAAGATTTAAGTTAAGTTGCACATGATCCGCCAAATTTTGACGGGTATTAACTAACATAAACTAAAAACAAAAATATTTACCAATAGTAATTCAATTATAGTACAGTGTGTTTCGTAAAGAAATATACACATTCCAGATGCTGTAAAACAGTAACAGTCACAAACACGCACCACCTTAGCGAACCCTAAGAAAGATGTAATCTTAAAGTTTGTGTCTTGCCCCTGACGGAAGTGGTGTAGGTAATAGTGTGCGTGCATGTGACTAGTGAGCCGAAATGGCGGCGTCTGCATTGGAGAAGACTTCGTTTTCTTGAATTTAGCAAAACGGAATCTGCAACTGTTGTGTAACTGTATTTTCGATCACGTTTCAGAAAAGAAGCTCCAACTAGAAAATGTATCTATGGCATGAAAAATTTTAAACTACTGGCTGTTTGTCTAAAGGTAAAAGTCTTAGACGACAGACTGTATCGCAAGAAGTCGCCGCTAACTTTTGCACTGCCATTCCAAATGGCCACCCAAAAGTCCTACCTAACAACTTGTGATTTCTTTCTGTGGGGGTACGTGAAGGACAAGGTATTTGTACCTCCCCTTGTTGATTTTGTGGGGCTGAAACTGCGTATCACAGCAACAATCGATAGACTTGATTCAAATACCTTAACACGCGTTTGGGCGGAAATGGATTACCGGCTCAATGTGTATCGTGTGACTAACGGGTTACATATCGAACATATGTAACTGTTTCTAACAAAACTTAATATTGTCCCATACAACTCTGTTACAGGTAGCATATCTTACATTGTTCTCGATTTATAGTGCATTAAAACTATATACTTCTTTATGAATTCCCCTGTAATTAACAATTTACCAATATGTATAGTCCAGCTACATCTTCATTTAAACCAAATGAGAATCTCTTTAAAATGAGAGGCCAAATAACTCTCTAGGCTTTGTGGAATAGCAGAAATTTAAGAATGAAGTAGCTTATGCAAGGCAAATAATGATGATTTTTTCAAGCTTTTTTTTTTTTTTTTTTCTTAGAGGAAAAAAAAAATCTGAAACTCTTTACAGATATAGGGAAGAACCGTGTAATATGGACCATCGTGTAATACGGACCATGAGAAAATTTATATGTTCAATACTAGATGGTGAAACCATCTCATTGCCTTTAGTGAATATTATTATTATACAAGGCAGAAAGTGACTTGTACATGCGTATCTGTATTTGGACGATTATGAAATTGCGTTTTCGGTTTATATGATCATTGATGTAACAAGTATGTTAATATGAAAGTATTATTTTTTGCTGTTAGGTAATTGTAATATAATTTTCGGGTTAATAATAGCAAATGTACTTATTTTCTGAACAATTTAGACATGTGTTTCATGGGCGCAAATTTGTATAGCGGTATGTGATTAGAAACAACGTTGCTCTGTTTATGCGTGTAATATGAACCAGTGGTCATGTTAAAAACAGAGAGATTTTGTAAATGCTTTGTGTACAGGTATCTCACACAATCTTGAGGCTATAGAATAGGCCAGAGAAGCAGGGGTAATCAAGCTATCACTTCCTTTGCATACTACCCATTGGATATAGCCTTTGGACCTCCCTTTTTTCGTCCATTAACTGTTACTTTTTTGTCCATTTCTACTACTCCCAAGAGATGGACAAATGTATGAGGGAACATGCTGGACAGTTCGTTTCGTAATTCCAAGTGTGTCAACTGTTCGGGAAGGACCACTTGGTCCATATTACTCGAACGTATGTATAATATGGACCACCGATACATAAATAAAATAATTATTTCCTGCAACTATTAATAGTTCCCAGAGTACTTTACCAAGCTTGAATCATGTAACTATACAATTGTAATGAGAAGCATAACAAATTAAATCTTTTTATTTTAATAATTTTAGTTTTATGAGCATTCTTGCTTAGGGGTCCATATTACACGGATCTCCTCTAAATAGGAAATGTTTTTGTAATTATTTTTATCAGTAAGGAGAATAAATCCTATCCAAAGATTAATAATAATAATAATGTTTGTTTTTGTATTATAATCATTATAAAAATTTACACAGAAGGATAAAAATGAGATCAGGAGTTACAGTAAAAAACTTATTGTGACTATTAAAAAAAAAAAAAAAAAAAAAGAATTTTTGCCGTAATTTGTTATCTTATTTTTATTCCTTTCTACAAATGTCAAAATTTGTACCAACGGCTAACGAAATAAGAAGTCAAACAGCCCTCTAGGCCTGATAGAATTTAAGGTTGCGCAAATAATGAATGATTTTATTATTATTAATTACAGGAAAATCCAAAGAGATATAAAAATTATAAAAACATATTCCTATTGTATCATTAATGTGAATGATTCTTGCTGTTTTTGTTGAAATCTAAAATAATCGGGTTGAAAATTGAAAAAACTTTGTTTGATTTGACATGGAATCAATTCTAATAGTTATATTGACCATCATAGGGCATCACTACAGTAGAAGACTTGAAACTAAACAGAAATGAAATCAGGGCCGAAGAGCACAACAACGCATGCGCGGAATCTGTATGAAAATTGTGAAGCTGCTCACTGGCGACTAAGCACTAGTGATTAAATTTTTCTTCCAACGAGCTTCTTTATATATACAGTAAGACCCCGCTTAACCCTGTTTCATTTAGCGCTGTTTCGGTTTTATTTCAACCCGGGGATTTCCCGAAATTGCTCGCAGCAGTACGGGGATTCCCCGAAATTGTGCACGCGCAGCGCTAGGTTTCCAAATAACATATCCGAAACAGTGTAGTTGTGTTTCTTGTTTAGTGCGGTGCTGTACGGACGCATTTTTATAAATTTATATAATACTATAACGATTAATACAGTGACAAATATTATGATCTTTAGTTTTTATCATGGGTGATAATAAAAAAAACAAGAAAAGAAAGCAACCAGAAAAAGCATTTCACTGGAAACTAAAATGCAATTGATTAGAAGATTAGATTCTGGTGAACGTCAATCTTAAATTAGTGCTGCATTGAATTTGGCAACTTCAATAATAAGGACAATTCTTAAGAATAAAGAAAAAATACTGTCATCGGCAACTGCAACTACGTCAAGCTCTGCAACTAGAATTACCCGCTCTAGAAATAACATTATAGAGGAAATGGAAAAACGACTGTCTATATGGATTGACGATGAAATTGAACGCAATATGCCATTAAGCCAATCTATCATAATGGAAAAAGCTAGAAGAATTTTTAATTACATTCAGGCTGAGGCAAGTGACACAAGTGAAACTTTCGTTGCTAGTCGAGGATGGTTTAATAGATTTAAACATCGAAATAATCTTCACAACTTAAAGATTACAGGACAAGCAGCAAGTGATGATACGAAAGCGGCGGCTGAATTCCCAGCGACATTAAAAACAATAATTGAACAAGGAAACTATCCCCCAGAATTGGTTTTTAATGTTGATGAAACAGGCCTGTTTTGGAAAAGAATGCCAAAACGAACATTTCTATCCCGTGAAGAGAAACGAGCATCAGGATTTAAAGCTGCAAAAGATCGCTTAACACTTCTACTGAGTGGAAACGCAAGCGAAGATTTCAAATTAAAACCACTACTAGTTTACCACTTCAAAAACCCAAGAGCGATGAAAGGCATATCTAAATCAACTTTATCTGTAATTTGGGAGTCTAATAAAAAATCATGGATAACTATGAAAATTTTCCAGGATTGGTTCACTGAACATTTCTGCCCGTCTGTTAAACGTTATTGCGAAATTAAAAATCTTGAACAAAGAGCGCTACTATTAATTGATAATGCTCCAAGACACCCAACAAATTTATCATACTTACCAACATGCATTAAAGTCGAAGTGGTTTTCTTGCGGCCTAACACAACTGCCTTAATCCAACCAATGGACCAAGGCGTTATATACAATTTTAAGGCTTATTACTTGCGGCGAACATTTAAGCAGATGTTTGAAAACACAGACGGAGAAGAGAAGCAATCAATAAGAGAATTTTGAAAAAACTACAATATCATGAATGCTGTAGAAAACATAAACCTTTCTTGGAATGAGAGAACAGAAAGCTCTTTGAAAGGAGTATGGAAGAAGATTTGGCCAGATTTAAGTAAGAACGAAGACATTGGACACTCTGTCGATATGGATGAAATAGTGGAATTAGCGAAACAAACCGGTTTAGATGAGGTAAATGTGGAAGACGTCGAAGAAATAGTTCAAGAAACAGCAGCTAGTCTTTCTAATGATGAGCTCAAGGAATTAACTGAGCAAGAAGAAAACAAAAATATTGATAGTAGTAGTAGTGATTTCGAAGAAGAGCAAAAAGAACTTTCGATGGCGTTTGTAAAAAGGAGTTTAACCACTATAACTGAAATTATGGACCAATTTGTCGAAAATGATCCAAATTTTGACAGGAGTTCAAAAGCAAGACGGGGTGTTACAGATGCTTTATCCACTTATCAACAACTTCTAACAGAATGCAAAAGGAAAAAGCAAACTACATTAGATGCCTTCTTGACAAAAAGGCAGAAAATTGGAAACACAGAATAGACTGAATGATCTGACTGACTTAGAATTTTATTTGTTTTTATAAGTACGTATATTCGTTTATATTATTTTTATTTTTGTAAGAAATAAATGTTTGGTTTTATTTTTATTAAAAAATACATTATTAAATTTAATACCTAACCAATTTTCTATCCATCTTCCCCTAACCCCATTATTTACATGTTAAGATAGCCTCGTTTAGCGCTGTTTCGCATTAAGCTGTACTTTGATGGAGCGTATCCCCCGCGTTAAACGGGGTCTTACTGTACTTAAATTAAGACATTGAAAGCTAGCAAGTCATCGGTAAGTTTGTTTTTCATTAATGTTTTCCTGCTCTGTGTTACTGGTGGAAATAGTGATTTATTTTTTATTCTTTAATACTTAACGCACATGTGCATTTTTTTTTTTTTTTTAATCTTTAGAATAAAGTACTACTTTGTTGGTGATCTTAGGTGCTCTTTACATTAAGTAAAGAATATTATAATAATAAATTATAATTTGTTGTGCTATCGTCATTCTCAAGACTGTGCTTGCTTACTTTGCGGCTCGGGGCGGATATTAAATTTGCAGAGCTGCCATCATTCTAATTAATAATCCGGAGGTTTGCTAATACTCGCTTTTTTTTTTTTTTTTTTACAACAGTCTTTTTTTACAGTACTTTTCTTATTTCATCGTAAGAATATTTAAAGAGAATTACTTTCAGAATTAAGTGTTGTGGAAAAAGAAGCGAGTGCCAGTGTTGCCAGATCTAGTGGATTTTTTATTCAGTTATTACCAATAATTTTGGGAAGTGATATTTGTTATACATAATAGACTATCAATCTTCGAAGTGATTAGCCAAACGTTACAATTAAAACTTATTGGTGTTTATTAAATAAAAAATGCGGCAGATCTGGCAACATTAGCGAGTACTAAAAATTCTCCGGATTAGATTGGGAGCTGTTAATTTGCTGCCATTTATAAGAATTATAAGTTTCGCCATTATATTTCAGGAAACATAATTCATTTGAAGCTTACTGCAATATCACTTAAAATAATAAGGATTTAGATATATGAAAAAATAAAAAAGAGTATGAAATTGTTCGTTTCCGAATGAACCAAGGTGATTACTCTGGATATATACGAATGTTTGTAAATAATCGTGTTATATCAAATTTAAGACTGTGAATATACTAATCGCTAAATTACTGCAAAGGTATGTATACTAATAGTATATAATTATATTTTAATACAGTATATTTTAATTCTGCTTAGATTAACTACTGGTGGAAAAAGACATGCTTGCCAACATCCTAATTAATATTCCGTAGTCTTGTTAGCCCCGCCCTTTTTCTCACACCAGTAAATTTTTAGAGTAATATTCTCCAAATACAATTACGATTAAATAAGAGGAAAAATAATCCAAAAAGATACCGGTGTGAAAAAGAAGGCGGAGCTATGAATACTACGGAATATTGATTAGTATGTTGGCAAGTATGAAAAGAACACATGAAATGTATTAATTGAATTACACAGGGTGGTCCATATAAAACCGGCCTTGTGAAGTATAAGGCGTGGCCAGCATAACACAATTACAGTGTTACCAACATTTTAGTTTATTCCGGAGCATTTTTAACGTCACCTTTATTTCATACCACTTTTTTTAAAGAGTAAATTATCTTATTTTATCGTAGTTATATATTGGAAAAAAATATTTTAAAAATAAAGTGTGACGAAATAAACGCGGGACTAAAAATACTCAGAGATAAATTAAAATGTTGAGAACTTTGCAATTACAGCGCGTTTTATGTTGACCTCGCCTTGTTTTTATTACTCGGAGCCTGTTTTACGGGGACCACCTTTTCCTTTTATCACAAGAAATTACTCCGACAATTGAAGGTTGTTTCTGGATAGCGTCTGCGCTCAAGGCATCCCCGGAAGCTGGAATGAAAATAAATGTTTGCTAGAACACAGAATTAGTACTTGTGTGCAAAAAATTTAAATACTTCGAGGGGAGGGGGGGGGGGGTAAGATATCCATACACCGCGACGCTTGAGCAGTGATTCTGAAAAGGATTCTCCACTGCCCCGAAGCTAATTACAAGAATTCCTTACCGAACAAATTAAATAAATAAATAAAAATAAAATAAATACAACGAAAATTTAAGGGTAGTATAAAAGAATTGAACTAAAACAAATTAATTATTTTTTAAGTAAATTAAATAAGAAATTTAGACAAAACAAAAAGAAAAAATAACAGAGAAAATTAAAATTAAACTTTAAAAAAAAAAAAAAAAAAAAAAAAAAAAAAAATGAATAACCCTTGCAATTTCTTATATCAGAATAAAATGAGTTCTACCCACAAATTAAGGAAGGACAGCAGA
Source organism: Salticus scenicus (assembly GCA_963930645.1). NCBI lineage: Eukaryota > Metazoa > Arthropoda > Arachnida > Araneae > Salticidae > Salticus > Salticus scenicus. Next base: position 97,901,963 of record OZ005657.1, read on the forward strand.
CTGTTTTCCGAATACTATCGAAATGGTTTAAATATGGCATAACAGATGCGAGTAACTTTTTATTGTATTCAGGATGGTTCTTAACCCTTTCCCGGCAGGCGAACAAACAAGGGTTCAAAAATTTCCGTCTGAAGACAGAACATTGATACCAATTAATGTTCCAAAGTATTGTTAATCCCGCCTTCTTTTTCCCACCAGTATCTTTTTAGAGTATTTTTCTTCTTTTTCAATTGCATTATATAATATTATTCTAAAGATTTACTGGTGAAAAAAAAAAAAAAGGGACCAACAACACTACGGAATATTTATTAGGATGTTGGCAAGTATGCCAGTGTTGATAAAGATTACTTGTGTTAGCAGTGTTGCCAGGTCTGGCAGATTTTTTATTCAATAAACACCAACAATTTTTTATTGTAACGTTTGATTAATCATTTCGAAGATTAATAGTCTATTATATATATTTTATATCGCATCTCAAAATTGTTGGTGACTATTTAATAAAAAGTCCGCCAGATCTGGCAACACTGGGTGTCAGTGTTCCTTTTTCAGACGAAAACACTTGCCCCTTTGCGAATAAATTGAGCCGACAAGGGGTTAATTTTAAAATTAGTTCAAAGAAGCTATTTACTTTAAATTCCTTGGCTATTTTACTAAGAATTTGGAAAGTTCACTTTTTCATTAACAGAAGAAGAGGGTTTAAATTGAAAGATATTTCGTGGGCGGAGTTTGAAATAGGATATTTGACTACCTGAGCATGGATAGTATGGGGTTGAGCAAATTTAGGGAACTAATTTTTTCTTTCTATTTTAGAGGACACAGGGACATCCATAATAACTGACAGGATAATTTTGCACAGTTCCAACATTAGAGTTGCAAACATTTTAATTTATCACGGAGCATTTTTAACCCCACCTTTTCCCATAACACTTTTTTTAAGAGTAAATTTTTCTTATTTTATTGCATACCTGGTAACATTTATAATTTATTCCGGAATACTGTTAGTCCCGCCCCTTTTCTCACACTATTCAGATTTTAGAGAAATTTTCTTCAATATGCAATTGCTATTAACAATTTCGCGACCGCTGACGTAGATTCACGTCATTTGAAAATGTGTAACTCCGCCAGTGGGTGTTTCTTTTGCAATTTGTATGAACACATATTTCTTAAAAATATACACAATACTCATATTTGTACAGCCAATATGCTATGGACATAAATTCTTTGATTAGAAAGAGTGTAATTATAATGTATATACATTTGTAATATGAATCTGGATATAGGAAATTTTGTTCTGAAATGTTGTAACTTAGGGGAATAACGCCTACAAGCGGACTTTCCTGTCAAAAAGATAAAAACGTGCGGTTGCGAAAGTGTTAAATAAAATTTCTTTAAAAATATATTGGTGTGAAAACAGGGCGAGGCTAACCGTACTCCGGAATAAATTATGAATATTACCAGGTGTGCTTATCGTAGTTATATATTGGAGAAAAATATTCTAAAAATAAAATGATGCGAAATAAAGACAGGGCTAAAAGTGCTCCGAAATAAATTAAACTGCTGACAACTCTGCAACATCTCATTTATTCGAAATCAATTTTTCCTTTCTTTAAGTGGTTAATCCTTGGACTCGTATTTATCAGATCACTTTATAAACTGTATATATATATATATATATATATATTTTTTTTTTTTGCAGGTGTCACTTTGGTGGATAGTATAAAAATCGCCCATCAAAAATATACTTATCATTTTCTACCGTTTAAAATCGAGGGAAAATTCGGAAAAATATATATATTATGTACTTAATAAACATTTATAAATAGTTTCAACCTCGATAAGATATTTTGAATAGCTAAAAATAAATAAATAAATTTAACGTTTTAGGTTGCCACCCCCATTACTCCCTAATCGTTGAGGGTAGATGTCTAAAATTGTGTGCAAAAGATGTTTCAGATAAAGAACAATAAATAGAAGGCAAGAGCTCTTCATTCGACGCTGGTGCAGTTTCCATATGCTTAACCCACAATACCCTTTTTATTGAATTCAAGACACTTGTGTTAAAATAAGCATATGAATGATAAGTGTTTTCATTTAGGTGATATTTTTTAATACATTTTAAATAGTATAATGCTGATTGATGCTTTCTCGTTCTCTAAAATATCAAGAAAGAGGGGACGTGGTCAAATCCCGTGGGTTCAGTTGGAATGTGCGGATTAATGCCAATTGACTGCTCTAGGGTCCTAGGTCTCAAATCCCGTGGATTTTACGTACACGAGAGTTAAGCGGTTAAGTGCTGTCACAGGAAAAGGGGCGTATCCAGGATTTTTCCAAGGGGGGGGTTCATCTTTCCGAATTTTATTAAGTTTAATTAAGTTTATTTAAGTTTAATTAGGTTTAATTAAGTTTAATTAGGTTTAATTAAGTTTATTTTTAATTAAGTTTAACAATCTTTTAAAATATCATAATTACTTGCCGAAAATAAGAGTAAGAAAATGAAAAATAGTAAAACAAACTCACCAATTAGAAGATCAAACTAAAAAATCTTTAATTAGCGACGAATAACGTAGAGCCTGTACAAACTGCTACACAAAACATAAAATTCAATACACAGTGCCCGCAGCGGTCCTATATTTTTACTTGTGTTTTATTATTTTAATACCACTATTTGTTTTGTACATTTTCCGTCAAGATTTTAAAGCCAAAGAAATAGGCAAAAATAAAATAATTGATTAAAGTGGTGGGAAAATAATAAAATGCGCGTAAAAATATAGGACTGCTGCGGGTACTGAATACATAGTTACGCTTACGCAAAATATTTCATTGGATTTTCTTATTTACAGAGCGAAGTCTAATCGACGAGAAGTTTTCGCTAGTTCATTTGAAATGTCTTCTACTGTTGAGGTATTGTTTGGGTCACTCCTTCAAGGTCACTACTTCAATGGTCACGTCTTCCCCACATGGTCGATCCCTCTTGTCCTTGAGTATGAACTCGTAAAGGTGAAATCCTTTCAGAGAATTGTTTTCAGGGGAAACATGTTTCGCGCCGCGCAAATGAAGTGGTTTAGTCACTTTCAGGAGTGTTTATCGCAGAGTAATGAAAAAAAAAGTTAGTCATAATTTTAAACCACTTCGTAGAAAAAAAATATTCTACGCTTGCCATACATTTTTTCCGCCTGAAATGCGAAAAAAATGTAAGGAACAGCCTAATTTTTCTTATCATACATTTTGTCAAGGGGGGGGGGTTTAAACCCCCAAACCCCCCCCTTGCATACGCCACTGAAACTGTCAACAGCCATCCGCAGAGGTGTTAGGATGAACACAATGAATACATAGTGATGGAGAAATGTCTTTTAAACACCACAAGATTAAATTAATAATTTTATCTCTAACAATCCTCTATCTTGTTAGGATTGCATTTCCAACCCAGCAGTGCTATGTGATTCCGAATCGTATTCGTGTGTCATACATCTTTTGTAAGTTTGTTGCACCGGCGGTGAATCACCCTGTATATGGCTTTTCGTTTTATAGTTAGAAAATAATATCTTATGTTTCTGTTATGTACAGGCTGCAGGGAAAAAAAAAAAAAAAAAAAAAAAAAACTCTCCCCCCCACCTAATTTCGCTCTAAATTATCGTAAAAACATGAGGTTGATAAAAAAGATCTGTAATAACGTCTAGTTTATAATGGTATAGGTAGAATCTACTTAAGGGGTCATCTACATATTAAAACCGGCATTAAATTCATTTTTTTCAATAGCAACTCCTATTTTTGACCTCATATTCATATTTATGAGATCAAGGCAGCTCGGATAATATACCTATTTATATACTTTAAATGAATTCTAGATAGAGATATAAGAGAAAATGTATTAGGGGTCCGTCTATACATTTAGAAAAAACAAATCATGATCTACCACAGAATAGTATACTTTCCAACCATCTCATTATAAACCGTACAATTTTTAGTACTCGCCTTTTTTACACACCAATAATTTTTTAGAGTAATTTTAGTCTTATTTAATCGTAACAACATTTGGAGAGAATAACTCTAAAAATATAGTGGTGTGAGAAAAGGGGCGTAAACAATTGTACGTTTATTAATGAGATGGTTAGCAAGCATGGAATAGGCATCATTTGTTAAGTGGTTTATAATTAATAGACTTAGATTAGTTTAATGCAACACTTCATACGTAAAAATTTAAATAGCTTGAGTCATAGGAACCCTCCAATGCAGTGGCGGCTCGTGAACCGAAAACAGATGAAGAGCTCAAAAATAATATTTAAGTATTTTCAATGCATGATTTTTATTAAGCATGGTCGTAACTGAAATAAACGAAAAATACTTATTTAAATGTAAATTTATATTCCATAAATGAATACAGTATAAAATGCAGTGTGCCTGTTCAGCTATTTTCGGTGCACGAGCCGCCTCCAATGTTGAATTACAAAAATCTAGATAGCAAAATAAAATAAAAACAGTGATAATTACAACAACAACAATAATAATAATAATAGGGGTAAAAAGAAAAAAAAGTGTTTAATATTAAAGAAAAAAAAATTATTTACTTCAGTTGGATATATTTTTATTTTATAAAGTAAGCCCCGCATGAAAGTGTTATTATAAAGTTTTACATTTTATTTGAGGCGTACAAACCTACAACATACAATATACAAAAATATAGATAACAAGATTTAAACTAAAATCTGAGAAAGGATATTTAAAATTCAATAAAAAGGAGATACGGTTCAATAAAATTCCAATTTTGGGTAATAAGTCACGCCTTCATACGTTTCTCTAAAACATCAAATTATTTAACAAAACTCATGATTAACACTTTCGCGACCGCATGCTTTTGTCTTTTGGACAGTAAGGTCCGCCAGTGAGCGTTAATCTTCGAAGTTACAATATTTCAGAACAAAATTTTTTGTAATCACATTTATATTAAAAACGGATATACATTATAATTATGTTTTTCTAATCAAAGTAGTTGTATCCATTTTATATTTCAATGTAAAAATACGAATTTTGGTTATATACTTAAGATAATGCAAAAAAATTTCGAAAGAAACGCCAGTTGGCGGAGTTACAGATTTTCAAATGTCGTGAATCTACGTCAGCGGTCACGAAAGTTTTAAATAATTGAAATTTTGTCATCAACAATCAAAACGGCAGCTTTCACTCCTTTATATATTCTAGAGTTCTATAAAGAGTCAAACAAACTAAAATTAAGGAAACAAGAAATATTTTTTAAAGTAAAGTATTGTTTTAGAAAAAGCCAGAGGGTGGGGTTTATTATCCTTTTCGAATGCAATCAAAATTTTGCACCTGCAATGCGTTGATCTTACAAAAATAAACTAATTTATAAACACCGAAAGCTTACTTAGAAAACAAAACAAAATTAAATTAAATACAAATTTTCAATGCTGGACTGAATTTGCATAAATTGGTCTGATAAAGTATGTCCCGTATAAAACGATTTCCTATTGCCCAGAATGAATATCCGCCATTATATAGTTTTCTACTGTACTTGAATTCTAAATTTTAAATGTGTAAGATTTATATTTTTAAAAGTAATAAGACATATTCATACCTGCCAATATTTTAATTTATCCCTGAGTATTTTTAGCCCCGCCTTTATTTCGCACCACTTATTTTTTAAAACAATTTTTTTCTTATTTTATCGAAGTTATATATTGGAGAATTTTTTTCTATAAATAAAGTGGTGCGAAATAAAGGCGGGGCTAAAAGTACTCCGGAATAAATTAAAATATTGGCAGCTATGCATATTACGTTGTTTTAAATTGTTTTCCCATAATAAATGTGAATTTTACTTCGTGATTAGAATAATCGAAAATAAATAACATTGCGCTTTGTTTCAATAATATGTTTAATAATAATAATAATAAAAAAAAAATCTTCCACTGTTTGATTTTGTATTAAAAGTAATAATAATAATAATTGAACCCTTATCGCTCGTATGTCCCTTCTAGAAGGACATTAAAAAACCGAGCCACGAATTAAGGTGTTCTACTGGAAATGAAATTATATTTTTCTAAAACGAGTAACTATAGGCTACCTTTCGGCTACCTGAAAATTTTAACAGAAAGATTTATTTTATTTAATGGTGAAGTAAAATAAAACAAATTATTACAATTTTTCTGTAGCCAAAATGTAGTAAGTTGGAAACTATACGTGTGACGTTTTAAAGGAACGCCAAAAGGCGTGTCTTACGGAAAATATGCCGAGCGCAAAGGTTTACTATTGTGTTATGCCATGCGATAAAATTTAAATAACGTTTCTTACAAATGGTACATTAAACAAATGCGAAAATGACACAACAAAATTAAAGCAGAAAATTCGTTTGAAGAAACCTTATAAAAATTATTAAATAATAATTATAATTTTAATAAAAAAAAGGATTGTTCCCTGCGTATTCCTCTTTCAAACAATAATCCACGCCTTACCGTGTTTCTTAAATCATGATATTTACTTGAGGTGTACGAACCCTACAATATTTCAGTAAAAGAAAAAAAAAAAAAAAAAAGAACAACAGGGAAGAACAACAGGGTTAAAATAGAATTTTAGCTGTGAGAAACTAAGAAAAATTATGTAATATTTAAGAAGAAAGACCTGACATTTAATTTCAGGATCGAGTACATTCCTTTTTGCAACGGAAGCCACGCGTTTACACATTTTTCTCAAACTTTACATTATAAAACAATTTTTTTTTTACATGTTTGCAAGTAAATCATTTAAATTTTGTATTCAACATTCGATGTAGTAAATGCCCTTGATATTTATGCATACCAGCGTCATATATAGAGTCAAATACGAATATGCAAACTAGTTTTTTTAATATTGTTTCCGCGATAAGGAGGCGGGGCTTCATTTCTTTTGGAATTCTTTCACAAACTCTCGCCTTCATTGCGGTAATTTTATAAAACACAGCCAATTTGTATGATAAGCATCGAAATGTTACTTAGATAGCAATTAGAATATCATAAATATAAATTAAAATAACTTTTCGTCAAAATATATTAGAGACGCCAACATTTTAATTTATTCCGGAGCATTTTTAGCCCCGCCTTTTATCCATACCACTTAATTTTTAAGAGTATTTTGCTCTTATTTTATCGTTGTTATATATTGGACAAAAATATTCTTTAAATAAAGTGGTGTGAAATAGAGGCGGGGCTAAAAATGCTTCGGAATAAATTAAAATATTGGGAACTATGATATATGCAGATATTTACTAACAGAGGATACAAATTATAATAAGTGACGCCCCCCTGACAGCAGTAAAAAATGAAATATCACAATAACTCAAAAAATAATGTTAGGAACGAGCTGTAATTTTAGAAACCCAAATTTTTGATAATGCTCGTTCTATTCGTGTAAAAATTAACAAAGATCATAATTCATAATTTTTTCAAATATGGATTTATTAATAATTTTCATAATTTAAAAAATGTTTTTTTTTTTATCAAAAATATGCTTGGAATATGTTTCAGTCACTTCATTCTAACGCATAAAAAAAAAATAATAATAATAAATAAAAAAAAAACGGAATTTGAATATAAATTTTTTTTGGGAAGATATGAATGAACGTTTGTCACATTCATTTAACATTAGCATCCCCATACTTTGACAGCTTATAACTGAAAAATTGAGCAAAATATATAAACTATGCCATTTTCCGCGATGATTTGATCCAAATAATTCAAATAAATTATAAAAAATAGCGGTTACCATTGAAAAAAATGAAGTTGATGCCAGTTTTAATATGTAGATGACCCCCTAAGCAAAATGTAACTATACCATTATAAAGTAGTCGTTTTTACAAATCGATTGGTACCAGCAGCATGTTTCTATGACAACTTACGGCTGAATTAGGTGGGGGGTGGCGTTTTTTTTTTTTTTTTTCTTCTTTTTTGTTGACTGTACACAACTGCTGTTTAATAATCATAAAAGGAAGTGATGTAGTCTCCATATCAGATTTTTCTCAGTATGTTTACTTACCATAAAATATTCTTGAGGTATTCAATCTTTTTTAAGTTATGTATGTGTACATATGTATATATTATATTGCGTGTTAAATCTTTTTTAAAAAATGACGCATCCTATTACAATTTCCTAATTAAAGCTTTTAGGTATTTTATTTAGTTCCCACCGTCAAACATGGTCAGTTTATACTTAATATCATTTCATTTCATCGATGGTGTAGCAATTTTATCCGGTATCTCGGTTCAAGTCGATTTACCAGCCGTCCCCTGAGCGCGGGCGAGCAGGTAAATCTTTAAAGGATAATATCAAGAATTTCAAATTACAGCGAGCTTACGTATGGAAAGAGGCAATAGGGTTCAATTTTTCCGTAGCTAAAAAGGCATAGCACTTTACTCTAGGTTTGAGTATAAAGCTAGATGAGCTGTTACAGTTAAGATTTTATGAGAAATTATTTTAGCTTCTTCGTTTTGTTCGTATCCCTCTTTCTACTATTTATATGTAATATACTAAAACACCATGGAATTTTGGTGAACAATAGTCAAAGGATATGTACTTGGTATTATCCCGTTAGTAGTCGCTAGTTGGCGGATTTGCCGTCCATCCTTCAGTATTGCGAGATTTTTTTATTCAACAACCATCAAAAATTTGCAGAAGTGGCATTTGATAGACATAAAACCCTAATAAAATCGAAGAAACGTCGATCACATCACTTATTAAAATTATTGGTGACAGTTAAATAAACAGTGCGCAATATAGGTGGCGCTGTCTATAGCGACTACTAACGGGTTAAATGCTATTTGGCTATAATGCAGTACTTTAGCGTGAGCAGCAAAGAAAAGGAATTTTAAAACTTTTAAATCTATATTTTCTTAAAGGTAATGCATGCTATAATTAGACTTATTTTCTTCAACCAAATGTATTTTTCTCTTTCACATAGATGCCAATATTTTAATTTATTTCGGAGTATTTTTAGCTCCGCCTTTATTTCATACCACTTAATTTTAAGAGTAATTTATTCCTATTTTATCGAAGTTCTATATTGGAGTAAATTTTTCTATAAATTAAGTGGTGTGAAATAAAGGCGGGGGCTAAAAATACTTCTGAATAAATTAAAATGTTGGCATCTATGCATTCATAATACCAATGTCAAATAATCAGTACTGAAAGAAATGGTGAATTGTGTGGAAAAAACTGCGGAAATAAGACAATTTAGGACATGTCCTACAATTACACTCATCCACATTACATCCTAAAGATGTCTATTTCATCCTCAAGATGTCCTATGAACGTCCTGGAAAGAAGGTGTGTTTGTAGGGTGTTTTATACAGAGAGGACATTTAACATAATTTTTAATATTTGAAATATCTAAAATTAATTTTTACATATCTCGTTAAAAAAAAAAAAAAAAAGTATATATATATGTGGTGTGAAACAACCACACGACTTCCATTACCCACTATGACACATATTACATACGTTTTTGAGAGATAATGTGATCAGAAAACATAAAAGTGACCTAAAGAGAAAATCGTTAGAGTCGTTTTTGAGATACCAAATTTTACAAAAAAACAATTATTGATCGGAAAACAATAATTACATACAAAAGGATATTTAAAAGTGAGTTAATATGGCGAGTTTGAAAAAAATCCGTACAGCCGTTTTTAAAGGAACGCGCTTGCAAGACCTGAAATTTAGATATTTATAAGGACGACTATCAATTTTCCTGAACTAATCAACTTTATCATTCGAAAGGACATCTAATAGAGTGTTTATATAGCAAATTTGAAGAAAATCGTTAGGGCCGTTTTTGAGATACAGACTTACGGTCCCACTTCCAGTCTCCGATGCCCTACTTCCGGTTTTTCAATTTTCACCAAAATTTGGAAAATTCATCTGTACACCAGACCTGCCTTAATTCTGAAGTTTCGTAGTTCTACCTTTATTAGTTTCGGAGATATGATAGCCAGAAGATTCCACACATACAGGGATGGAACACGGGCGCAGAATTCATACCACTATCAATGTAAGAAAATTTTCTACCTCTTGAATCAACGATATTATAGGTGGAGAAATTTCTTAAACAGATTCCGGTATGAATTCTGCGCCCGTGTTCCATCCCTGCACATACATAAACACACATAAAAAAAAAGACGATCAAGCCATTTAAATAAAACTAAAATTAATGTGCGTATGTGATAATTCTATATAAGTCATTTTCCTGTTGATGGACGCCACGTTATTTGATGTATTTTGACGACTGACACAATAGTAATGCCTGAGGACTAAACCCAACTATTTGAAATTTTCTTCTCTCATGAAATTCAAAAGTTTACTGAACAAAATTTAATTTTAGACCAGACGCCTATATATATAACATAGTTACCAACTTTTCCACATTCTACTATTTATTTTATTAACTTATAAGTTCGATATCGAAACTTTTAAACCCGGCACCGGGTTATCCTGACGAGGTGGCCTTGCTGTGTGCTTTGTTCTCGACTGCTGTTCCTTTTTACTTCCATATACAAAGTATAAGAAAGTATAGTAATCCTGATTTGCGAAATGGATGTTGTCTTTCGCATAGCTCAAAAATGAATAATCGTCCAATGTTGAAAATTTATATGTGTGACTGTTACGAAGTCTAGTTGTACACCTGCAACTTTGGTTTTAATGTTAATTCAAGTTTCAGAGATATCAACGACTTTACACGAATTTTCGTGAGGTATGTATGTGTGTATGTGTGTGGGTGTGGGTGTACCTCGCATAACTCAAAAATGGTTGGACGTAGAACGTCGCAAATTGGTATATAAATTTGTTATAACATCTAGTTGAGCACCTCTCTTTTTGGACTTTCTATGATTTTCCGTTTTGAAGATATTTAAGAAAATTATGTTCATAATGACCAAAAATACAAAGGTTTTGCCATTATATATGACATACCATCATAGAGGTTTTAAAAGAAGCTAATGATAGAGTCAGTAATGATATTGTTATGAAAGTTGAAGACATTTTTGCGTGTAGAGACATGAGCAGGTTCTTGTCGACGAATGCATTTTATTTAATGAATACTCAGCCCGTAATGTATGTGACATAATTCAAAAACGGGTGGACGTAGAATGTTGGAATTTGGTATATAGGTTACTTATAACATCTAGTTGTGCACTTCCCTATTTGGACTTTATATGATTTTCCGTTTTTGAGATATTTAAGAAAATTACATTCATAATTACCAAAAATGCAATGATTTTGTCCGTGATATATGACCTACCATCACAGAAATTTCAGAAGAAGCTAATGATAGAGCTAGAAATGATATTATTATGAAAGTTGAAGACATGTTTGCGGGTAAAAAGTTATCCTTAAAGACATAAGCATGTTCTTGTAGACGAATGCATTTATTTAATGAATATTCAGCCCGTAAATAGAGCCCGTAATGCATCTCACATAACTTAAAAATGGTTGAACGTAGAACGTTGAAATTTGTATATAGGTTTCTTATAACATCTAGTTGTGCACTTCCCTGTTTGGATTTTATGATTTTCCATTTTGGAGATATTTAGAAAAATTATATTCATAATGACCAAAAGTACAAAGGTTTTGACCATTATATATGACCTATCATCATAGAGATTTTAGTAGTAGCTAATGATAGAGGTAGTAAGGAGAATTGAAGGCATTTTTGCGTGAAGAAAGTTATGCTTAAAGACATAAGCAGGTTTTTGTCGAAGAATGCATTTTATTTAATGAATACTCAGCCTGTAATTTTGTTGCTGTGAAAGGGTTCGACATTTTAGCGTGTAGAAATTGTACAGTCAGCAAAAAAAAAAAAAAAAAAAAAAAAAAAAAAGGCCACCTCCCTACCTAATTTCGCCGTAAATTATCGTAGAAACATGCGACTGGTACCGATCAGTTTGTAATAAAGTCTAGTTTATAATGTTATAGTTAGATTTTACTTAGGGGTCGTTTACATATTAAAACTGGCATCAACTTCATTTTTTTCAATAGTAACCCCCCTTTTTTATAATTTATTTGAATTCTTTGGATCAAATCATCACGGAAAATGGTATAGTTTATATATTTCGCTCAATTTTTCATAGAGATATAAGCTGTCAAAGTTTGGGGATGCTAATGTTAAATGAATGTGACAAACATTAAATCATATCTTCCGAAATAATTATGATATTTAAATTCTGTTTTTTTTTTATTCGTTAGAATGAAGTGACCCAAACATATTCCATGCAAATTTTTGCTAAAAAATCATTTTTTGAATTATGAAAATTATTAATAAATTCATATTTGAAAAAATTATGAATTGTGACCTATGTTAATTTTTGCACGAATAGAACGGGCATCATCAAAAACATGGGTTTCCAAATTTACAGCTCGTTCCTAACATTATTTTTTGAGTTACAGTGATATTTCACTTTTTATTCCTGTTAGGGGGCCGTCACTTGTTAAAATCTGTATCTTCTATAAGTAAATGTTTGTATTGCTGCTAACAATTTCGCGACCTCTGACGTAGATTCACGTCATTTGAAAATCTGTAGCTCCACCAGTCGGTGTTTCTTTTGCAATTTGTATGTCACATATTTCTTAAAAAATATACACAATATTCGTATTTGTACAACCAATATGCTAAGGACATAAATACTTTGATTAGAAAGAGTATAATTATTATATACATTTGTAATATGAATCTGAATATAGGAAATTTTGTTGTGAAATCTTGTAACTTGGGAGAATAGCGCCCACATGCGGACTTTCCTGTCAAAAAGACAAAAACATGCGGTTGCGAAAGTGTTAAATAAAAATAAAAATTCTTTTAAAATATATTGGTGTGAAAACAGGGCGGGGCTAACCGTACTCCAGAATAAATTACAAATATTGCGGGGTGTGCTTATCGTAGTTATATATTGGAGAAAAGTATTCTAAAAATAAAGACAGGGCTAAAACTGCTCCGAAATAATTTAAAGTGTTGGCAACTCTGCAATATCCGATGTATTCGGAATCAATTTTTCCTTTCTTTAAGTGGTCAATCCTTGAACTCGTGTTTATCAGATCATTTTATAAATTGTATTTTTCTTCTTTTTTTCAGGTGTCACTTTGGTAATTAGTATAAAAAATCGCCCATCAAAAATGTACTTATCATTTTATACCGTTTAAAATCGAGTGAAATTTCTGAATATATATATATATATATATATATATATATATTATGTACTTCATAAACATTTATAAATAGTTTCAACCTCGATAAGATATCTTGAATAGTTAAAAAAAAAAAAAAAAAATAATAATGTTTTAGGTTGCCACCCCCATTACTCCCTAATCGTTGAGGGTAGATGTCTAAAATTGTGTGCAAAAGATGTTTCCGATAAAAAACAATAAATAGAAGGCAAGAACTTTTCGATAGACGCTGGTGCAGTTTTCATATGCTTAACCCGCAATACCCTTTTTATTGAATTTAACACATTTGTGTTAAAATTAGCATATGAATGATAGGTATTTTCATTTAGGTGATATTTTTTAATATATTTTAAATAGTATGATGCTGATTGATGCTTGCTAGTTCTCTAAAATATCAAGAAGACAAAAAAAGAGGGGACGTGGTCAAATCCCGTGGGTTGAGTTGGGTTGTGCGGATTAATGCCAATTGACTGCACTAGGGTCCTAGGCTCAAATCCTGTGGATTTTACGTACACGAGAGTTAAGCGGTTAAGTGCTGTCACAGGCAAACTGTCAACGGCCATTCGCAGAGGTGTTAAGCCGCTATCACATTGACTGTTAGGCGAAATTTTAAGCGCTTCATGCATCCTTTTGCAAAGCAAAGAAGAGAGGAAGGGTTGCCAAGTGTTTCATATAGTGCTATGCGAAATTCGGTAGGCGTGACCACAGATTCGCTATTCTAAAAGATTTATCTCTCAAATGAACACACACCATGCTACACTTAGTGGTACATCTTAAATTTCATTTAATAAATAAATAAATAAATAAAAATAAATAAATAAATGAATGAATAAATAAAAATAAAAATTCTATTTTCTATTGAATTTATTCCTCATAAAATATTAAATATTTAAAAAAAAAATATTTTTAAATACAAGTTAGTATAACAACATAATTAAAATTCAATTAATAATTATACAATTTTATTGATTGTGCATAGTAATTTTCAAAATCATTATTACAAATTATTAAACTAAAATCGCCAAGTTCATACCATATTTAGATTTATTAATTAGAATAATACCTCCTGTAATAATACACTGTAATAAAATAGCATTTTTGTAATTAAAATAAAAATTAAAAGCATTTTATGAGCAAGTTATTAAGGTATTTATATTTTTATATACATTCATATTTGGAAATACTGTGGGAAAATAAATAAAATAATAATGAGGCAGATATATTATTAAGCTAAAAATATAAAGAAATGAAAAAGCCATTAATTTTATTTTTTTTAATGGTAAAACACACTTTTAGTAACATTAGGAAAAAAGAAATTTTTTGGTCATTATATACCCTTTGGTTGATATTCATTTTAATGTATTACACATTTTTGGAAAAAAAAAAATCATAGAAATTATTATTTTATATTTTTAAAATATTACATGGAATTTATATATATATATATTTTCTGGAATCCTTATGCTTTAATTAATATTACTGTAATTTTTCATAAAAGTTGGCTGAAAAATAAATGAAATATAAATTATTTTAAGTCAAAGAGCAGAATCGTTAGAATTTGGAAAATACCAAACACATTCAAAATTTCGACTGGCTGTAAAATGAAAACTAAACCAGATTGAGAAGAAAAAATTGATGTGGCTACTTTTCTAGATAGAAAGACTAAACTCACTAAATTTCATCAAAATCCGAGTCGGTGGGTGTCATGGCATGGCTTGGTTGAATTGACACGGAATGACCCAAAAACTACTTTATATTCTTAATAAATAAATAATTTATTAATTATAAGTAATAAATTTCTATTTATAAATCTTATATATATTATAAATGTGAATGTCCGTTTATCTGAGTCAGTTTCACGCTAAAACTGCTCGATGGATTTCGATAAAATTTGTTATGGAGATCGCTTATACCCTAACTTAAAAAAGTTGGCTACTTTTTATTCCGAAAAAAAAACTTTTTTTTGTTATTTTTATGCATAAAATAGCAATTTTGTAAGCTAATAATAGCAAAAAATTAGCCATTTAAATTTTAACCATAATTTAATTGTTGCCAAAATTAAATTTAATTATCCATAATTTAATCCGCGTTTGTAATGATCGATAGATGGCGCTCTCTGAACACTGCAGTTGTTAGTAAATATAACAGCCACGTGTAATTATTATTCTTTCTCCGCCATTTCATCATGGAAAGTCGATTGCATAATATGAGGATATGCAGTGGTGTGATAATTTCACCTTAGCCCACCAGAGGGCGAGCATTTCATTACAATCGCGGATTGTTGTCGAGTTTATTTTTTTTTTTCCAACAGGAAAATAAATACATTTATCTAAACGTGAACAATAAAAAATAAAAAATAAAAATAAATAAATTATGCATCTCAAAAAATCGACGTCATTTTTAATTTAAAATTTCTTTTACAAAGTGCTAATATAGTTTACGATGCTAATGTGTGTTGTACTAAAATCAGTTTTATTTATAGTAGATCCTCTCCCGGGTGATATTTTAAATTGTTGCGTTGAAGTACACCGAACATTTTTCACCAAGAGGCTTAATTTAGCATTTTTTAATCTAGGTAGTTCAAGAAAAATATAAAAGAGGTTTAATTTAGCAACAGCAATTTTAATCTAGGTAGTTCAAGAAAATTGTAAAATTTATAAAATACTACAAAACGAAAAAAAAAATAAACTGAAATAGTAGTCACATAAATGATCTATTTTTATCTGAGTAGATAATTTTATAGAAAAAAAAAGTGGAGTTTTAAAAATAGAAAATTTATTTCATTAAGCACTATTTTAAACCTAAAAACCATTAATAAAATCAACAGAATATGAAGGGTTCTTATATGTTAACGAAAAGGTGTCCGATAAAACGCTTTCTATTTTTATGCAAGAAATTATACAAAAAAAAAAAAAAAAAAAAAAAAAAAAAAGAAAAGAAAAGAAATCGCTAATATGGCGACAAAAATTCAAAATCTGCCAAGGGAGAGATTCAATAAAGTTGTGTAGCACGGTAATGTTTAGTTATTTATTTATTTTTTTATATACCAATCACTACGCTAATTGAACATACAAATAAATGAGCTGCTGTGTGTGACTGCACTTGCACGCTGTCGGGCAGAAATATTTGATTAATTCAAATTAATATTTAAATAACTAGACAAAGATATGTTTAATAGAAAGCATAGTCTTGGAGACAAACTTGGCGAGTGGGTTATTTGCTTTACTCCTGTGGAACAAGTGACTATTTTTTAGACTGTCCCAGAACATTCATCGAATAATGACTTATACTGTACGAGTAACAGCTTCAACTGTTTACAGAATATTCGAAGAATTAACACCAGCTATTGGACTATTTTCGAAAATATTTGTTTTTATAATAGTTTTGTTGTACAGATTCGAGAAGTTCAAAAAATGTTTGATATTGCCAAGGAGGTCCCATACTAAAGCTGTGACGAAAATAGTCGCCAATCGAAATATATTCAGTTACAAAGAAATCATTTAAATATAGTGTCCAGCGAAGCGGGCAAAGCCTGCTAGTATTATTATAAACCGCACTAAATAAAAATACATAATAAATGAGTTATTAAAACTAATTTTATTATGATGAAAAATTATAATTAATAAATTAATTTTTTATTTTCTTAAGTTTTCTGATCGACATTTTTGTATGTATTTTAAATTATGTTAATTTAAAATATAAAAAACATATACGTTTTATAATTAATGGAGTATAAAATAATGTAAGTATGAATATATATATATATATATATATATTTATACAGAACATTAATAAACTTTCAAATATTCATAATTATTTTTATAAATGTCTTCCATTTCAGAAAGTTTAAAAAGAAAAAAAAAAAAAGAAGATTGCTAAATTTTAAACTTTTAAAAATTGTCAAATATTTTTCTTTCTTTCTTTCTTTTTTTTTTTTTTTTGTTCATAGAAAAATAAAATCTGGAGAATTAATTATTGCATTAAAAAAAAAATTCCACAAAAAATTAAATAGGAAAAAGTTTTATAGAAAAAATTATAATAGTCTAAAAGAAAGTTTAACATAGATCCTTTTACTTTCCTTAAATGACAATATTTTGTCATTTATCCCTCCCCTCGACCTAACTTGACAGTGAGTGATGTAGTTGCCCTTTCCTTATTGGTCAGTTACGTGCAGCAAGGTCAGTTACGTGAAGCATTTCCCATATGCTGTGGAAAATGCTGCAGCTACTGTTTCACGCAGAAATTTCTTATCACATGGTTATTCTAGTGTAGCAGGTGCATTAAATGCTTCATGCTGTGCTTAAAGCTGTGCTCTCAGAGCAAGTGTGATACCGGCTTTAGGATGAACACAATGAATACATAGTGATGGCGAAATGACTTTTAAACATGAATTTCTGAATAATTGTATCTCTAACAACCCCCTATCTTGTTAGGATTGCATTTCCAACCCTGCAGTGCTGTGTGATTCCAAATCGTGTTTGTGCGTCATACATCTTTTATAAGTTTGTCGCACCGGTAGTGAATCACCCTGTATATGGCTTTTCGTTATATAGTTAGAAAATAATATCTTATATTTTTGTTATGTACAGTCGGAAAAAAAAACCGCCCCCTCCTCCCCCCCCCAACCTAACTTCGCTCTAAATTATCGTAAAAACATGAGGTTGGTACCAATCGATCTGTAGTAACGTCTAGTTTATATAATCGTACAGTTAGATTTTGCTTAAGGGGTTATTGAAACCGGCATCAAATTCATTTTTTTCAATAGCAACCCCTGTTTTTCACCTCACATTCATATTTCGCAGATCAAGGCAGCTCGGATAATATACCTATTTATATACTTTAAATGAATTCTAGATAGAGATATAAGAGAAAATGTATTAGGGGTCCGTCTATACATTTTGAAAAAATAGATCATGATCTACCGCAGAATAGACGTTATTTGTTAAGTGGTTTATATTTAATAAACGTAGATTATTTTAATGCAACACTTCATACGTAAAAATTTAAATAGCTTGAGTGATATGAACCCTCCAATGTTGAATTAGAAAAATCTAGATAGCAAGATAAAAGAATAACAGTGATAATGATAATAATAATAATAATTATAGGGATAAAAAGAAAAAGAAAAGTGTTTAATATTTAAGAAAAAAAAAATATATCTACTTCTGTTGGGTATATTTTTATTTTATACAGTAAGCCCCGCATGAAAGTGTTACTATAAAGTTTTACAATTAATTTGAGTCGTACAAACCTACAACATACAATATACAAAAATATAGATAACAAGATTTTAACTAAAATCTGAGAAAGGATATTTAAAATTCAATAAAAAGAAGATACGGTTCAATATAATTCCTATTTTGGGTAATAGGTCACGCCTTTATAAGTTTCTCTAAAACATCAAATTATTTAAAAAACCTCATGATTAACATTTTCGCGACCGCATGCGTCTTTTAGACAGTAAGGTCCGCCTATTGGCGTTAATCTTCGAAGTTACAATATTTCAGAACAAAATTTTCTGCAATCACATTTATATTAAAAATGGTTATACATTATAATTATGTTTTTCTAATCGAAGTAGTTATATCCACTTTATATTTCAATGTAAAAATACGAATTTTGGTTATATACTTAAGATAATGCATAAAAATTTCGAAAGAAACGCCAATTGGCGGAGTTACAGATTTTCAAATGTCATGAATCTACGTCAGCGGTCACGAAAGTTTTAAATAATTGAAATTTTGTCATCAACATTCAAAACGGCAACTTTTACTCGTTTATATATTCTAGAGTTCTATAAAGAGTCAAACAAACTAAAATTATGGAAACAAGAAATATTTTTTAAAGTAAAGAATTGTTTTAGAAAAAGCCAGAAGGTGGGGTTTATTATCCTTTTCGAATGCAATCAAAATTTCGCGCCTGGAATGCGTTAATCATACAAAAATAGACTAATTTATAAACATCGAAACCTTACTTAGAAAACAATAAAAAACAAAATAAAACAACAAAATTAGATTAAATAAAAATTTTCAATGCTGGAATGAATTTGCATAAATTGGTCTGATAAAGTATGTCCCATATAAAACGATTTTCTATTACCAAGCAAGACTATCCGCCGTTATATAGTTGCCTACAGTACTTGAATTCTTAATTTTAAATGTGTAAGATCTATATTTTTAAAAGTAATAAGACATATTACGCTGTTTTAAATTGTTTTCCCATAATAAATGTTAATTTTACTCCGTGATTAGAATAATCGAAAATAAATAACATTGCGCTTTGTTTGAATAATATGTTTAATAATAATAAAAAAAAATCGTCCACTATTTGATTTTGTATAAAAAAAAAGTAAAAATAATAATAAAAATGTAACTCTTATCGCTCGTATGTCCCTTCTGAGGGGACATTATAAAATCGAGCCGCGCCTTAAGGTGTTCCTCTGCAAACGAAATGTTATTTTTCTAAAACGTGTAACTATAGGTTATCTTTCGGCTACCGGAAAATTCTAAGAGAAAGATTTATTTTTTTTAATGAGGAAGTAAAATAAACAAATTATTAAAATTTTTCGGTAGCCAAAATATAGTAAGTTCGAAACTATACGTGTGTCGTTTTAAAGGAACGTCAAAAGGCGTGTCTTACGGAAAATATGCCCAGCGCAAAGAGTTAATATTATGCTACGTCGTGCTCGTGCGATAAAATTTAAATAACGTTAGCTTACAAACAGTACATTAAACAAATGCGAAAATGTCACAACAAAATAAAATTAAAGCAGAAAATTCCTTTGAAAAAATCTTATAAAAATTATTAAATGTTAATTACAATAATTAAAAAAAAAAAAAAATGATTGTTCTCTGCGTGT
Source organism: Salticus scenicus (assembly GCA_963930645.1). NCBI lineage: Eukaryota > Metazoa > Arthropoda > Arachnida > Araneae > Salticidae > Salticus > Salticus scenicus. The sequence continues at coordinate 97,922,013 of OZ005657.1, forward strand.
TCCTCTTTCAAACAGTAATCCACGCCATACCGCGTTTCCTAAATAATGATATTTAACTTGAGGTGTACGAACCCTACAATATTGAAGTAAAAAAAAAAAAAAAAAAAGGAACAACAGGGTGAAAATAGAATTTTAGCAGTGAGAAACTAGGAAAATTTATGTAATATTTAAGAAGAAAGACCTGACATTTCAGGATCGAGTATATTCCTTTTTGCAACGTACGCCACGCCTTTACACAATTTTCTAAAACTTTACGTTATAAAACAATTTTTTTTTACATATTTGCAATTAAATAATTTAAATTTTGTCTTCAGTATTCGATGTAGTAAATGCCATTGATATTTATGCATACCAGCGTCATATATAGAGTCAAATACGAATATGCAAACTAGTTTTTTTAATATTGTTTCCGCGATATGGAGGCGGGGCTTCATTGCTTTTGGAAATCTTTTACAAACTCTCGCTTTCATTGCAGTAATTTTATAAAAAGTTAGCCAATTTGTGTGATAAACATCGATATGTTGCTTAGTTAGCAATTAGAATAGCAAAAGTATAAATTAAAATAATTTTTCGTCAAAATATATACTGATATTTATTCACAGAGGATAGAAACGTTAGGAACGAGTTGTAAATTTGGAAACCTATGTTTTTGATGATGCCCGTTCTATTCGTGCAAAAATTAACATAGGTCATAATTCATAATTTTTTCAAATTTGAATTTATTAATAATTTTCATAATTCAAAAAATGTTTCTTTTATCAAAGACATGCTTGGAATATGTTTGGGTCACTTCATTCTAACGCATAAAAAAAAAAAAAAAAAAAAAAAAAAAAACAGAATTTGAATATAATAATTTTTTGGGAAGATATGAATGAATGTTTGTCACATTCATTTAACATTAGCATTCCCATATTTTGACAGCTTATAACTAAAAAATTGAGCAAAATATATAAACTATACCATTTTTTGCGATGTTTCGATCCAAAGAATTCAAATAAATTGTAAAAAATGAGGGTTACCATTGAAAAAAATGAAGTTGATGCCAGTTTTAATATGTAGACGACCCACTAAGCAAAATGTAACTATACCATTATAAACTAGTTGTTATTACAAATCGATTGGTACCAGCCGCATGTTTCTACGACAACTTACGGCTGAATTAGCTTGGGGGGTGGCTTTTTTTTTATGCCGACTGTACACATTTGTTGTTTAATAATCATAAAAGGAAGTCATGTAGCGTCCCTCTTCACAGCAGATTTTTCTTAGCATGTTTACTTACCATAAAATATTTTTGAGGTTTTCAATCTTTTTTAAGTTATATATTATATATGCATATCTTCCAAGTTTTTTAACCCCTTAACGCGCGGCGTCCTTGCTGCGAGGACGCAAAATTTAAAATCCAGCTGCAAAAATTCATCCCGGAAATTTTTTAGCAAAAATTTACGTTTATAACATATCAGAAAAGGCCACGTTTTTTTTCAACCAAAATTTCTTTTATTTTAATTTAGTTCATGAATTCCGGTGGCAGTATAATTTAAATGATCAGAATTTTCTTGCGCCGCAAAGGGTTAATTTATTCCGGAATGTTGTTAACCCCGCCCTTTTTCCCCACCGTAATCATTTTAGAGTAATTTTCTTCATATTTAATCATAATTATATATTAAAGAAAATTTTTCTACAAATATTACGGTGTGAAAAAAAAGGCGGGGCTAATAACATTCCGGAATAAATTAAAAAAATTGGCAGCTATGTATATGTGTACATATGTATATATTTTATTGCGTGTTAAATCTTTTTAAAAAATGACGCAGTCTATAAAAATTTCCTAATTAAAACTTTAAAACATTTTATTTAGTTCCCACCGTAAAATATTTTCTGTTTATACTTAATATGATTTCATTTAATAGACGTTGAATTATGCATTCTATCCAGTATCTCGCTTCTAGTTGGTTTACCAGCCGTCCCCTGATCGCGGGCGAGCAGGTAAATCTGTAAAGAATAACAGTAAGTGAGTAATAATTGTTTGTGGTTCAGCGAACTTACGTAGGGCAAGAGTCAACAGGGATCAATTTTTCCGTAGGTGAAAAGACATAGCACTTTACTCTAGGTTTGAGTATAAAGCTAGCTGAGCTGTTACAGTTAAGATTTTATGAGAAATTATTTTAACTTCTTCGTTTTTTTCATATCCCTCTTTCTACTAGTTATATGTAATATACTAAATAACCATGGAATTTGGTGAAAGATAGTCAATGGATATCTACTTGGTATTAAATGTTATCGGGCGATAATGCAATACTTTAGGTTGGAGCAGCAAAGTAAAAGAATTTTAAAACTTGCAGATCTATATTTTATTAAAGGTAATGCATGCTATAATTAGAATTATTTTCTTCAACCAAATGTATTTTACCATGTTTTTTTTAACTTCGATTCTTGTTTGTTTGCTTGTATGTGTGTATGTTTGTTTGTTTGTTTGTCCAGTTCAAATCTTGCTATCGATTTTTAACTAACTTCCCGACTAGCTAGATATTTGAAACTTTCAGGACAGCTCAGAACACGGTGACAGTACATTTTTTAATAGATTTAGACAACTGTTTCAGTTCTCACTGCCTTCGGCAGCGTTTATATGATTCGACAAACAATTTATTTAACTAACTTCCCGACTAACTAGACATTTGAAACTTTCAGAATAGTTCAGAACACGAAGAAAATGCATTTTTTAAATATTTTTAACCAACAGCTCCGGGTTCCTGTTGCCTTCGGCAGCGTTACCAGTAAAAACCTTGCAATCGATTTTTCACTAACTTCCCGACTTGCTAGACATTTGAAACTTTCAGGATAGCTCAGAACTAGGTGACAATACATTTTTTAAATACTTTTAGTGAAAGTAAAAAAAAAAAAAATGATCAAACTACTTAAATAAAACTAAAATTAATGTGCGTATGTCATAATTCTATATAAGTCACTTTCCTGTTGAAGCACGCCACGTTATTTGATGTATTTTGACGACTGACACAATAGTAATGCCTGAGGACTAAACCCAACTTTTTGAAATTTTCTTCTCTCATGAAATTGAAAAGTTTACTGAACAAAATTTAATTTTAGACCAGACGCCTATATATATAACATAGTTACCATTTCCACATTCTAAATACTACTATTTATTTTATTTACTTGATACTTCCATTACCAGACTACTGTAGGTAATGGGAGTCTTGTACTCGGTTAAAAAGTTCGATATCGAAACTTTTAAACCCGCCACCGGGTTATCCTCACGAGGTGGACTTGCTGTGTGCTTTGTTCTCGACTGCTGTTCCTTTTTACTTCCATATACAAAGTATAAGAAAGTATAGTAATCCTGATTTGCGAAATAGATTTTGTCTTTCGCATAGCTCAAAAATGAATGATCGTAGAATGTTGCAAATTTATATGTGTGACTGTTGCGAAGTCTAGTTGTACACCTGCAACTTTGGTTTTAATGCCAATTCAAGTTTCAGAGATATCAACGGCTTTACACGAATTTTCGTGACGTATGTATGTAAGTATGTATATGTGTGTGCGTGTGGGTGTACCTCGCATAACTCAAAAACGGTTGGACGTAGAACGTCGCAAATTGGTATATAGGGTTGTTATAATATCTATTGGAGCACCCCCTCCCCTTTTTGGACTTTCTATGATTTTCTGTTTTGGAGATATTTAGGAAAATTATATTCATAATGAGCAAAAATACAAAGGTTTTGTCATTATTTATGACATACTATCATAGAGATTTTAAAAGACTCTAATGATAGAGCCAGTAATGATATTGTTATGAAAGTTGAAGATATTTTTGCGTGTAGAAAGTTATGCTTAAAGACATAAGTAGGTTCTTGTTGACGAATCCCTTTTATTTAATGTGTATTCAGCCCGTAGACAGAGCCCGTAAAGTATCTCGCATAATTCAAAAACCGTTGGACGTAGAACGTTGCAAATTTGTATATAGGTTTGTTGTAACATTTATTTGTTCTCCTCCCTTTCTGGACTTTCTATGATTTTCCGTTTTGACGATATTTAAGAAAATTAAGTTCATAATGACCAAAAATACAAAGGTTTTGCCATTATATATGACACACCATCATAGACGTTTTAAAAGAAGCTAATGATAGAGCCAGTAATGATATTGTTATGAAAGTTGAAGACATTTTTGCGTGTAAAAGTTATGCTTTAAGACTAGAGCAGGTTCTTGTCGAACAATGCATTTTATTTAATGAATATTCAGCCCGTAAATAGATCCTGTAATTTTGTTGCTGTGAAAGTTGTCGACGTTTTTACCGTGTAGAAATTGTACTTTAAAACTTCTTCACACACCATAAATCTAAAGACAGCACAACCGGCTTCGAATGGACATGACTTTTCTTCTTCAGGTGCACAAAACACGTGCTACTACCTTGACTGCAAATGCAAGGCAGTCTTGCTTTTGCCTCCAAGGCAGTAGCATGTGTTTTTTCACCTGAAGAAGAAAGGCCACATCCTTTCGAAACCGATTTTGCTGTCTTTAATTTTATGATGTGTGAAGAAGTTTTAAAGTTTAAATATTGAGTGTACTCTAGTTTGTGAATTCAGTTTTGTGGAGAAATTGGTTCCTTAAAACAGAAGTTGTTTCTAGTCGACGAATTTATTTCATTTAATGAATATTCAGCCCGTAGATACAGCTTGTAATGGTGTTGATAAAAAACGTTGTCGACATTTTAGCGTGTAGAAAGTAATTCTTCAAGAAATAAGCAAGTTATGCTTAAATATATAAGTAGGTTCTAGTCGACGAATCCACTTTATTTAGTGAATATTCATCCCGTAGACAGAGAGTAGTATCTCGCATAATTCAAAAACGTTTGGACGTAGAACATTGCAAGTTGGAATATAGGTTTGTTATAAGATCTAGTTCTGCACATCCCTTTTTAGACTTTCTATGATGTTCCATTTTGGAGACATTTTGGAAAATTATTTTCATAATGACCAAAAATACAAAGGTTTTGTCATTATAGATGACATACCGTTGTAGAGATTTTAAAAGAAGCTAATGATAGAGCCAGTAATGATATTGTTATGAAAGTTGAAGGCATTTTGGCGTGTAGAAAGTTATACTTAAAGACATAAGAAGATTATTGTCGAAGAATCCATTTTATTTAGTGAATATTCAGCCCGTAATTTATCTCGCATAATTCAAAAACGGTTGGACGTAGAATGTGTCAAATTGGTATATAGGTTTATTATAACATTTAGTTGTGCACTGCCCTTCTTGGACTTTATATAATTTTCCGCTTTGGAGATATTTAGGAAAATTACACTCATAATTACCAAAAATGCAAATATTTTGGCCATTATATATGATCTACCATCATAGAAATTTCAAAAGAAACTGATTATAGAGCTAGAAATGATATTGTTATGAAATTGGAAGACATTTTTGCGGGTAAAAAGTTACCCTTGAAGACATAAGCATGTTCTTGTAGACGAATGCATTTATTTAATGAATATTCACCCCGTAAATAGAGTCCGTAATGTAGCTCGCATAACTTAAAAATGGTTGAACGTAGAACGTTGCAAATTTGTATATACGTTTCATATAGAATCTAGTTGTACACCTCTCTTTTTGGACTTTGTGTGATTTTCCATTTTGCAGATATTTAGGAAAATTATATTTATAATGACCTAAAGTATAAAAGTTTTGGCCATTATATATGACCAATCATTATAGATATTTCTGAAGAAGCTAATGATAGAGCGAGTAAGGACATTGTTACGATAGCTGAAGGCATTTTTTCGTGTAGAAAGTTATGCTTTAAGACATAACCATGTTTTTGTCGAAAAATGCATTTTATTTAGTGAATACTCAGTCCATAGATAGGGCCTGTAATTTGTTGCTGTGAAAGTTGTCGACATTTTAGCGTGTAGAAATTGTACTTTAAAACTTCATCACACGCCATAAAAATAAAGACAGCTCAACCGGATTCGAAAAGACATTACCTTTCTTCTTTAGGTGCAAAAAACACGTACTTCGTCTTTGGAGGCAAAAGTAACATTAATTTTATGGTGTATAAAGAAGTTTTAAAATTTAAATATTGAGTGTACACCGGTTTGTTTATTTAGTTTTGTGTAGAAATTGATTCTTTGAAACAGAAATAGGTTCTAGTCAATTAATGTATTCATTTAATGAATATTCAGCCCGTAGATAGAGCCTGTAATGATGTTTATAAAAAACGTTGTCGACACTTTAGCTTGTACAAAGTAATTCTTCAAGAAATAATCAAGTTTTAATCGACGAATGAAGTTTATGTAATTAATATTCAGTAAACAATTGAAGAAATCTCTTTTTTGTGCTGTAAAAATTAATATTCTTGAAAAAATCCAATGAAATGGCCATTTTCACTAGAGAAATCAAATAAACATTGTTAAATATGCATAAATTTCGCTAAATCAGGAACAACCGAATATTTGGAAGTCTGAAAGGAATTTGAATTTATCGAAAGTATTGGCAGAGGTTTGTGGAATTTTCAACGTAGTTCTGTGCGAGAAACCAATGCGTCATTACAAAATTTCCAGAATTAGACTCCTATATTGAGGTAAAGTTTCCAAATTTTGTAAATCCCTTACTGCCATTTTTCGCTACATTTGAATACCTAATTTGACACTAAGTCAAAGCCCACCTTCGTGCAAATGAAAAACTTTCATTTGTTTCCCTTTTTCCTGTAATACTGTGTAGAAAGTAACACGTAAAGATATAGGAAAATTCTAGTCTACGATCATCAACAATCACTCTTCTTTTTTTATAGTCTTGTAAATCATTTATAGAACTTACGAAGAGTTTTGTTCTGCGCAATAAATCAATGAATTTTTCCAGAATATTCAAGAACTGTGTTATTATTGAAGTAGAGCTTTCAAACTTTGGCAAACCTAAACTGCAAAATTTCCCAAATCCGTTCGCCAAGTTGCCAAATTCGACGTCGAATCGCCAAATTCGAGGCCAAGATAAAAAAATCTACGGTGGCTATTTATTTGCGGTATGGCAAGATTAACGATAAAATTTTGCGGCAAATGTTATTTCAGGATAGACAGAAACACTTTTTCAATTTTAACTGAGTTAATTATTTTGGTAAAATTTATCGTTTCCCGCTAGTAATTTTTTCCAATGAGAACAAAACTGGGTCATCTATATTCGAATGATTTGCATTGTACTCTAAGCCATGAGATATTCTGTAACAAGCCGTTGAGTACTGTTCCTGAAAAAACTAGTATAATTTGACTCGGCGGCATATATAATCGTATTATCGTGACTTTTTTGGTTCGAGTAGCATATTTTTTTTTTTTTTTTTTTTTTTTAAGGAATGTTTGTGGACTGGAACTTGCCCGTTTATTTACGAATCAGTTACCTCACACAAAGTGTCAATGTTTTCATAAAAATATGTATATTCTTAAGGTTGTACAAGGAAGTCATGTGGTGTCCACGTGAGATTTTTTATGTAGGAATTATTGCTAGCACTCGAATAATTTTGCTGCCGACTGTATATTTAATTCTATTGTTGAATAACAAATTTGGTAATATCTATATAGTTGCCAACCTTGCACCTTTCGATTATCCGAAAAATTTATGAAAACTTTTTATTTTACTTTATCTGTGAAAACCATTATTGTTCACTTATTAAATGAAATAAATGTTTCTAATAAAATTTTTCAGTAGCCAAAATGTGCTAAGGTGGCAATTATAAATATTTGTATCAAATTGTATCGATGCATTTTCACTTTTTAAGTTTTTCTTAAATTATACATTCCAACATCTTTACTTTACTTGTACATAAAAACAAATTAGTATAGTTTATTGGTATAGCAAGCATATTCAAATTTATGCTAATACATAAGTTATATATGTATATAGGTATATATCACAATCGTGATAAGATATATTTTTTTACTTTCTCTTACCCATATATATGTCAGAGAAATTATTGTTTTTCGGTCAAATTTTTGAAATTGAGTTTTTCTTATATTTACACTCCTGAGTCCAAAAAACATGTTTTTAGCGGTTGGCCTGTGTGTGTGTGTGTCTGTTATCAGCATATCTCAAGAACAAATTATAGCAGAAAGCCTAAACTTGGTATTTTAAATATGTATCACATGCGGATGCTACACTAAACTTTTTGTTGAAATTAAGCAAACGGTTCGTGTACATGTACAGGAACACCCAAGAGAATTCAAATACATTACGTCTATGCGGGAAATTGCAGTTAAGTAGAGTTTAAACCTCTATAGAGTGCACAAAAAAAAAAAAAAAAAAAAAAAAAAAAACGAAACAAATATATATTTTTTAAATGCGTAAAAAAATGTTTCATGTAGAATATGGAATGGAAATCATTCACTGTTCGTTTACAGGGCTACACAAAAGAACTAGATAATAGTGCGACAATACTTAAAATATGATGGAAGTGTATTTGAGGCTGTGCCAAGTGTTATTAATATAGCATTGTATTTATTTGCAGCATTTGGCGTGTACATAACCATAAGAAGATATACAGGGCTACCATTATTTAAGCAATAACTTTTTTTTTTCTTTTTAGTAGAAGTTCTTTATTATAATATTTTACTATGTCCAGGAAAGATGCTCAGAAGTTGAAATTAATTCCTCATAGCCCTATGGTAAATAATGTAATTTTTAAAGCTAAGTATTAATCGCTTGGTTTTTTGTATATTCACACGTTTTGAGGTTGCCGAAATACTGAAGTCCTTTGTCTGTGTCTCCTAGAATAAATCTAAAACAAATACTTTCAGGTGATCCAAATGTTGTATTTTGAAGTCAATACGTTTGTTACTAGAAAAGTTTGATCAAGATTGATAAGTTTCAAGGAACGTTGCGTGAGAAAGTTGTCTGAATAATTTTAAATAAACTTTTGAATTTAATAACAGATTTGGATTCTATATAAATGTAGGTACAATAAGTAAACGGGGGTTGAGGGGAGCGGCAGCCCCCTTCACATAGAATTATTTGTCAAATAAAGCTATTCCGAAGCCTAATTTGAATCGTTTTAACATAGGTTTACATAGCAGTATTCGTTATCTTACCCATTAATCTCCAATCTGTATTTATAGTGTTAAATTTGAGGGTAAGAGAAAGTCGTGTGAGTGTCACACCAGATTATTTTTAAAATAAAGGTTATATACTAGATATATTTTATTTTATTTTATTAATAGCTAAAATATTTTACAGTAAAGAACTTGTTATTTTGTACTAAATTGTAAGCCCATCCCGAATAATACATAACTTAGTTCAAATATCAGTATCAATAAGAATATGTACAAAAGTCTGTTTGAATTTTAAAATTTAGCTACACTCATTTCAAAATTTAGCCACACGCATTCTGTTTGAATTTCAAATTGAATCCCGCTGCGTTCTTTGAAGCGTCAGATTTGACATACGCAATGACTGGTCCATTGCCAGTAGTTGCATCTGAAATGAAATGAAAAATCATGGTTTAAATACTACATTGATTGAAATTAAACTACATGAAAATAAATTACATTTATTTGGAAAATGAATGAACACCTATTTAACTCATAAAATTTGGACACTGATAGAAGGTCATTACTATTATTTCTTGTTTAAATCAATGCAATACCACACTACCATAAATATAAATATATGACCTATTCCCTACTTCATGCATAAGGTACTGTTATGCACTTTCAAAAGTTTAAAAAAGAACTGCATTTTAGCCGTTCAACCCTTTCAGGAGCGAGGTAGTTTGATTATTTAAAATCAACTGCCGCCAGCGTTTACGAACAATGTTACAAGTGGAGAAATAAATGATGATTTTTCCTCTAACAAGGAGAGGGCACGACATGGAAAATTGTCATCGGGACGAAATTACGCAGAATTGTAGCACACTATGAAGGTAACAACATATTAAAGCAGTAGCGCGCACTAGCCACACAATTTTGAGAAAAAAGCGTTTAAAGTTTCAAAAACCTTTAAATACAAGTATTTTAGCACGCTACTGCTTTAGTATGTTGTTATCTTTATAGTGTGCTATAATTCTGCGTAATTTCGTCCCGATCTGAATTGTTCCCGTCGCGACGTTTCCTTGTAAGTTGTATGAAAATTATATAAAATATCTTTATTAAAAAAAATAAAAAAAATTCTGAGTAAATTTTTGCAGTTGGGGACACCGCCCTTGAAAGGGTTAATAATCGTAGCTGCATGGAAGTTTCATCTTAAAACTTTCCACATTTTTTGTTGTTTAAATTTCGAGAATACCAATAACTGAAAATTCTCAATAAATCTTCATATTTATCTGGTTAATGTTAACTTTTTTATCAAAAAACAAATAGTAATAACAATAGTAATGAAAAAATAAAGGAAAAGAGAAAACAAAGGTAATTTTAAAAACAGTTATTGAAAAAAGTAGGGAAAAAAAAGCGACATTTACATATTTATTTTAATTTCATTTTAAGGCAAGTATTTTATTTATTTGCTTGTTTATTTATTCTACGATTTCCTTGAACTACATATTTCGCAACACTTTTTCTACAAGAATATCTCAAGATTATCTTGAAAACATGCAACTGCTTTTATTATTTTTATGAACTCTTTTTAAAATTTTAAATTATCATTCACATTTTACCACTAAAAAATCAAAGTCAAAATAGAGTTATATTGACAATCTTATACACAAAAATTTCATTTAGCATACTATAATAATAATAATAATAATAATAATAATAATAATAATAGGCGTAGAAATTAAAATATATTAAATAGAGTAAAAACCTGTCCAGAAATATTGGTAAAATTAATATACTAGTATCTTGGTTCAAATTTTGATATGGATTTTCGAATATGTATACATATATATATATATATATATATACATATATATATATATATAAACGAAAAAACACCACGTTTACTACTTCTGAAAAAAAAAAAAAAAAAAAAAAAATTGAATAGCAAAAGAATTGAAAAAGGGAGAAGGGGACATTAAGAGTGAAGACGATAGAATCTCTTATGTGTTATTCTTTAAATAATAATAATAGAAATAATAATAAAAGGATGGTGATAGTTATGAAAATGAAAAACAAGCGATTTCAGGTATAACATTAGGATTAATTTCTAAATAAACAAATAATTCTGTATCTAAATACAATTTGTCAATAATTAGGTTAAGAGTACTGACTGTGTTCTGTAGCGTGATCTGATCGCAAGAAATGCACCAAACTTTGTAGGAAGATTAAACAAGACGGGGGACAAAAGATTCCGCGAAAAATGAAAAAAAAAAAAAAAAAAAGTTTCGAAAATCCCCACTAGGGGACTACGTGGCGCCGTGTAATAAAAAAAGAAAGTATAAAAAAATGGAGAAGTGCGGAAAAATTAGCGTGGAGTTTCCAATTTCAAAATAAAAAATAGGTACAGGAACAGTATTTTAAAAAGTGCACAATCATCAGTTTGAATTTATAAATTGTGATAAAACCTTTACTTAGAAAAACTGCGCAACATATTCCCCTAACAGTGAAATCTGCAACTAATTTCTTTTCGCAGAAACCTTTGTTGTCTTGTTTAATCTTCTTAAGAAATTTGGAGCCATCCTTGCAATTGGATTGCGCTACAGAACACTGTAAGCACTATCAGTTTAATTGTGGCCACCTTGTATATTACTGCATCTATTCTTGAAGGATTTTTTACTTTTTATTTTTTTTCTTTTATGCACAGAAATGTATTTGAATCTAAAGTGCCTCTCTAATAGAAAAAAAAAAGTATGAGAAGATAATCTTGAGAAACCAATAAGGCTTTTGTAAACGCTACTAGCAAAGCCGTAGTTTAAAATTTCAAAACTTGAATTAAAGATTCACTTAGAGTTGTGGCCATTCCAACAATTTCTTTAATTTTACCCTATATGAATTCCACCATTTTAAAGTATTCATAAAAATCATTATTTATTTATTTACAGGAAGTAGGGAGCTACCGTATAGGAGCTACGGAAACATACGTAGAGCATCAGTACACTTGCACGGAATTTCTAAGCATGTCGGAATTCGTGGATAAGTATCTACGTACAGGGTTATCACGGGACCACACCTAAGAACGCAGTAACTTTAGGAATGGTATAGCTGGACCGCCCCTCAAATCATTGCAAAGAGCAGGCAAGACGTTGAGATCACAGGTGACCCAAACGTGAGTAAAGAAAATGTATTATTTATGAAAATTACTTTTCATGATGAGTGCAGACGATTTTCATCACAGAGAAATGAAACGTCAAAATAACGTCACTTGTGAGCCCTATAAAAGACATCAAGAATTATTTTTATTTTTATTTTATTTATTTATTTATCCTGTTTTTAAAAAGAAAAAGAAATCATGTTTTAAACTATCCCAGATTTATGGTTCATCCATTCGTTTTAAACGCATTTACGAATTCTTTTGAAAAATATTTAAACTTTTAACACCCGCCGGGAGTTTTTAGTTGACCATTACTATTATAAGCAATTAATTTTAATTTTACAATCATTTATTAAAAATAATTCCCTTTGTGCACATTTATAAGAAATATTGTGCAATGCTGCCATATTAAAAATTATGGAAAAACGGGATGGCAACATCACCTATTGGACAATTTTTACCAAAAGTCGAAAGACACTAATTTCTATATATAAATTTATATGAAATTTTGTGCATTAATTTTAAAGTTAGAACTGCCAGAAAACATACAAAGACACTCAGACATACAGACAGATAGACAAACGTTTGTAAAATTTATCAAATCGTGTTCTAGACCAGCTCAAGATTTTCTTACAGTGTTTGGTGTTATACTTCTCTCAGATGAAAATTGTCTACATTCATCGCGGAAAGTTATTTTTATAAATAATTTGCTCTGTATGAATTTGTATAGAAAAATAAGGAAGAAACTTTTGTGCTGACCACAACATGCAAGTTTTTATTTCTATATGAATTTTAATGGCTTTTCTTGATAACTATAATAAGACGTTAATGTTAATAGTGCATTATTTGATCTTTCAAGTGAACCACTTTCGTTTCTCAGTATGTCTTTGAGTATGAATAAGCATTGTATTTAAATAGTACAAATTTTTATTAAATCTGTTTTTCTTTCTCACACTTGTTTTTATCTTACGCTATAGACAAATTCTAACCTTTAAGAGTTCAAATGCTAATAAATGAAACTTTCATTAAATTACATAATAACAAGCAGGGTAGACCGGGACAAGTTAGCCATAAGGGCACGCGTGATATTTTTTAAAATTTCCTTCAGATGTCATTGTCATTACAGCCAAGTATGTGCCGTCTCGTCTTATTTTTCCCGTATAAATGTCATTCAAGAAGGAGCGTCCATTTGAGAGAATTTTCAAAGTTTTGCTAAAACGAGTAAATTTTCTCTCTTATAAATTTCGATTTTTACTTGTTTATGGATTATCTGTTAGATTTTTTTAAATAGTATTTAGAAAGGTAATTATTCAGAGTTATTGCAGGGCGTGTTTGTTTATTGAAATACTTTCGATATAATTTTTTATATTTAAGGAAATTTAAAAACGGTGTAATGGTGTTAGATGACTCATTTCTCATGGGGTAGGTTTCCTCGGCTGGCCAACATGACCTGTAATATTACCAAAGACTAATATAATGGAAAAGGTCTCCAGAATCAACTTATTTACGCATTGAAAAAACCAAAATTTAGCTTCTGCTGGGGTTTGGGGTAACAAACCAATATATTAGGGAAGCGCGATCTAGCGGAAGTTTTCTATGGTCAGAATTTTTAAATGTCATTTGCACGGTGAGCGCACAGTCTGCTTCAGATCATAAAATGGGAAGAGAGCGCCACAGGCGCTACCGAGTGAGAATTTGATACAGTCAAATTTCTCAAAGGTATTTGCACTATGAGCAACAGGCTGTTGTAAGTTCTGGAAGAAGCAGAAAGGGTCGAACACCCCACCGAGTGAGAGTTAAATACGGTCAGATGTCTCAAGGATTGTTAAGGAGCTGGTCGCCGAAAGGGGTTAATATATTATATATTAGCCTGACCAGATTAGAGTACCTTTTATAACAGAGAAAGTATTACAAATTTCTGAAATTATTCGGTTCTTAAAAATAAAGGCTGTCCCCAGAAAATGGGGACATTTGGTCAGCTTAATATATATATAAAGTCTCTCAACAATAACAAGTCCGTTAGTTTTTGTTGCACCTGTTTTTGTTTGAACACGTTTTTCTTTGAGATATATATTTTCACTCTAGTTCTAAGGCAGAAAAAGATTGGTTAGTAAAGCGCGCTTCAAATCTTTTAATGTTGCGGAAAGAGATAATGAACTTACTTAAAACCTCATTATAGTACTTTATTATACTTCATTATGCTTACTATATTATTGAATATTCATTATGTCCTGCATTCATTCTGATGAGTGTGGCATGCCGAAAGTGAATTGGTAGATGCTGATGGTGTGTAGGAGCAATGTATAGAATAGCTCTTGGTAAAAGAATATGGCAGATCAGAATGAAAAGTACGACAAATTTAACTTACCTTTAGACCAATACCTGTTCTCAGATATATTATACTTCGTATTTTTGGAAAAGAAAAAATTTATAATTTTTTGATAGAAAAAAGTAAAATAGAAATTTGAGAGGATGGATGGATGGTTGGGTTTAACGTCGCACTAGTGCTGCGCAGATGGGCAATTGGCAACGGTCTGGGACACACCCCTAGAGGTGGTCCGGAGACATGCCATCACAATTTTGATCCTCCACGGAAGGGATGACTCTCCCGCTTCGGTAACCTCCAGAGGTTTTATTTTTAATGTAAACATGGAGGACATTGCGGCCACGACAGATTTTACGTGCACCAGCCACCATTAGTGTACACGACGGTCTTTGGCCGGCTCGAGTACCGAACCCGCAATCTTCCAATTACGAATCCGGCGCTCTACCGACTGGGCTACCGCGGCCCAGAAATTTGAGACACACAGGACAACAGTTTATTTATTGTTTTTATTTTTTTATTGCTATCATCATCATCATCATCATCATCATCATCATCATCATTTTGTGGAAATACTATGCTGCCATGTAATAAATAAAAATAATAATAATAATAAAATAAAATAAAATAAAAAATACTGCAGTGCTTTAAACATATATTGCTATTGAAAAGAAGAAAACAGAAATTTCAGAGAGTAATGTATAACACAGGCTGTACACAAGAGTTTTGGTTAATGTTGACAATTTTAATGTTGCCCCTAAATCCTTTTTTAGTGGAAATGCTGTACTGGTATCTAATAAATACAAAACAAGCAGAAAAATTTAAAATACTGTAATATTTTGAGCATTACCAATGTTTTACCATATCCATTTTAACATACCTACTTTACCCCATTTGATCCTATACCATACTACAGCGTCTAGAATAAATAGTGTGGCAATCGCCTATAACCGTGATGTTAAAATGATGCTACAAAAAATAAGCTTACCCAGATGTCAATGTGATCGAAGCTATTGCTCAAATCGAAGACCTGATTGGCTTTTCCCAGTTTCGTCAGTTTAATCACGTGATCTAAGCATATAATTAACACATAGGGAGTCTCGGTTTTGTTGTCGTGACACTATCTTCGATTACAATGACATCTGGTGACAGGCTTAATTTTTTTAATACAATTTTATTCGCCGCTTTCCACACTGTTTATTCTAGACGCTGTAACCATACTAAGATCTATATTTTTACTCTATATGCACTTAAATATATGGATTCCTTTATATGTAATTTTTTTAAATAATATTAAATATAAAAGGGATTTACCTGTAACTGGGGCATTAAAATTTGGATTTGTTTGAGCTGTAAGAGAATTCAATCTGACTCCACAATGTTTCTTGCCACCAAATTTTAAATTATCCAGTGAACATTCGTCAATTCCTAATCCAGCTTTATACGCTTCAACAATTGAAGAGTTATTGTTGTTTCCAGTGTATGTTATTGAGCAGCACTTTGCTTCTTTGCGAAAACATATATCATAGTTAAAGTATTTTCCTGCCAAAACCATCACTTTCCCAGATTCGTAATTGAAACTAGAAATATGTCCTTCATGTCCCATGAAATATTGCAAGCAATTTGGTGGAGCTAAAGAGAAGAAAGGAAAAATTAGTGTTCAAAGTAAATTTCTGTCCGACTTAAAGAAAAATGAATGCTTTTAATATAATGGAGAAGAGAGGAAACAATAGCGGTACTTTTCTTAAATTTAAACAGTTTACTTTCCGATACATTTTTGTTTTTCTGAAATGTATGAGATTTCATAAAACGCTGACTCTGATGTTAAAAAATCAGTGGTGTTAGTCATATTCTTTTTTTTTTTAATAAAATGGAAAGTCTTTAATAAAATGGAAAATAATGTCAAAGTGGCTATTTTGACCCGATCTTTTAAATAAACTGGCTACTTTCTGAAATACTTTTAAATGCGTCTGTTTTTATTTAGTTATAAAATATGGTGCATTGAAAATAATAAACTAGACAACTGAAGCTTGTCATTTTAAAAGCGCAAAAATATTTAGAAAATTATGCCGAAGTGAGCTCTGTTTCAAGAAAATCAAGTTCAGGCAATCAAAGAGTGGTGGCAATCCCTAAGCAGTGAATTTCAATTTCTGATCGACACCATTAAGAAAAAAGAATTTATTTCTTAATTTATCCTAAAGTAAAATACAGCTTTCTCTGTTTGTAAAGTTAACATCGTTAGAGATGCGGAAAAAAACGAGTATTCTCTTTGAAAAAAGAAAAAAGATAGATTTAAAAAAAAAATACGGCTTGATGTGCTTAGTATTTCATTTACAAGTAATATTCATTATTATACACTAAGCGACCAAAAAAAAAACAAAAGCCGCACTTGGATATTTTCTATTTCGCTTTCTACAACAGCCAATTTTATCGTTCAAAAAGGTAATTTTCGAAAAGATTTTATTTGGTTGTCCTCAACATACACTTTAGCTTTGAGTCCACTGTTAAAAACAAAATGCAATTGTCAGGAAAACTGTAATTTTAGAAATTATTTCTAAAATGGTAAGAATAAGGCAGTGTACCACAAAAAGTATTAATTTTTAAATGAAAAAAAAATAATACGTGGGATGGAAAAATAATTAAATGTTAACGAAATATTGGTAAAAGGGTTTTTAGCAAGATATAAAATTTTTTGGCCGTTTAAACTGGAAATTTGGTTTTAGGCGGCCATGTTGCTCATCCAAGTGAGATGACCATAAGTTAAAAAGTCATTGCTTATGAAATCGGTTTGTATTACATTTACAATATAATAGCGATTCAGAAAAAGTGTTTAGCAGCATAATTTCTTTAACTACAGTACAGTAACTATTAAACAAAGCAGGTTTAAATGACAGAAAATTTGAAAAAATTCCATTCTTAGTGAAGAGAATTAGGAAAGCAAGACCTCAGATGGCTAAAAAAATTAAAAAATGATTAGTTAATTATTGGGCTGAACTGGTTCTCTTTGATGAGTCAAGTTTAATTTATTTCGAGCTAAAGAAAATAAGTAGATCTGACAACGAAAATATGACCGACTTAATGAAAATCGCACTTTGAAAACAGTGACACATTCTCCGTACATTATGGTACAGAGGTGCATAACTTTTCAAACAGTCAGGCAACTTTTTATGCTCAAGGGATCAATTAACTCGAAATAAAAAACAATCTTCATAAAAGTGGTGCCTGACCGACTATTTTGGAGGTATTTTGGAGATTTGCACAAACAACATTTCAGAATGATAATGCATATTACTACACAGCGTCTATGGTAATTTTGTTCACTTCAAATTGTCAAAATTACCTATCCATTCCCATGAGAGCCTATAATTCTATAAGTAATCATACCTTTTTTCACTTTAAGTTAATTCGCACAAAGGATATAGTAGAATTTCTTCTTTTACAGACAGGGAAATAGTCCTAATCGCGATCCACTCAAAAATGTTTCATCTATAAAAAGGCAGGGGAGAGGGGAGATGATTGAAAATTTGCCGCCTATAACTCTGCCAGAACTAAAAAAAATTATCTGTGATATTTGGCAAATTGAAATTTCTGAGATTTATATTGAAACACTGTACAATGACATTGGACATTAAAGCAATAATTCCATATAAAGGGATAATTAACCCAATGCAGAATACATATTTTTAATAAAAAATTGCTTAGATCTAACAAATAAATAGTTTTATTTCATATATTAAAATATATTTTCTTTACTTCATATAATAAATCCTAATAGAATACAGAGTGTGTATGGTTATTGCACTATGTTCAAAAAGAAAGTTTTATGTGGATTTTTAAAAAGTACTTCGTAGAGTGCGATAAAGCGAATTATTAAATCGAAAAATGTACATAGGTATCATTTCATCCCTTTGGTATTATGCAAACAAGACAGTTCTATTTGTTTCAAACATTAATTTTAAAGTTATTACAAATAAAAAAGGTATAAGTAATTTTTGCTTCAGTGCGGCTTTTTCTTTTTTGTCGCTTAGTGTATTTATATTTTCGTACACAAACTCATGATTAGCTGATTATTTCTATCTTTTTATTTATTAATTTTTTCATGAAAAATTTTCATGAAAAATTTCTCTATCTTAAAAAAAAAAAAATAAATAAATAAATAAAAAATAAGAACATAGCTGCCAACTTGCACGTTTTCGTAAGCTCGTGCTTGTCAATCGTTTTTAGCGCTAACCAACAACATCGAGCTTAGTTTAAGAAATTATACAAATTTATAGAAGTAAATTCGTTGTAAAGGTGAACATGATTCTCATCTTGATAATCAATTAATGAAAAATTATACACTGAGGAAAAAAAATATACCGCCTTCATCTAGAATGAATAAGTGGTCATTTTCTAAATCCCTTAACTACAAATATAGATTTCCGAGCTATGCGCGAAAGGCACACCAATAAACTGAATAGACGAAATGATCGAGAATTTCTAGTCTACACATTTCTAGATGGTAGAACAATATTCTGAATCTTTTGTATTGCGGGAAATTCTAGCTTGATTTTCAAGAATTGGGTAATAAACCAAGATTATAGTTGCTGAAACCCGCCTCTTGTATTCGCATTTATTTGCAGAGATTTTTAAATAACTTTGCCCTCGGGAATATTGGCAAACGCTCTAGTATTTTAATACGAGTATTTAGAACTCGCTTTCAAAGGGGACTAGAATTTATAAGGGTGACATGGAACCATTTTTTCTAGAGCCAAAATTTAAATTCTAGATGTCAGTTACAGATTTTTTTCTCAGTGTAAGATTATGAAAATTAGTAAAAAGAGTACTGCACAAAACAGAAATATATTTATTGTAAAAATACATAGAAATGAGTAAAATATACTCAGCCAAAATGGTCGGAAAGAAGTGAGGTATCTCTACCTCTTTCCTAAAAATCTGGTATAATGCGTAATTCATAAAATCATTACATATGGTGCCGGCATTTGTGGTGGACATTTGTCGCAAGCGGCTCAAGCGAAAATAAATTCCATCCAAAGGCCTTTCCTTTTGCAAATGACAAGGGGCTACCGGACAATTTCGACTGACGCCCTCACTGTCTTCACGGGTATACCTCATGCTCATTTGCAACTATACGAAAACTTCCTTAAAACAAATATACTACAACTACAAGAAACAGAAATTTCTAATTTAATTTTCCCCAAGATGGAAATTCAATATCTCACCTCTAATTGGAATCTCCACCCGGCAGAAGATGCTGCTTACTTAAACACAAACTGTACTAAAAATAGTTTTACTCCAACTGCCCCTGTGGCCATCTTCACCGATTGATCAAAAACCGATCATGGCGTGGCTGCCGCATTCTGTGTGCTGAAAGACGGCTCCGTGATCCACCGGTGGTCGGGCAGGCTCGAGGACTATAATTCAATATTTCAAGCAGAGCTCTATGCTATTCAAAAAGATATTGAATGGGCTGAAAGCAACACCCATCTCGCTAAAATTAACATCTTTAGTGGCAGTATCTCGGGTCTGCTCGCTATTGCTCGCCACAGGAGCAAGCGCCCTCATGTTTTAGAAATAAAAATCAAAATTGCAAAACTTAAAAATTTCCTCTCCCTGGCGCACGTTTCCGCCCACAAGGGTGTCGTCGGCAATGAAATAGCAGACACTTTAGCTAAACCTGCTACTGAAAACACCAATATTCATTTCCATCTTCCTGCACCTCCATCTCATGTAAAATCTAAATTAAAAAATCTCCTCCTCCAGAATTGGCAGGCCTTATGGGATACCTCCGAGAAGGGGAGGTACACTTACAATTTAATTCCTGAAGCAATCTCAAATTCCTGAAACCTAACTCCACCCATCACAGCTTTTCATACGGGACACGGTCCCTTTCCTGCATACCTCAAAAGATTTCACTGCCGACGGTCACCTCTATGTCCTTGCGGAGAGGAGGGAACTCCAGCCCACTATTATTTCACATGCAGGCTCACCTCTTCTTTTCACCTTAGAAATCATTCTCCTAGACCTCAAAATTGGTTAGATAATATCGTAACGCCTAAGAATCTCAACATAAAACTTAATAAAATCTTCACTCTTTTAATGGATCTATCAAATCTTACTGATTAAAAGTCTCTGTTTTTCTCTTTCCTCTTTGGCCATATGCTCAGTTTGCAAGTGCCATTGGTAAACAGAAAGATTCACCAGCTCATTCATCGCCCACTGTCGGCTCTAAACTAAAGCTTGGCGAATAATGTAATTTTTTTTTTAATGAGTTTTTAAATAAACTGCGAGTAGTCCCCCTAGAAGCGTTCAAAATCACTCCAAAAGTGATGAACGGGGGGCTGCTCCCTGTTCAATGAGAAACATGGTTTGTATTGAGAATATCTTCCTTTATGAAGTCGGTTTAAAACGTCTATGCGTTAATCTATGTAACCACTTACAATTATCATGCTTTGAATTTTACATAGCATAAATGTCACCCGCTACGCAACAACATATGCAATGTCGTTCATATGTGCGCAAGAAAGGAAATTGTGAACAAACAAATGCACGTTTTAAGCGTTCTGTTTTTAGCATTAATGTCTAAACTATCTTTTCGTACTAAATCGATGATGATCTGCAATTTTATAATTCATCTTTTTCCCCTGTCTTGAACCGTTTCCGAGATAGAAACGCTAACTCCACTGTTTTCCACCAGGATGGTGCTGTAGGCGGTTGAATCGCGTAGCAGATGTCCACTTTACTATACCTACATACAATTTTTATGACTATAGCAGCAGCTGTTCAGCAGTTAAAAGAGTCAGGACTGACTTTTTTGGGCAGCCTGTATTTTCTTTTGATCGTAAAGATATTACAGTGAGACATATTTCAGACCAAGACATTTACAATAAATCAAAAAGTATCAAAATCGGATCATCCGTTCAGAAGTTATGAGCTAATTAAAAAAATAAAAAAATAAATAAACATACGCTTTGAATTGAAAACCTCCTCCTTTTTGAAGTCGGTTAATTAGAGCATCTCTTACAGAGTTATAAGCTTACAAACACCAATAACAACACATAGCTCGAATTAAGAACACCCTCCTTTCTGAAGTTGGTTGAAAACGACTTTGCGCTATTCGATGTGACCGCTTACAGTAACAGTACTTTGAACCACAGAGTGTACGTGTCATCCGCTACGCTGCAAAGTGTGCAACGTAGTTCAAGTGTGCACAGTGTAGAAAATTACGAGAAAACTACTGCCCGTTTCAAGCGTTCTATTTTTAGCAATAATGTCTAAAAACTGTCTTTTCGTAGTAAATCGATGATTCTCTACAACTTTGTAATTAACTTTTCTCCCATCTTGAACCGTTTTTGAGATAGGAGCACTAATTCCGCTGTTTTTCACCAGATGGAGCTTTATTTTCTTTAGATTGTAAAGATATTACAATGGGACCTACTTCAGACCAAGATCTTTACAAAAAAAAAAAAAAAGTTTCAAGTAACCGTATTTTGAACTATATAGCGTATGTCGCACCAGCTACGCTACAACGTGTGCAATGTAGCTCAAGTGTGCATAGTGTAAGAAATTGCGAACAAACAAATGCCCGTTTTTAGCATTATATTTTTAGCATCAATGTCTAAACTATCTTTCTTTTCGTACTAAATCGATAATGCTCTGCAATTTTATAATTCACATTTTCCCCCTGTCTTGAACCGTTTCTGAGGTAGGAACGCTAGCATGAATGTGTAAACTATCTTTTTGTGCTAAATCGGTGATACTCTTGAACTTTATAATTAACATTTTTCTCTAGAACCGTTTTCGAGATAGGAACACTAACTCCGCAATTTCCTACCAGGTAGCGCTGCAAGCGGCTTAACCTTGTACTGCATGACCATTTTGCTATACTTACATACCATTTTTATCACTATAGCTGCAGCCGTTTAGCAGTTAAAAGAGTTGGGACTGATTTTTTTTGGCACCCTGTATTTTTTTTAGATACTAAAGATATTATAATGGGACATATTTCAGATCAAGACCTATTCAACAAAACAAAAAGTATCAAAATCGGAGCATCCGTTCAGAAATTACGAGCTAACAAACAACAACAAAAAAAAAAAACATACGGTTTGAATGGAGAACCTTCCTCGTTTTTTGAAATCGGTTTAAAAAAAAAAAAAAAAAAAAATAGAAAAGAAAAGAAACTACTGATTTATTTCGTGTCGTTGCCACATCTAAGATTTCAAGTAGTTCCAAGAGAGGAAACTCTTAAGAACGGAGCTACAATGTTCTTTATAACTGAACATTTAAAGACCATGTCATATCATAAAAAAGTACATTTTTACCAGATGGGAGGAATCGTCCATTTGAACATTAATTTGAAAACGTACAAATTAAAGTACTACACCATTTCAAAAATTCATTAATTGCTTACTGTATCCTTAATCTCAGATCCCACCAGCGGTCGAATGGTTCTGTGCTCAATGCTGGTAGACGTGAGGGGCCGGTTTCGATCCCAGGTCGCGCTCGTCGGCCTAGTCATTCGGAATTTTCCATGGTTTTCTCCAAAATTTACGTAAATACGGGCTAGGACCCCTCAGAAAGACCCCCAAAGAGGGAACACCCCCTCAGGCCTAGGATCCTAGTGCAGCCAATCGGCCTTAATTCTAATACCTTGCTATACCTTAATCGTAGGACTTAAATAAATCAGCATTACATAAAATGCGATCAATATATATGTCAATTCTCAGAAAATGAATTATTGTGAATTTCATTTTAGCAGTGTATCAGGGTATTTTATGTCTATAAAAACTTAATTTTCAGAAACTTAAGTAACAAGAAATTGAAGAATTTCTATATTAAATCTTGCAAAAAGTATGATAATAATTATTCTTATGATAAAATGCTGGAAATATTAAATTTTTAAAAACAGTTAAATACTGAAATATTTTATGTTGCTTAAAAAAATATCTTTTGAATAAATAAGCCGAATTTAAACCCAACTAAAACAGTTAATTTCTGATATCTAAATAACATATTTACTCAATTTCAATTAAGATTTCGGTGTTTATTAAATTAAGTAGTGTGTTCAGACGTCAAAACTTTCAAATAACGTGCGCATCATTGGATATTGAATATAGTTATTTAATTGATAGTTTATATTTTAATTTATATTATAGTTATTTAATTGAATGTAGTTATTTTATTGATATTTTAGATATTGAATATAGTTATTTAATTTAAATGGTTACATGGGTTTCTAAAGCTTAAAAAAATATAAATGAATAAATAAATAAATAAATAAAAAGCGTATTTTCTCAGTTTTTTTTTTTATATAATAAATAATTTTTTTTATTGAAAATTTTAAGCATATAAAAGAGCAACATTTAAACAATATTTTATCAAATTTTCAAAAAATTTCGAAAATTCAACAGGTGGGAAATTTTTCCGGAGACCCTTGAGAAAAGCTGTAGATAGGATAACACCCGATACCTTTATCTGTAATTAAAATATAGTAATAATAATTTTTTTTTGTTTAGTGTACAAATATAGCTCGTTCTTAAATGAAAGATAAAAAAAAAAAAGAGTGATATTTTAATTTACGGCAGACTTATATGCGAAAACAATACAATGTTCGGTCCATTTGTACGAATAAGTGTGTGCGAAATTTAATAAGATCGGTGCATTAGTTTTTGAGAAATCGTGTCTATCGCTTTTTTAAAGGGTTTCTGGAAACCGTAGGTCCCACCGATTGAACTTTACAAATTTTTTAACAAAGATTTTATAAAATATTTTTTAAATATTGCACTCTTCTTCCTTTGAAGTCTGTTATTATTATTATTTTTTTAAACCTTCAAAAACCATTTAACCCCTTAAGTATAAAGTCGTCTAATGGGAATTAATTTATTGTGCTTGAATAACTTTTTTTACCAACTCTTTTACAGTAAAAATGTTAAAATTGATAAAGATTTTTAACGGAAAAGTATTGGAGGATAAAATTACTTCATTGGACGATGTTCAAGAAATAAAATATGGTGTATATTTACACTGACAATGAAGGTCTCCTTAAAGCGCATACTCAGAATATCGTGAAAAAAATTACAGACATACTACTTACATAGGTAATACAAGATCAGTCACATTTATCGGCGGAATCCCAACAGATAGTCTGTAAAAATATAATATAGTATGGGATATCTGGCGCGAAAAGACAAAAAGTGCATACGATTTGGCGAACAACTTTCTTTCCCGTCAAACGCAAATAATTTTAATGCGTTTAAGAATTTCTTCCAAAACAAATCTTTCTGAATAGCGTTATAGTCAATGTAGTTTGAAATTAATCGAATAAAGAGTTGCCTGTTTCCCATAAAAGCTTGTATAGTACATGCACGTTGACTTTTATAAAAAGTATTCCATTTTAGCTTTGAAAAATCTTTTTATTTTTATTTTATTTTTTTTTTTCCTTGCAAGTTGCAAATATTTAAATTGCAGTCAAATAGACGTTTAAATTATAAAAACCTTTTTTTTTTTTAAATTTTTTTTTTTTCCTTGCAAGTTGCAAATATTCAAATTGCAGTCAAATAGACGTTTAAATTATAAAAATCTTTTTTTAGGTTGATTTCTTTAGAAATCGACCTATTGCAATCACTTCGTTTATCTATATATATATATATCTATCTATCTATAATGAAAATTTTGTCATCACGATAACTCCTGAAATAATACTCGAAATGGAACCAAATTTGGACAGTGAACTGATCTTATAAATATCTTGGATGAGTTCGTTAACGAAGTTGCTCCGATTTTTTGTTTTCAAGTGGCAGCCACTTGAAAATTTCAAACCGACATTGTAAAAAGCAGACTTAAAGAAAGATTTGCTTGCATTTTGTTGTAAATACAGGTCACATAAGGGTCTAAATGAAGTTTATTAATGAAGTTTAACCGTCATTTTTAATAAAGTGGCAGATATTTTAAATTAAATGGGACCACTTGAAATCAGGCTACCACTTGAAAATTTAAAATCACTATAACTTCCGAAATAATACTCCAAATCGAACCAAATTTAGACAGTGCCTTAACTTATCTTATAAATATCTTAGATGAGTTTATTAACCAAGTTGCTCCGCCATTTTGTTTTCAAGTGGAGACCACTTGAAAATTTCAAATTCAAATTGTTAAAAGCCTACTCCAAATTTGTTTGAAATTTGATGTAAATATAGACCACATAAGGGTCTCAATGAAGTTTATTAATGAAATTTATCCGTCATTTTTAATAAAGTGGTAGATACCTTAAGTTAATCGGGGCCACTTGAAATCACTCTACCACTTGAAAATTTAAAATCACAATAACTTCTGAAATAATACTCCAAATCGAACCAAATTTAGATAGTGTCTTAACATATCTTATAAATAACTTAGATGAATTTGTTAACCAAGTTGCTCCGCCATTTTGTTTTCAAGTGGAGACCACTTGAAAATTTCAAATTCAAATTGTAAAAAGCATATTCCGAATTTTTTTTTTTTTTTTTTTTTTTTTATGCATACATAGATTATAAAAGTGTCTCAAATAACTTTATTTAACTTTATCCATCATTTTTAATAAAGTGGCGGATATCTTAAGTTAAGCGGGACCACTTGAAATCAGGCTACCACTTGAAAATTAAAAACCATGATAACTTCCGAAAGAATACTCCAAATGGAACCAAATTTGAACAGTGTCTTAACTAATCTTATAAATATCTCAGATGAGTTTGTTAACCAAGTTTCTCCGCCATTTTGTTTTCAAGTGGAGACCACTTGAAAATTTCAAATTTAAATTGTAAAAAAAGCGTATCCGAAATTGTTTGAATTTTGATGTAAATACAGACCACATAAGGGGCTCAAAGAAGTTTATTAATGAAGTTTAACCGCCATTTTTAATAAAGTGGCAGATATCTTAAGTTAAATGGGACCACTTTAAATCAGGCTACCACTTGAAAATTTAAAATCACGATAACTTCTGAAATAATTCTCCAAATCGAACCAAATTTGGTCAGTGATATTATCATATAATTATCTTGAATGTTTTCACTGGGCAACTTGTACCGACATCTTGTTTCTAAGTTCCAGTCACTTGAAATCACACTGCCACTTGAAAATATGCCATCATGATAACTTTTAAAATACTAAACTGATTCAAAGAAAAGTTGGATAGTGAACTTATGGTGCAAATATCTAGGATAAGTTCACTTGGTGACTTGATCCGCAATTTTATGCCCAAGTGGCTGCCACTTGAAAATTTGTCAATATGGTAACTTTAGTAATACAGAATCAATTCGCATCAAATTTGGGTAGTGGATTTATCCTTGAAATATCTCAGATAAGTTCGCTGGGCATCTTACTCCGCATTTTTTTTCCAAGTGGTGCCACCTGAAAATTTCTTATGACGATAATTTTCGAAATACTGATTTAATTTAATGTAGAACTGGACAAAGAACTTATACAAGTATACTGGATGATTTCTCTAGGCAAGTTGTTTTGCCATTTTGTTTCCAAGTTGCAACCACTTAGACTGCCACTTGAAAATTTGCCACAAAATTAACTTTTGAAACACGGCACTGATTTAAACCACAGTTGGACAGTGAACCTATGCTTCAAATATCTTGGATGTGTTTGCTGGGCAACTTGTTCCACTTGTTTCCGACTGGCGGCCACTGGAAAATTTGTTATCACGGTAACTTTAGAAATACTTAATCAATTCAAATCAAAGTTGAAAAATGGATTTATCATTCAAACAACAAAAATCTAGAAAATTCACGTAACTCGTGAACCAATCACGTTATTGCGTCCATCTTTGGTATATCGATAATAAGTATTTTCTCGCCAAAAGTCGCGAAAAAAGTCGCCATAGGGGAAAAGTCGCTAAATTTGGCGCCAAATCCATTACCTGCGTTGCTGGATCTTTTTAATGACTTTTTAAGGAAAAACTATGCTATTTTAATGCTAAAACAAGCTGGAAATGCAGAAAACTAACATTTTATCAACTTACTAAGCCTCTTTGAAAGAATTTCTACAAAAAAAAAAAAAAAAAAAAAAAGAAATATTTTCAAATTTGAAAAGATATTTTAGATGAGCAACTTTCTCTGCCATTTTGATTGAAGTGCCAGCCATTTAATTTTTCAACACGATGACTTTTGAGATTTTGAATTAATTCGAACTATATGTGTACAGTAGACTTATCTCACAAATACATTTCATATATCTGTCAACTTAACTCACCATTTTGTTTCCAAGCGCAGGCCACATGAAAATTTTAAAATCACATAAAAAGGTATTTATGAACCGATTTCCTTAAAAATTCATATGTGCATAGCCTACATCAATATTTCTACCAAGTGCATTAATAATTTGTAGCCGTCATTTTGTTTCAAAATGACGGCTACTTGATAAGGAAAAAGAAATCAACCTACCCTTCCGAAAAAGCCGGAAGGACTTGTTTTTTTTTACAAATCTTTATTTATTAAGTATTCCATTTTAGCTTTGAATTTTTTTTTTACTTGCGAGTTGAAAATATATAAATTGCAGTCAAATAGACGTTTAAGTTATACAAATCTTTCATTTTTAGGTTGATTTCTTTAGAAATCGACCTATTGCAATCACTTCGTTTATCGATCTATATATATATATATATCTATAATGAAAATTTTGTCATCACGATAACTCCCGAAATAATACTCCAAATCAAATCAAATTTGGACAGCGAATTTATCTTATAAATATCTTGGATGAGTTCGTTAACCAGGTTATTCCGGCTTTTAGTTTTCAAGTGGCAGCCACTTGAAAATTTCAAACCGACATTGTAAAAAGCATATTTAAAGCAAGATTTGCTTAAATTTTGTTGTAAATACAGGCCACATAAGGGTCTCAATGAAGTTTATTAATGAAGTTTATCCGCCATTTTTAATAAAATGGCAGATATTTTAAGTTAAGCGGGACCACTTGAAATCAGGCTACCACTTGAAAATTTAAAATCACTATAACTTCCGAAATAATACTCCAAATCGAACCAAATTTAGACAGTGTCTTAACTTATCGTATAAATATCTTAGATGAGTTTATTAACCAAGTTGCTCAGCCCTTTTGTTTTCAAGTGGAGACCACTTGAAAATTTCAAATTCAAATTGTAAAAAGCGTATTCCGAATTTGTTTGAAATTTGATGTAAATATAGACCATATAAGGGTCTCAATGAAGTTTATTAATGAAATTTATCCGTCATTTTTAATAAAGTGGTAGATATCTTAAGTTAAGGGGGGCACTTGAAATCACGCTACCACTTGAAAATTTAAAATCACAATAACTTCTGGAGCCCACCAGCGGCAGAGCGGTTCTGCGCTCAAAACTGGTAGACGTGAGGTGCCGGGTTCGATCCCAGGTCGCGCTCGTCGGACTAGCTGATCGGAGTTTTCCGTGGTTTTCTCCGAAACTTGCGTAAATACGGGCTAGGACCCCTTAGAAAGACCTCCACGGAAGGCACCCCCCCTCAGGCCCAGGACCTACAGCAGTCAATCGGCCTTAATCCTAAACACCAACACACCAACACAATAACTTCTGAAATAATACTCCAAATCAAACCAAATTTGGGCATTGACTTAACTTATCTTATAAATAACTTAGTTGAGTTTGCTAACCAAGTTGCTCCGCCATTTTGTTTTCAAGTGAAGACCACTTGAAAATTTCAAATTCAAATTGCAAAACGCGTATTCCGATTTTTTTTTTTTTTTTTTTTTGATGTATACATAGATTTTACAAATGTCTCAAATAACTTTATTAATGAACTTTATCCGCCATTTTTAATAAAGTGGCCATTTTTAATAAAGTACCACTTGAAAATTTAAAACCAGGATAACTTCCGAAATAATACTCCAAATGGAACCAAATTTGAACAGTGTCTTAACTTATCTTATAAATAGCTTAGATGAGTTTGTTAACCGAGTTGCTCCGCCATTTTGTTTTCAAGTGGAGACCACTTGAAAATTTCAAATTTAAATTGTAAAAAGCGTATTCCGAAATTGTTTGAATTTTGATGTAAATACAGACCACATAAGGATCTCAATAAAGTTTATTATTAAACTATATCCGCCATTTTTAATAAAGTGGCAGATATATTAAGTTAAGCGGGGCCACTTGAAATCAGGCTCCCACTTGAAAATTTAAAATCACGATAACTTCTGAAATAATACTCCAAATCAAACTAAATTTGGACAGTGATTATCATATAATTAATTGTCTTGAACGTGTTCACTGGGCAACTTGTCTCGACATCTTGTTTCTAAGTTCCAGCCACTTGAAATCACACTGCCACTTGAAAACATGCCATTACGATAACTTTTAAAATACTAAACTGATTCAAAAAAAAGTCGGATAGTGAACTTATGGTTCAAATATCTAGGATAAGTTCACTTGGTGACTTGATCCGCAATTTTATTTCCAAGTGGCGGCCACTTGAAAATTTGTTATTATGGTAACTTTAGTAATACAGAATCAATTCGCATCAAATTTGGGTAGTGGATTTATCATTCAAGTATCTCAGAAAAGTTCGCTAGGCATGTCACTCCGCTTTTTCTTCCATGTGGTGCCACCTGAAAATTTCTTATGACGATAATTTTTGAAATACTGATTTAATTTAAACTAGAACTGGACAACGAACTTTTCATACAAATATACTGGATGATTTCGCTGGGCAAGTTGTTTTGCCATTTTGTTTCCAAGTCGCAGCCACTTGAAAATTAGCCATAATAATAACTTTTGAAACACGGCACTGATTTAAACCACAGTTGGACAGTGAACCTAAGTTTCAGATATCTTGGATGTGTTTGCTGGGCAACTTGTCCACTGTATTGTTTCCAACTGGCGGCCACTTGAAAATTTGTTAGCACCGTAACTTTAGAAATACTTAATCAATTCAAATCAAAGTTGAAAAATGGATTTATCATTCAAACAACAAAAATCTAGAAAAATCACGTAACTCGTGAACCAATCACGTTATTGCGTCCATCTTTGGTATATCGATAATAACTATTTTCTCGCCAAAAATGTCGCCATATGGGAAAAGTCGCCCAATTTGGCGCCAAATCCATTACCTGCGTTACTGGATATTTTTAATGCGTTTTTAAGGAAAAATTAGGCTATTTTAATGCTAAAACAA
The DNA here is from genome assembly GCA_963930645.1 of Salticus scenicus. NCBI lineage: Eukaryota > Metazoa > Arthropoda > Arachnida > Araneae > Salticidae > Salticus > Salticus scenicus. Next base: position 97,952,677 of record OZ005657.1, read on the forward strand.
ACTAGAAATGCAGAAAACTAACATTTTTATCAACTTACTAAGACTCTTTGAAATAATTTCTACAAAAAAATAATTATTTTAAATTTGCAACGATATCTTACATGAACAACTTTTTCTGCCATTTTGATCGAAGTGGCAGCCACTTAATTTACAACACGATGACTTTTGAGATTTTGAATTAATTCGAACTATATGTGTGCAGTAGACTTATCTCACAAATACATTTCATATATTTGTCAACTTAACTCACCATTTTGTTTCCAAGCGCCGGCCACTTGAAAATTTTAAATTCACATAAAAAGGTGTTTATGAACCGTTTTGCTTAAAACTCCATATGTGCATAGCCTACATCAATATTTCTACCAAGTGCATTAATAATTTGTAGCCGCCGTTTTAAAACAAAATTACGGCCACTTGATAAGAAAAAAGAAATCAACCTACCCTTCCGAATAAGCCAGAAGGACTTTTTATTTGGTAATTGAAATATATTCTGTATTTTCTGAGTTGCAAATATTTATTTTTTACTTTTAGTTAACGTTTAAAATGAATTTTACAATTTAGAATATTAATTTACATTATTCTTTGTATTAAAGACAATCTCTTTGAAAATTAACACGTACAATATAGTTTGGATGCTGCATAAATAATACATGGAAAAAAATATTGTACTAAGTGTTATAGAAAAAGAAATTAAATAAAAAAAACCACACTGTTCAAATATTTAAAAAATATGAGTTTGTAAGTTATGAAAAAATTGAAGGCATTTCTGATGATACATGTCCTTCGTTTAACGAAATACAGCAAAATTCTGATAAAAATAAGTATACTACCGAATTGCCTCTTAAAGATGTGAAACATCAAAATAAAAAATATAAATCATGTGACTATAAGAAGGCTGTAAACTACTGGAATAATGCGAATTCTGGAAATTCATGTCGCAGTTTCAAAAGTGTCCAAACAAAGTTTAATATGTTCAAAAAAAGATATGCGAATTGTATCATTGAGCGAAACAACGGAAAATGTAACTAATCATAGAGAAAATAGGAAAGAAATTAAAAGCTTTTTCTTGGGGGAGGAGTTGGGGGGGTTGTAGAATTACATCATCTAATCAAGAATCTTTCAAGGTAAAAGGTATGCTCATACAAATTAATTTGTTTTTAAGCATTTTTGCTAATCCAAAGATCTGTTTTACTCCCCCATCTGATCTATGATTATTATTTAAATCATTATGAGCTTAAAAATTTCAATTCGTTGTAATTTTCCATTAAAATTTGGTCTAAAGTATGAATAAATTAGCAAAACGTGTACGTTTCAAAAATTCCAGTTATAAAATGTATTAAACTTATTTAAATTAACTTAGTACGTCGGATTAAAAAAGTTATTTGGTAAATTTCGTCTAATCAGTGTAATAAAAAGTGAATTATAATAAAAAGTTGTAAATTTTCAACATTAATGTGTAATGTATACTGAAATTTAAAATTTAAGTTTGAAATAATTTCTAACAATTTAAATTTTCATCTAAATTACGGATTGTGAAATCGGTATTCTTCGAAAACACAAAATAGCGCACTGATAAGTGATTGCCGTTTACCATTCTTTCATTTCCAATGTGTTATGTAAATTCTTTTTAATTTATTATGCAATATAAATAAATGTGCGTACTGTTGTACTTTAAGCCATAATATTAGTATAATTTAAGCCACAAGCTTAGTTTAGGTATTTCATATTAATAAAAGGTTATATAAATTGATCGTGAGATTTACTTAAAAATATTTTGACAAAAATATAGTTATAAAGGTGTATTTATTCAAAGTAAACTTTCTTAAACTAGTTTAGAACGAAGAGTATTTAAAACGTTTTTCTATGATGAGTATTTATAAAAAAACATTTTGCATCAGTTTTCATTGTGTCGCTAACAGGTGATAAATTGCCAAGAATCGGACATTTTCAATGTTTTTTTACGGGCGATATATAGTGATTCCGCCGGAAATTTTTTTATAATCATACATAACCTCGTTAGGAGAGTATTCTGTAATTTTTTGAAAATTTTTTGCGTATGCGCCTATGGAGGCCTTCCTTGTGAGTATAGTATATCCTCGTTATTTCATTTCTATTTTTCGTAGTTTAATAAAAAATATTAATTATTCTGAAAATTAATAAATAATATGATTTTAATATGATAGTTTATTGATGTGACTTTGATGATATGTGATTCATATAATCAAAGATGAAAACTTTTGCTTTTAAATAATTAAATTCTGTTATACAATTCGTATTAGCTCAGCTCTGTTATTCCATAACCTATCAAAACGTTTACTATTCCAGGACATTATCTTCTTATAAAGCAAAATAAAAACAATGACATTTCTTTAACGAAATAAGCTAAACTAGTCACCCGTAAACACAGTATATTTGTCAATAAATTTCTCAGAAATTTTTTTACTAAAAAATAACTATTTTCCTGACTAAAACTGTATATTTTGATATTTATTGAGGATAAAAACAAGTGAAATGAAAACTGTATAAGTCAACAAAATTGCATAAAAAAGGCTTCAAAACTAGCAGACTCAAGAAGATTTTTTAATTAAGAATAATAATACAAAACAAATTATTTAGCCAATTTTTCTCAAATTTCATTTTAATGATTAAAATTTTGACTTTCGAAACCCTTTTGCGAGGTTCCTTTTTAATCATTAATTAACCTACTAACCTACACAAAAAGTAATGCGAAAGACTATGGTAAATATAAGGTAAATCAAGGAAAGCCGTCATATATAAGAATGTTTTGCTTAGTATAGCCAAAAATTCAAATGATATGATAATGAAAAAAATACATCATGTTCTTCAATGTTTAATTAATTATACATACTTATTAATTCCATTCCCAGTCAGTACACAATTAACAAATTTAATGTTAAACAAACTCGTGTAATTGTGGCATCTTCCCCCATATATACGGGGAAAATGCCACCAGTTATGAGGTAAGATGCAACGCCAAAATAAATAAGAGAAACAAGACAAACTTTGGAAAATTACCTATGAATTAAGAATAACAATAGAGAAACAAACAAATTTGTAAACCGAAATAAAATTTTTGGTAATTTATTTTGCTAAAATTAATAAGGGTACGAGTTTGAATGTTAGCCTGCACAACATTTAATGTAATGTAAAAGACCAACATTGCAATCTTCGTGCTACCATTTCTTGCATTCCAGGTGCAAGGTGCAAGGCTAGTGGAGACAATGGCTTTTCTGTGCTGGTAGAGGCAACAGCTGGTGATAGACCTACAACGAACCTGCCGAGATTGTCTCACTATCCGGAATTCTTGGCTGTGACGTCACGTTCCGATAGTACCAAAAAATGTGCTACAACGAAGCTCTCAGAAGGGTTTACCTATCTCTCGCTCTCGGAAATTCTTGTCGGGATCTTCCTAAAAATTTCCACTAAATGGTGGTGGTTACACCTAGTGGAAACGAGTTTCCGGTAGCGAGACACAGGCAATGTGTCCGCCATTTAAAAAAAATAAAAACTGATGATTTAAAAAGTAAAAAATATGTACATACGTTATATTTTTAGAAAGAATTTTCAAAACTATTAAATTTTGTGTGAACACTATGTACATTTAATCATTAGTTTTTAAGATATTCGATTAGAAAGTTCACGAGTGACGAAAGATATAATTGCTTTTGTCAAGTGCACTATTAACAGAAACAGTCTAAAATTGAAGACTGAAGAGTAACTTTCTAAGTTTAATCAGTTTTGAAGTCCTCAGAGCTATAAATTCTAAGCTAAATTATTCATAAAAAAAATTATCATTCATAATGAAATAAGAATTATGGTTTCGAATTATTGTGCTTAGTGTTTTAGAGGTGTATGAAAATTTGCGAAGTGGAGATAATTGTTTTTGTGAGGTGTTCCAAACTCTACGCTTTGCGAGTGGGATGATATTTCTCTCAGAGCTTTTGCCTGATGTGTTTGCTGTTACTGTCTATTATTTGTAAGCAATCATTCGGATTGATAGACTTAGAAGAATTTTTACTTTTCAAAAATAAAAAAAATAAAAATAAAATACATAAATAAAATAACCTGTTAATAAATCATATCCCTTTTTCGTACAGATGTGGGTGAATTTCAGAGAAGTAAAATGCTCTTAGGCTAGGAAAATTTTAGGTATTTTTTTTATTGTTTGGCAATCTTCAAAGTATTTCTCTGTTTGAAACCGAGTTTAATTACAATGTTTCTTAAAAATTAGCATGTCTTTTAGTTTATTATCAGATTAGCTTAGGTTTCTGTTAAAATGTTATGTTTAGGTTGTCAGATAGATCAAATTTTGGGCCAGAAATTTTGGTTATGTTTAAATATAGGACTTAGCAGTTTTATTTCAGTGCTAAAATTGGGGTTTGGTAATTGTTACGTTATTTTGGCTAAATTTAAGAAGTAATATGCTTCTGTCAGAGTTGTAAAGGTTTTCTGTTTGGATTTAAGTAAAGTTAAGTGGAGAAATGTTTTACAACAGCAAATAAACATTTTTCTTCGCCTTTAAAAGTTAGTTTTCTCTCTCACCTTCTGTCTGGCTGTGCGAATTAGCTATTGTTATGTTGTTAAAAAAAAGGAATTTATTATTGCTAGTGAATTTTGGGGAAATTTTAAATATTAGTTTAGAGTTTGGTAGGGTTACTGTTAAAAAAAAAATCTCTTAGTTTTGCACAGATTAAATTTTAGATAATAGTAAATTATATAACTTTTAGAAATTTTAATTGTCAAACCATTTGCAGACCGAGCTCTTCTGCAAGTGGAGCCTTGAGGGATGGGTCAGGTTTTGGGTAAGTGCTTACTTGGGTCGGTGTGGGATTCGGAAGTACTTACTTGAGGCCAGGACTTGTTACTCCCGTCTCGTGCGAGTTAAATAAAATTATACTTTGGTTAGGGGTACGAATAGCCTTGCGGGGTGTAGAGGTGAGAGTGGATTAAAAAAAAAAAAAGAAAAGAAACAGAAAAACCTGCAAATTGGTAGAATTTTTTTTTAAAGTATTTGTGTGGTGGTTAGGAAGAGAAAATTATGTTTCTTTAAAAACTTTTTTTTAGAAGGTTTTTAATTGAAATTGACTTTGTCATCGTGTCTTCGTGTCACGCTAGTAAACAATGCGCCTTCATTTTAAAGTAAATATAAGCTATTTCGTTTGTCGCTCTGTGGCTCGGTTGGTAAGAGCGTTCTGTTAATAACGCGGTGGTTGTGAGTTCGGTCCGTGGAAGGTCCAGCGTGTTAGTTTTTGCAAATAATTAGTAGAAAAGGTGTTAATTGAAACAAAAAAACTTTTCGTTGCTTGCACTAAGAATTTTTTGAGGAGTTTTTTTAAGAAGCATTTTTTTTAGTTAGATAGTGGAAAACACAAAACATTTTAGATATTAAAAAAGCACAAAATAAAATGTTTTAAGTAAAAAATATATTAAAAAATATTTTTAGAAGCTTCATATATAAGTATATATAAACATTATATATTACTATTATATGAAATTGGATTTGTCATCGGCTTTTTGTCACGTTAAAAAACCAAGACGCTTCCATTATATATATAATGTAAGCAACTCATTGTATTTCTTAATGAATCAGCTGGTTACAGCGTCATGTTGATAATGCGAGAGTCGTGTGTTCGATCCTCGCCAGGCCGAGGTGTTTTTTGCAAATAATTAATAGAAAAAGTGTCAATTAATAAAAGAAAATATTTCGTTGTGTACACAGTATCCTAATAATTTTTCAAAAGTTTTTAAACGGCTTTTTATCTAGTTACAAAAAGCACAAAATGAAAATGTAAGTAAAAATAAATAAATAAAAAAAAATTTTAGAAGCTTTTTATTAGTTAGAAGCTTTTTATATGAAATTAACTTGGTCATCGTGTCTTCCTATCACGCTAGTAAACAATTAAAGTAAATATAAGCCGTTCCGTTTGTGGCTACGTGGCTCAGTTGGTCAGAGCGTCAGTTTAAAAACGCCGTGGTCGCGAGTTCGGTCCCCGGGAGGTATGGAGTGTTAATTTTTGAGGATAATTACTAGAAAAGGTGTCAATTGATAAAAGAAAATTTTTCGTTGACTACACAATATCTTAAGAATTTTGCGAAAACAATTTTTAAGAAGTTTTTTTTTTTTTTTTTTTTCAATATTAGAAAACACAAAACATTCTTAGATGTTAAAAAAGCTCAAAATTAAAAGTTTCAAGTACAAAATACATAAATAAATATTTTTAGAAGCTTTATATATATATATATATTATATATTATTATATGAAGTTGAATTTGTCATCGCGTTTTCTGTCACGATAAAAAACAAGACAAAAAAAAAAAATGTAAGCAATTCATTGTATTTCTTAATGGCTCAGTTGGTTAGAGCGTCATGTTAATTTTTGCAAATAATTAATAGAAACGGTGTCAGTTGATAAAAGGAAATATATCGTTGTGTACACAGTATCCTAATAATTTTTGAAGAGTTTTTTTTAATATAGCTTTTTATCTAGTTACTAAAAAGCAAAAATAAAAATTTAAATAAAAATAAATAAATAAATAAAGTTTTTATAAGCTTTTTATTGAAACTGGTTTCGTTATCGCGTCTTCATGTCACGCAAATAAATATGGCACCGCAACTTTAAAGTAAATGTCAGCAGTTCTTACAGTCGCTCGTTGGCTCAGTTGCTCAGAGCGTCGTTAATGCGATGGTGGTGAGTTCCATCCCCGAAGGATCGATGTGTTAAATTTTGTAGATAATTAATAGAAAATGTGTCAAATGATAAAAGGGAATTTTTCATTGTCTACGCAGTATTCTAAGAATTTTTGAAAAGTTTTTTTAAGCTTTTTTTAGATATTAAAAAGCACAAAAAAAGTTTTATATATATGTACGTATTCTTTTAGAAGCATTTTATTGAAGCTGGATTTTTATCATCTTGCCTTTGTGTCATTCTGAAGAAGAAGGCGCCTCCACTTTAATATAAATTTAAACAACCTTTTTCGTCTTCGTTAGCGCATTTGGTTAAAGCGTCATGGTGATAACGCGATGCTCGTGGGTTCGACCCTTGCAAGCCGATGTGTTGCTTTTTTGCAGATCATTAATAGAAACTATGTCAACTGATAAAAGAAAATCTTTCATTGTCTACACATTATCATAAGGAATATTTAAAGAAGCTTTTTGAGTTACTAAAACGCACAAAATAAAAATTTTAGTAAAAATATAAATAAAAATAACACTGAATTTTTTTATTATTATTATTGTGTAGCCCTAAAAAGCCCAAAATAAAAATTTATTCTTGCAGAGACATGCTATAAAATCATAAAAGTGTCAACAACAAGAAAATTTTAAAGAAAAATATAGATATTTCACTTTTGCAAAAGGTGAAAAATTTTAAATATTCTAAATATTTTAAAAAGCATTCGAGAACAATATTCCTTTTGTATAAGTATTTGTGAGATTTTTCTAGAATGTTCTATGGTTTTTCTTGACAGTTAGACTTTTGGTTAGAACGTCATGCTGATAATGCAATGATCGTTGGATTTGGTCCTCGAAAGACGATATAGTACTGTTTTTTCCAGATAAATAATCGAAAAAAAAAAATGTCAATTGATAAAAGACAATCTTCCGTTGTCTACAAAATAGCCTAAGAAATTTTAATTAGTTTTTTTTAAGAAGCTTTTTTCTTTTTGTAACTAAAAAGCCCAAAATAAAATTTAAGTAAAAAATCATTTTTTAAAATTAGAAGCTTTTTGTTGTGAAGCCCTAAAAAGCATAAAATAAAATTTATTCTGGCAAAGACATGCTACAAAGAAATGAAAGTTTCAACACTAAGAAAATTTTAGAGAAAAGTATAAGTACTTTCCTTTTCAAGAGATGAAAATTTTTTAATGTTCAAAATATTTTAAAAAGCTTTCGAGACATTTGAAATTTCTGGCCAAACGAACGATTATATAAAAACTAATAACTAAGAATATTGGTCTCGAAAGATTTTTAAAATATTTTGAACTTTCAAAAATTTTCATCTCTTGAAAAGGAAAGTACTTATACTTTTCTCTAAAATTTTCTTAGTGTTGAAACTTTCATTTCTTTGTAGCATGTCTTTGCCAGAATAAATTTTATTTTATGCTTTTTAGGGCTTCACAACAAAAAGCTTCTAATTTTAAAAAATGATTTTTTACTTAAATTTTATTTTTCGGTATTTCAATGTTTTTATTTTTTTATTTTTAGTGTCACATCTCTCAGTGCGTGTTAATTTTAGTGATGAGCTATAAAGGGGGTCTAATTATTAGTAAAAAAAAAGTAAAAAAATAAAAATAAATAAATAAATAAAAATAGTAAAATGTGTTTATTGAAAAAAAAAAAAAAAAAAAAAAACAGTAAAACAAAATGGAAAAATATAACAACATTTTTTAAAAATATCTAGCCCTAGTTTGTGCCTAGGACCACATCCCCATTTTAATGTGAATTAAATGTTTCGGAGAAGTTTATGGTCATTATAATTATTGGTACACACTGAGAGAGAAGTGTTTTGATTAATTTCTGTATAGTGGGTGGTATAATAATTCTTTGTTTGTATTTTGAAATATTGTTTAGATTAATTTTGTTTATTGCAATGTTACGCCAGGATGAATATATATATTTTTTTCATATATGCTTATTATGTGTATTATAATTTTTATTTTTGTATCTTGTAAATAGTGGAGGTTATAGAACATCTGGATGTCTGGCATCAGCTAAAATTATATGAAAAAAAAATCGTGCTCGCGGTCCTCTTTGGTAGCCTTTATAATTTTTATTGGAAGTTGAACTCATAGCAATGTCATAGTGTGGTGAGAGTGTGTTGAAGGGTGAAGGTTGGTCACTTTGTCGATAAGTATGTTTATGAATTGTTCTGTGTTTACTTGGTTGTGAACCACACTCCTTGTCCTTTTAAGTGTCCTTGTGGATGGTTGTTGCTGTTAGATTTTTAGTAAACTTTTATGGTTTTTCGGGTATGTTTGTTTGTTTTTTTGCTCTAAATAATGCTGCAGTTATGGTATGAATTGTAACATCGTGCTGAGGTGGTTAACTTTTTTTAAATTACTTTGTTGTTTTTATTAATTTTGGGGTTAAAGTTTTCTTTTTTTAGTAGTTCTGTAATGTTGTTAAGTGTTGGGTTTAAGTTTTTTTTTTTGTACGGAAGATTGTTCGCTGAAGTTCCGGTCGGATTCAGGTGATCATCTGGAGATTCGTAGTTTTTAGCTGGCGGTTCCTGCTGTTTCGACGATTGATTAGAGGCTTTTTTACTACTGTTTTGGCTTCCGGTTTAAAAAAAAATTTTTTTTTGTAAAAAAGTTTTTCCCGTTGGGGGAGGGTATTGCTAAAATAGGATTTTAACAGTTGTGTTTATTCTAGGGTTAGTACGTAGTTAATAGCTAAATCATAAATTCCTAAATGGGTCTTTTCAAAAAATAAATAAATAAATAAAATTAAAAAAAAAAAGATTAATAAAGTGTTGCAGATTTTTTTCTCTTCCTAAATTTTACAGCGTTTTTGAAAATCGTATTTCTTTTTCGTTGTAAACTCTTTTTCCAGCAAAAATAAATGTCCTCAGTTATTATCTAATTTGACCTCTGTATATGAGTGCGTGACTTAAAGCTGGTTTTGACCTTGGGTTGCAACCCTACGCTCGAAAAGGTCAAATTCCTTTTCCCGCGAAAAGCCCTGAACCTTAGTTCAGTTTTTCTCAAATTAGACCAGTTAGGTTTATGTGACCATATCGACAGCAGGGTTACGCTTGCTGATTGGCTCCCGTTTTGCGTCGCGGTTTTTCCCTTTCTCGTTGTGGCAACAATCATCGGCGTGGGGTCGATAAGGCGGGAAAATAGTGAGTTGAGGCGGTGGATATCAACTACGTAGGAGCATGTAAGAAAAAATTCTTCAAGTAAAAGGGGCTTTTGCTCTGCGTTGGCTCCTTGGGTCTCGAATCAGAGACACGATTGAATTTATGTTGCATTGTGTCGGAAAGAAATTTCGCTTCAGGCAAGATTATTGTATTAAGATACCTTCGTTCCAGATGGAATTTCCTCAGAAATGTTTCGGCGGATGTACTGCTTGCTTATTCTCGTGGAGATAAATTGATGTGCCCGGGGAACTATCGGATTTCAATAGAGACCTATGAATCCAGTTTGTGCGAAGTCTTAATAGAATTGAGATTCAACCTTTTTTAAGCAAAGTTGCTGGAATTATGATCTGTCTCTGTTGGTGTCTATAAAAGGCCTCCTGTCCGAGCATTACAGACCTGCTGCATGAATAAATCTTTGAGTTCCGTTCTGCTACTGTCGAAAAGTCATTGACACTGGCCCAATTGCCTGAAATTCATTAGTACTAGGATTATCTGGCTTCAGCCTGACACCACCTCCTGGAGACCTGTAGCCCCAGCTATAGTGAAAGTTGGTAAAAATTTTCTTTATTAATTACTCAACTGGGTTTTCCCTGTAACTTTTCAGTTTCATTCAATTTTGAGAAGTTGAAATTCACTTTGTGCATCTCTTGTTTAAGTATTCTTTTTTTATTATTTACTCTGTGAATATGCCCGTGTATCAGGGTAAGATTTTGTGAGTGTTGAGATTCACGAGTTGTTTAAAGACACTTAACGGTTTGATTAATTAGTACTAACTCTTGTTCGAGATGCAAATCACTTCTCCTAAATGATAAACTAAAATGAACTTTGTTAATAAACAGTACCAACTACTAATGAACTCTTTTGTTTGTAATTAAAATAATTATTAGGACCTCTACTGCACTATATGTACTCCCTACAAGTTAACTGTAAACAGGTGGAAATGAAGACAATTTTTGGTGCTGTAAAAGTTTTTTTTTTATTTATCGATTTAATTTTTATACTTTGGGTTAATTATTTGCCAAGAAAGAATGATGTAAAAAAAAAAAAATATTTTGTTATAATGTGTAATTTTACGAGGATCCTCAAAATATTTTTTTTTTAAATCTTATCTTTGTTTTGAATAAGAATTAAAATTTTGGATACATTTAAAATATTTGTGTTGTGTGAATTACTTTGATTATTAATAGGAGTTTAAAATGAATTATGTTGGATTTGCAGCATGATGTAATTTTATGAATTTTCCCTTTTATGTTTTTTTGAGAGCCATTTAGTATTCTGCTGGAAGGTTTTTATTAAGATTTAATGTGAAAATAGTAAAACTAGAATAATTAGGAAAGGGTTAAATTTTAGGTAAATATTTATAGGGTATGGGCAAAAATATAAATTGCTTAGTAAAATTCTTTAACTTCCAGCATGAAACAAGTTTTGTATTTTATCGATATTTTTAGGGAGGAGGTAATGGTGCTTTTTTTTTTTCATGATTCTCTAAGTATTTTTCTTTATTTTGGGTACTTTATGTTTCAACTTTTCTTTTTTATGAAATTATTTACAGAGTAGTTTAGGGAACAGCAGTGACAGTGATAAATTCTTGTTTATGTTGAAGGATAATATGGTGTCCTAAAAATTTGTGATAGATAAAATGATAAACTAGTAAAGAGCCATAGAAATATCTGAAAGGTTAGTTAACTCAAAACTCACTGCTGGTCCTATTGTAATATTTAAATATTTTATTTTATTTTATTTTGGGGGGTGGGGGGGGTAACTACTCAGTTATATATTTTTTATTTCAGTGGTTATAAACTTGTGGTAGTTTGTGTTTGCTCAGTGATCATGGCCATGTTTTAAAATCGTTTGCTCACAGAAACTGCCAGAAGGATGTTTATAAATAGTTAGCAAAGTAGGTATGTACCAGAGAGACTGTGTTTTGTACAAGGGGGGCTTCGGCCCCTATTTACCATCCTTTAGATCCTGGGGTTAATTTAATGTAAGTGGGTAATGACACAACAAGAGCAATGTACAAAAGGGTTATTAGTAAAATATTTAGCAAAATTAAAAATTTAGGACGAGCAAGAAAACCAGTTACTATAGTACCACAAGTAAAGCTCACTACCACTGCACCACCCGTTCTTACAAGGATGCGTGTTTTGTTGTTTTTTATAGAAATAACTAAAACTATTAGGGGTTCGTATCTTGTCCCCATGGGTGTTGTTGTAGTAAATTTGCCCTCTACCCTATGTTTTCGACCATACTCTTTAAATTAAGCTTGCTTTGGTTTCAATAGAATTTTTTCTGATTCATACTTCCCTTGTCAGTGGAAGGGCACTCGCACGTTAGGCGGTTCACCTGGGTTCAATTCCCGGCTCTGGCATTTTTCAAATAGTTAGTATAAAAAAAAAAAAAAAAATCAATCTTATGCTCCGGAGTACTTAAAATGATTTTTAACGGTTGATGAGTTTATCAATAAAATTTCTAAATATTTTAAGATAGTTTAAGAAATTAAACTGAGAAAAAAAAAATATACCGCTTTCATCTAGAACGGATAGATGGTCCTTCTCTAAATCCCTAAACTAGAAATATAGATTTACGAACTATGAATATAAGGTACGCCAATACACTGAGAAAAAATTCTGTAACTGACATCTAAAATCTAAATTGTGGCTCTAGAAAAAATAGTTCCATGTAATCCTTATAAATTTCTTATAAAAAAATTTCAAGTCCCCTTCGAAAGCGAATTCTAGAGACCTCTATTAGAATTCTTGAGCGTTTGCGGGGACTATCGGGGACAAACCTATCTGAAAATATCTCCAAATAAATGAGGATACAAAAGGCGGGTTTCAGCAGCTATAATCTTGGTTTATGACCCAATTCTAGAAAATCAAGCGCGAGTTTCTCGTAATACAAAAGATTCACCATCTAAAAATGTGTCGATTAGAAATTCTCGACCATGTCATCTATTCAGTTTATAGGCGTGCCTTATGCGCATAGCTCGGAAATCCATATTTCTAGTTTAAGGATTTAGAAAATGACCATTTATTCATTCTAGACGAAGGCGGTATATTTTTTTTCTCAGTTTTAATAGTAAAATTGGATATTGGCAGACATTCTGGCATATTGGAAGTGGGACAACGCAAAATCGCTGTCTGAAAGAAATAGTCCTTCCGTACTAATTAATAAAAACTAAAAAAGTTAGAAAATATGTTAGTCATACTTACCTTTAGACGGGTTATTGCATTCAATATAACTCATTTTTATAGTCCATTGCCTAATTTCAGTACCTTTCGTGTTGACAGTCAAGTAAACTGGTTCTACAGTGTTCTCGACATCAATGTACACTTAAAAAATACATGTTACATAATAAATTTTATGTATGCTTAAAAAATAAATAAATAATAATAATAAATTATAAATAGTTGGTATGTTAATCCTTTTATCGCTGGTTATTTATTTTAATTTAAATATAGACATCTAAAACCTAACAAACAAAATTATAAAATTTAAGAAAAATATTGAAAAAAAAAAAATAATGATGCATACAAATATTTTTCTTTTAATTGTATGAAATATTTATAAATTAGTAGTAATATGTATCTATATATCTGCGTAAATTATTTTATGTATATATATATATATATATATATATATATAGAGAGAGAGAGAGAGAGAGAGAGAGAGAACTTTAGATAGTTATTAAACTTTATATTACATGACCTAACGCCCATTTGTGTATAAAAGACATTAAAATAGAAACGTATTAAAATAATAATAATAATAATAATATTAATTTTTAAAATGAATCTCGTAACCCCTTAAGCCCTTAAGAACAGGATAATTTTTTGTTTTCGTGTATCATTATAATATCACGTACAATATGGTATCATAAAAAAAAAAAAAAAAAAAAAAAAAAAAAAGTAAGAAAAAGAAAAAAAAAAAAAAAAAAAATACAGCATCGATTATCTGAATCTATCAACAATGGACTAGTTTAGGTCCGTATAATTCGACGGAAGAATATAATTTATTGCCAAAACATTTTATAATGCGTGCATTCATAAAAAATAATTTCCACTTCTGACCTTAAATTTTTTACTCAGTGTTTTTTGTTTAAATTTAAAATTTTAACTTATTAAACGCTTCGAAATGCAAAAATATATACCAGGTGTCCCATACGTCTGTAGACATTCTAAAAATTCATAAAAAAGTGAAGGAATTGATAGAATCAACCGCGATTTGCGAAATAGTTAATCTTGTGAAAGGGGGATTATATATATATATATATATATTTTTTTTTTTAAATAAAAAAAAGATAGTTAAATTTTTCGTCGTCGATAGAGGGCGCTGCATGGATGTGTAACGAGAAATATGCAAATCTGAGTCCTATAAATTGTACAGTTTTACGATTAGCACAGTTTATTTTTCATGTTGCGTCTTTGTAGCGCATACATGAAGTTTTAATTGAGATGCTGACTTCGTGCATAAGGCGTTATTGGTGACGAAGTTTCCTCTCAAATAAGAACCGCCGAATGCAGCTGCAGTTAACGGTGTTGTAACTCGTTTGAAAATTGTAATCTGTGGTGATGGCGGACGCAATGAATAAGATTTATATACCTATAAACATTTGCACGCATTTAAATATAATTTTTCATGGAAATATGTGATTTGTTCACGCACAGTGCTCTCTGTCGACGAAAATTTTAACTATTTTCTTTTTCTTTAATTTTTATGAATTTTTCAAATGTCTACAGGCTTTTAATTACTTTTATTGTTTTAATTGAAAAGGAGAGCGTACTTGATGTCTTAAAAAATATGAATGGTTTGGTTAATTGGATGTTTGGTTAATTGTCGTTATGACCTACTGCACTCATTAAAAGAACTATTAGAAAGATGTACATATAAGTAAAAGTACTTACTGTGTTGGCCAGAGTTTTGTCCACATAGTTCTGGAACTGTGGCTTTAAGCTGCCTACCTGTGACAGTGAATCTATCTTTCAAGCAATGGCCTGCTGTTGGTTTCGCTAAGGTAAAATCTATAAAGTCTAGTCGTATCTGACATATAGGTACAGTACGACTATGAAACCGCAGTAATGTCAGCTTACACCTCGCGTCTTTAGTATTCCTGACCTTACGTGGAAAGCCTGGATTAGTAAAGTGAGTTCCATTCTTATTAATAGAAGCTCCACAAGATCTTACAGCTAAAAAAAAAAAAAAAAAAAAAAAAAAAAAAGAAAGAAAGGAAAAGAGGAATAAATAAATAAGTAAAAGTTTTTAATTATTTGAGTTAGATAAAAACAGAACAATACATTTTGATTAACCAATTAATTAATTATTATTATTATTGTTATTAATATTTAATGCTTGAAGTTAAAACATGACAACGAAGACACAACACAACGCATATTACCTTTTTCAATATATTTTGCTTTCCATAAGATTTCACTTCAATATGAGATTTTTTCTTAATTAATTCAATTCTTCCATCCTGGTGTATATTATTGTAATAATGAATTACATACATGTGTATATATATATAAGGAAAAACTTTTTAAACCTTTCACAAGAAGAAAAATGAAATCACATGAAGAAAAGGAAATTTTATAAAAAAAAAAAAAGGTTCACTAATTACAAGAATGGTAGGTCGATGGGTAAGTTGGGTTTTACGTCGCACTAGTGCTGCGAGACGTAAACAATGAAACATAAAAGTAAGATAAATTCGATACTCAGATTATATAATAGAAGGTAACGAAAAAGTAGAAAAAATACTCTAGAAACTAGAAAACTCAGATGAGTAATTACGATACGTAAGGGAAAACGCATTTCAGTGTAATACAAACATAAAGAGTTTTACCAATTTTTAAAAATGAAGAAATTGATAGTAATGTTGCACATAAATGGTGATTCAATTTATTAGGTAGGTATGAAAATCCTATTTATCTATATATATGTTTCAAGAAAAAACAAAATAATCCAGTTCTTGCAAAGTAAGAATCCAGTTTTTATGAAAACACATTGGGGAGGGGAGGACAGATTCATAGTATAGAATTTTTTAAAACCCTTTCCGGCACAGTGTTGCAGCTGCAACACCTAATTAAGGTTCTCGAGTGCAAAAACTCATCGCAAAAATTTTTTATAGACTTTTTCTTCTACAATATAGAGGTAAAACGTCATTTATTTTTTTTCTTCTGACATAGTTTTTGAATTCCGGTGGCTGTTGATTTTAAATGAGCAGAATTGCTCTGTGCCGGAAAGGGTTAAGTAAATAAATTAATTGTATTCTATTATCATTATTATTTTTTTTTTAAGAAATTTTTATTACACTTTTGTAATATCGTATTAATATTTTAAATTTTTCCGATTTCAAAGCGATAAAAATAAGTAGGTTAAGAGAATATTTGTTGTTTGTTAATTTATAACTGATCGTTAAAAAAACTTTCCTGAAAAGTAATTTGAAATAAACTCTGATTAAATATTTTAAAAATAACTTATGTAATTTATAAAAATTATTTCTTTATCGGATAGGCAACTAAAAACCAACAACAAATTTGATATCAATAATTTAAAATTCTCTAAATTGAAAACTTACATCAGTTTTGACATATCACTGATACATTAGAAATATATCAGTTACATATATTGTACCTTTTTCAAAGAAATTTCTCTTCATATATTGGGGAAAAATTCTAATCAAAGTTTTCCTTTTAAAGGGCTTAAGGTGTAGGAACACATTACATACACAAAATAAATAAATAAATGAATAAATAAAGGCGAATAGATAATTGACGGAAATTATTATCAAGTTTTGCAATACTATAAAATTAAAACAGAATTTTATTTCATTAAAATCCTTCGACCAATAAACTATTAACTAATTAGAAAATATTTCAGCTAAACATTACAAAATATAATCTTTTTCTCTAACATGAAAAGATATAAATTACATATTCTATATTGTTTGGAATTATAAGTTTACAACCAGTTATTTGAAATTTTAAAAACTTCAAATCTATGGGTAGCAGCATACATATGTCAGTATATATATAGAGCAGCGTTGTTTTCGATGAATTCGAATTTTGAAAGAGTAATAATTGTATTTAAAATTTATTCAATTGTAATACTTAAATAAACAATTGAAAAATCCAGAAAAAGGTCCTTATGCGTATGGAAAGCAGCATATAATACTGATATACAAAGCTTTTTATGACAGCTTGATTGAACATTTGGCAAGAAAGTTTTAGTTCAATCTTATCAAAACTTTTCGCCGTTCTGAAGCATTTTTCTGTTTACTACATCACTCTAATATGCAAAATTTGATGAATAACATAAATTTTGGCAAATCATTTTAATTGAGTGTTAAAGAACTTTTAAAATGAATGTTACAGAAATATTTACTTTTCATTCTTCAAATGATGATCATTATTATGGTAGAAACCTACATGTTTGCATTACAAAATTAGGACAATTCTTAGAAACAGTATTTTCTATATGTAGGATACCAGTAACAATTTCAAAATATAAACAAATCCTTCCGGATCATTCGGAAGGGTAGGTTAATTTCTTTTTTCTTATCAAGTAGCCGCCATTTTGTTTCAAAATGGCGGTTACAAATTGTTAATGGACTTGATAGAAATACTGATGTAGGCTATGTACATATGGAGTTTAAAGCAAATCAGATCATAAATACCTTTTTATGAGAATTTAAAATTTTTAAGTGGCCAGCACATGGAGACAAAATGGCAGGGGAAGTTGCCAAACAAATATATCAAGTGCACTTATGAGATAAGTCTACTGTACAAATTTAGTTCGAATTAATTCAGAATCTCAAGTCATCGTGTTGAAAAATTTAGTGGCCGCCACTTGGATCAAATGGCGGAGCAGGTTGCTCAGTGAACTAATCCAAGATATTTGTAAGATAAGTCCACTGTCCAATTTTGGTTGCAATAAATTTAGTATTTCAAAAGTTATCGCGGTAGCAAAGTGTCAAGTTGAAGCGTTCAAGTGGACGCAACTTAGAAACAAAATTGCGGGGAAATTGCCCACCAAAATCATAGATATTTGAATGATAAATTCATTTTTTAACTTTGCTCTGAATTAATTAAATAATCGAAAAATTATCGTGATAACAAATTTTCAAATGACCGTCATTTGTAAACAATGTAACGGAGCAGACCCATCCAAGATATTTGAAGCATAAGTTCACTGTACAACTTTGGTTTGAATTAGTGCAATGTATCAAAAGTTATTCTTATGACAAATTTTCAATCTAAGGGGATGAAACTTGGAAACAAAATGATAAAGCAACTTGCCCAACGAAATCATCCAAAATATTTTTATGATAAGTTCATTGTCCAAAGTTTACTTCAAACTAATTTAGTATTTCAAAAATTATCGTGATAAAAATTTTCTAAGTGGCACCGTGATTTTAAGTTGCCACCACTTGGAAACAAGAAAAAAAAGCGAAGTGAGATGGCTATGAACTTACCAGAGATATTTGAATGATAAATCTACTACCAAAATTTCATGCGAATTGATCCAGTATTACAAAAGTTATCATAATGACAAATTTCTATGTGCAGCCACATGGAAATAAAATTGCGGATCAAGTTACTTACAATCGAACTTATCCAAGGTATTTGAACCATAACTTCACTATCCAACTTTTATTTGAATCAATTTAGTATTTTAAAAATTATCGTGATGGCACATTTTCAAGTGGCAGCGCGATTTCAGGTAGCCGCAACTTGGCAACAAAATGTCGGAACAAGTTGCCCAGTGAAGTAATCCAAGATAATTATAGGATAAGATCACTCTCCAACTTTGGTTCGAAAAAAAAAGATATTTATAAAGTAAGCTCAGTCCAAATATGTTCGATTTGGAGTATTATTTCAGAAGTTATCGTGATTTTAAATTTTCAAATGGTAGCCTGATTTCAAGTAAGATATCCTGCTCAACATAAGATATCCACCACTTTATTAAAAATGGCGGATAAAGTTCATTAATAAACTGAATTGAGACCCTTATGTTACTATTGAATTGAATAATATTTACATCAAATTTCAAGCAAATACGGCCTTAAATACGCTTTTAACAATGCGGATTTGAAATTTCCAAGTGACTGCCACTTGAAAACAAAACGGCGGAGCAACTTGGTTAACAAATTCATCCAAAATATTTATAAGATAATTTCACTGTCCAAATTCGGTTCGATTTGTAGTATTATTTCGGAAGTTATTGTGATTTTAAATTTTCAAGTGGTAGCCTGATTTCAGATGGCCCGCTTATTTTAAGTTATTCGCCATTTTGTTAAAAATAACAGATAAAGTTAATTAATAAACTTGGTTTAAACCTTTTATGGTGTATTTCATACCCTCAAACATACTAATTAATATTCCGTAGTATTGTTAGCCACGCCTTCTTTTTCACACCAGTATATTTTTAGAGTATTTTTCTTCTTATTTAATCGCAATTGCATTTGGAGAATAATACTCTAAAAATTTATTGTTTGGAGAAAAAGGGCGGGACTAACAATACTACGGAATATTAATTAGGATGTTGGAAGGGTATGGTCTATGTATACGTCAAAATTCAAACAAATTCGTAATAAGCTTTTTACAATGTAAATTTGAGATTTCATGTGGTCTCCACTTGAAAACAAATTGGTGGAGCAACTTGGTTAACAAATGCATCTAAGATAAGAATAAGATAAAAATAAGATGAGCTCATTGTCCAAATTTGGTTCGATTTGGAGTATTATTTCCGAAGTTATTGGGATTTTAAATTTTCAAGTGGTAGTCTGATTTCAAGTGATCCCGCTTATTTTATGATATCCGCCACTTTGTTAAGAATTGCGGATAAAGTTCAATAATAAACTTCATTGAGACCCTTATATGGTCTATATTTACATCAAATTTCAAACAAATTCGGAATACGCTTTTTACAATTTGAATTTGAAATTTTCAAGTAGTCTCCACTTGAACAAAAGGGCTGAGCAACTTGGTTAATAAACTCATCTAAGATATTTATACGATGAGTTAAGACACTGTTTAAATTTGGTTCGATTTGGAGTATTATTTCCGAAGTTATCGATATTTTAAATTTTCAAGTGGTAGTCTGATTTCAAGTGACCCCGCTTAACTTATGATATCTGTCACTTTGTTAAAAATGGCGGATAAAGTTCAATAATAAACTTGATTGAGACCCTTATGTGGTATATATTTACATCAAAATTCAAGCAATTTCGGATTTAAATTCGCTTTCTACAATGTGGATTAAAAGTTTCAAATGACTGCCACTTAAAAACAAAAAAGCAGAGTAACTTGGTTAATGAACTCATCCAAGATATTTATTAGATAAGTTCGCTGTTCAAATATGGTTCAGTTTTGAGTATTATTTCGGGAGTTATCGTGATGACAATATTTTCATTATACATAGATAGGTAGATAGATAAACGAAGTGATTGCAATAGGTCGATTTCTAAAGAAATCAACCTAAAATGATTAAACCAAATTTGTCTCTTTTCAAACACTACATCATCCTTCAAGCTCATATTATGATGGCACTTGATAACATTAGAAATAAAAATCGACAATTTTGTATTTGTATAATATAAATACATGAATCAAAAACAGTAAAATTTTTTATAGAGTAATTTTTTATTCTTCAGATATAAATTTTATTTTATTTTATTTTTTATTTATTTATTTATTTATTTATTTATTTATTTATTTATTTTTTTTTTGCGTGGCTCTCTCAGAAGCACCAGAGTCGATATAAAATCCTTAAAATTATGTTTTATCGTTAATAAAAATATGTCAATTACACATTCAAATATGTCCCACCTAAGCAATCTGTAACAAGATATCAACTAGCTAGCGATCACTTATAAAACAGCTTCCTATAAAGCCTATAAAAATAATTAAACAAATGGATATCACTTACAAACACAACAAACACCAAATCCTGCGGCACAAGTTCCAATCATGTGACCCTTCTTTCTAAGGCAGGTATTGAGAGAGTAGCAAATTCCAGATAGCCCATCATTGGAGGAACATGGCAAAGGCAAAAATCTTACTTTAGTAAGATGAGGATTTTCTGTTGAAGAAAAAAAAAAAGAATGGTTGTTAGAAATGAATTAATGCGACTATACATGTAGTTCATAAATTACATATATTCGGTTTCGCAACATTATAAAGAAAAAGTCTATTTAATGCTGATTCATAAATTTATAAGTCAGAGGATTCGCCTATATTTAGTTCCTTCATTTTTTATCATGAATTTAATCTATTATTATTTAGTGTTCGTCTAGAAAAAAAAGCAAATAAATGGAATTTGTTTTTTCATAATAAAATGATTTCTGCTCTTTCTCTCTTTCTCTCTTTTCTTACATATATTTAAAACATTTACAGCGATGCATCATAAATGAATCATTGGTTTAAAGAATGGAAAAAGCGCCCAAAATCGAAAATTGAGGGTTTTTTTTTTTTACTTATTTAATTCGCCTTACGTTGACACACATGTCAGACAATAGAAAGGGAACAAAAATCACTTATTTCAAGTAAAAACACTCACGAGCAGGGCCTGATTAAGGGGGAAGCTCGCTCTTCACACATTATTTATACTTACACCGTTATTTTTTAACAAATACTTTCCTCCTATAATAAACAGAAAATTTTCATTAAAAATTATTTTAAAAGAATTCTGGTGTATAATACCGGTGAGTAAATTGGATTGTTTTACACCGTTCATTTTTTATAAAAAATATTTCCTCGTCAAAGCGTGGAATTTCTATGACATGAAGTAAAAAATAATTGTAAAAATATTCCGGTATGAGCGAGCTTCCCCCTTAATCAGGCCCTGCTCACGAGTTTGATTTCTCCAAAGGGATCGCAATTTTGAAATAGCAAAATGTAAAATTAGAAAATGCGACCGAATTTATGCACCCCATTAATACATAGAAATGATTAAAACTTCAAGAAATCCGGATTCTACGTGCAGCAAATTTTCTCCTCTGATTTTACTAAATTATGTTTTACCCGCTTCACTGAAAATCCTGATTTTGGACTTGTTCCTTCGTCAAACTGGTGACTCAATTTGAGCATTTAATTATGTAAAAATAAATAATTAAATGAATGGATAATAATCTATAAATCGATTTAAATCATTTTTTTTTCCTGTGCAGTTAGCGTATCTGAAGTATTTTCTTTTCCTTATAATTATTTTGTGTCTATAAATATAAATGAAAAGCAGTAATAACACCCCACCGAGGAAAAAAAATGTTCATTTGGTTGATATTTTTGTTGTGTTGTTAGGTACGAGTTGACAATTGCAAAATATTCTTTAAAGATAGTATCGTATTTGAACGTTCACTACATGACTTTGTTATCTAAAAATGGCTCTTGTGTCAACGACAACAACAAAAGGATAAAAAACATGGCACGGTAAGCAATATCATATTTCATTTTTCATACTATACAGAGCAGGGACGATCCGTTATTAAGGGCTACTGCAGCTTAGCCTATCCTAACTTACGATTTTTTTCCCTCTATCAAAATAATAATAATAACAACAACAATAATAACAGGAGACTTGGCGTTGGAATATTAAATCCCGAATAAACTACTACGTCGGAAACGCCAAAGAAAAATATTTGAGATGCATACAGCTGTTTCGGTAGCCTTAAGCGTACCGTCTTCAGTGCAAAAAGAAACTGAAGACGGTGCATTTTGCACTGAAGACAGTACGCGTAAGGCTACCGAAACAGCTGTATGCATCTCAAATATTTTTCTTTGGCATTTCTGACGTAGTAATTTATTCATGTTTTAACAACAATAATATTATATTTATTTATTTATTTCTTCTAACTGTTAAAAAACATTAAGTAACAACATTTAACCAATTTTCACTTAACCATGTCTTAATAGTCTATTTGTCAAAATGCCTTTTTCAGATTTATAACTGATCTCCACTTTTTTATCTTTATAATCGCGTAAATACGGATTAGGACCTCTTTGAAAGACCTGCGCTGCTTGGCGTATTTATTTGCATTCCAAAACAGCGGATTAGTAATTTTGGCAACGTACTGCTAATTTCTTTTCGAAATTTAAATTTCATTTTCACATTCAGAAAATTCATGACTGTTAATTGAAGTCTCGTTTTCCGAAAATTAATTTTTTCTAGTTTTTCAAATTTATTTTGAAGTTATAAAATGCAAAATTTCACTTTGTGAATTTTCTCATTTTACAGCTTCAAAATAAAATATCAAAAGTTAAAATATTAATTTTTGAAACATAAGACATAATTTAATAGTCATGAATTTTCTGAATGTCAAAACGGATTTTAAAAATATGCATTATTTAATGAATATGCATTATTTAATGAATGAATAATAGGGATTATTTTATCCGTAGGTTAACATGGGATTTGAATGTTCATGACGCGCACTGATAGCCAACCAAAAATTTTTTTCGTCTGTGGGCACTCACGGTCTGTGCATGTGACGTTAATTACAGGGAAAATAAATAACTGGTTTTAATGTATGTTAATTATGTATGTATGATGTTATGTACAGTCGGTCACAAAAATATCCGAACACTAGCAAAAATTCCTACGTAAAAAAAGTACACTTTATACAGTTTTGTTAAATAAAGCCTTCTCGAATCTTGTTCTTAGTCAGTCTGAGAACATGATTCGACAAGTATTTATTTAACAAGACAGCATTAAGTGTACTTTTTTAACATAGAAATTTTTGCTAGTGTTTGGATACTTTTGTCAACGACTGTATTATGTTCGATAAAATTTGCAACTTCTGCATTACTTTTTTTTTTTTTTAATTGTTACGACTTTTTATTGTATTTTATAAACATAAATAGTTTAAAAGCTAGTTAAAGAAATTAATTCGGTTGCTAGTTTATTACAAATATATTTCACGATTAGGATTTAAGGTCAAAACTTGAAATAAAGCATTTGAGACCACCAGATTAATATTTCATACTCATAAGACATAGATTGATCATCGAGGGGGAAAATGGAATTCCTTTTCACTTGGGGAAAGACGGCCATTTTACGTCCTAATGGCCGTCTTTTCCCGAGTGAGTACACAAGGGAATACAAACGGATAATTTAGTAAATAAAATTTATGAGTAATTTGTGTACTAAAGGTGAATGAAAAACTCCAGATATAGTTTCAAATTCATTTTTCTTTCTTTCTCCCCCCCCCCTTTTTTTTATACAATACCTATTAACTTAGTTATTATTTAAAGTTGAAGTATTTTTTATATATTAAAACTATCGGGCTTTACTTACCCTACTACTAAATATTTTAAAAGAATTTTGAAAATCCCATATTACTTACTAACATTAAATATTAAAAAAAAATCTATTAAATATGAAAACCGCATTAATTTCATAATGATATCAAAGCAACTGATTATAAAATTAAATTTTTCATAAATTAATCAAATATAACTTAGTTATGAAAACTTATCTCATTTTGTTTCACACATTTATTAGAAAAAATAAAAGCCACGCAATATTTCGGCATTTTAAAAATTCATCAATATTCTATTCTATTACTATTGCCGAGTTTCATACCTACTAATGGCTGATGCCAAAAAAAATCTTTCGGCAACAAAAAACTTTGCTCGATAAAATGGAGGTGATAGATCTATATAAATTACTCTATCAGGGATGGAACACGGGCGCAGAATTCATACCGGAATCTGTTTAAGAAATTTCTCTACCTATAATATCGTTGATTTAAGAAGTAGAAAATTTTCTTACATTGCTAGTGGTATGAATTCTGCGCCCGTGTTCCATCCCTGCTCTATCTATGGAGACCACACCATAGCTGCCAACTGTTCTGATTTTTAGATGCCGGTATTTTTTCTTTTTCTTTTTTTTTTTCTTTTTACAAACTTTCATAGCAGATTTGTAGAAGTTTTTAGGATCAATTAAAGGAAAATTTCTATAAAATTTTCCCGGTATTCAGAAATCAGAACGGTTGGCAGCTATGCCACAATAACTGAAGTAAATTAAATTTAAATTAAAAAAAAAAATAATAATAATAATAGAAAGAAAGTGCAATTGCAATATTTTTCTTCAGAGTGGCATGCTAAAAGTTTTATGCAAATAAATTATAAATGGATAAATTTTTACGTAAATAATTAATGGATTTATACTGATAAATAGATTAAATATTTGCATAGATATGTGTTTTTTTTTTTTTTTTTTAACACTATTATTATAAGCTTATATATATATATATATATATATATATATATTACTTAATATAAAAATCAGCAGGTTTTTTTTTTTTTTTTTTTTTAAGTGATAAACCATCATTATTTATTTATTTTTATTTTTTATTCCATTTCAGAGTCAATATTTAATTCTCAACAAACATTGTGTCAAAAACAGTATTTGAAATTGTGTCAAAAATTAGAAAATGAAATTAGAAATGCTTAAACTCAATTTTCAGCACATGTATATTTTTATAATTGTATGTATAAAAATTCAAAATCTCGTAAGGTTTTAATTTTCAATGCACGTCTTCTGCACCATTTTCTTTAAACTGAACCAGAAAATAAGAAATTTAATTAAAATCACCTAAAATTATGATCATAAAGCGAGAAATATGGTATTTTTTTAAAAATATATATTTATATTACATCACACACGAATGTCCAAATTTAATATAATTTTGTTAAGTTTATTAAAGAACATGATATATCATTTGAAATATTTAATTGTTTAGAGGTCTGGAAATATAATGCGTACAAGCAAAAAAAAAAAAAAAAAAATTTCATATAGAGGAAATTGAGTATAAATTTTGATATACCATTAAAAAAAAAAAAGGACAATTTTGCAGTTGTATGCATAAGAACTTATATATATATATATCAGGGATGGAACACGGAATCTGTTTAAGAAATTTCTATACCTATAATATCGTTGATTTAAGAGGTAGAAATTTTTCTTACTTTCATAGTGGTATGAATACTGCGCCCGTGTTCCATCCCTGATATATATATACAAATATAATTTTAAGTAGTTTTTCCCAATATGTTGATCTAAAGATTCGTTATCAAGAAAACAATTATATACATAGCTTACTTTCAAAAATTTAAATTTTACATATCTCCTTAAATAATGTTTGTTTTTGTGTTTGGATATTGAATATTTTTAATATTACATTCCACACTCCATACGATAAGTCGGGCCCTACATGTGAAAACTAGCACGACCCTTTACGGATTAAAGGCATTTGCAGTTACTTGCCTATATCATACCTATGCTTTAAAAGTGCTATAATTAATAAAAACTTTGAAAAAAAAAATACGAAAAAAGATGTCTGAAACAAATAACTTATTCCAAGTAAAATGAATTTAATCTTTGCTGCACTTTGCTATGTTGACAAACACTGCTCAGGAAGGACGATTAATATTTCATACTCATACTGTAAAGAAAGTATTTTTTGAAGTTCAATTTTCAATTTTTTTTTTTTTTTTTTGTATAATATCACGTTTTGAGGTGCCCTGAATCCAAAAGTCCAATTTTTAGACGTTAGTCTGTATGTATATCTGTTATCATCATAGATTAAAAACAAATAACTG
Organism: Salticus scenicus; assembly: GCA_963930645.1. Lineage (NCBI taxonomy): Eukaryota > Metazoa > Arthropoda > Arachnida > Araneae > Salticidae > Salticus > Salticus scenicus. Next base: position 97,979,156 of record OZ005657.1, read on the forward strand.
CAAGAAATTCGAATTTGATATTTCGAATTTCGTATTAGGTTGCCACTTAAAAATTTGATCAAGACTGATAAGTTTGAAGTGAAATTAATAACATCCTTTTTTTTTTTTTTTGAAATAATTGTAAGCAGTATCATTGATCGGAGGGTTGAGGAGGGACTGTAACCACCTCACATAAAAATATATGTCAAATAAAACTATTCCTAAACCAGTTTTAGATTATTTTTAAAGTACATTGAACTTTACTATCTTACATTATTGATCTCAAGACTTATGCAATCTATCTTTACAGTATTGAAATTCAGGGCAAGAGAAAGTCGTTTGAGTGACACACCAGATTATTTTATCTATTATACTTGATTTTATATTCACATTTTTTTCACTTCTTCATTTGATATTTATTATTTCATCCTATACATATTACATGCCGAATTTTCGAAAAACATTGAGCTCGGCATCAATTTCTAAAACATTCATTTCTGCTATATATTTTAAATTGCAAAGTTGCTTTATAGAGATACAGAATTTAACAAAATGAATTAAAAATTTTAGGGCTTTTCTAGAATTATAAAATGTAAATATTTTTACGTTCTCCAGATAGAAAAAAAAAAACCTGCCTAATGAATAAAAATTGGCGCATTCACTAATAAAATATCATACACAATTTCTGCGTTTTAATGTACAAAGTTTTAGAGGTATGAGGATACCAAAATTTTACTTAAACCATTTTCCAATGTCTCGACAAGTCTTTGATGCAAAAAGTCATGTATCATTCAATATTTACGAATGAAAACAATGCTAATAAAACTGAAATAAAGACATCGTATTTTAATTTGCCACTTACCTTTCTATAACTTTTATTAAACGTATTTAGACGATTTTTTGTGATACAATGCTAAAACTTTTTCATCACCTTTTTAAAGTATGGGGCACCACAAATTACTATATATAAAAAACAAACCAGATTGCTGCGAATATACTCCAAAAACCACTTTTTTGGCCTCAGGGGACCTTAAAACGTGTAAATCAGATGAAATCTCGATATTGAATTTTTGGACCAAATACAATACTTCCATTACCTACGATAGTAGGGTAATAGAAGTAAAGAAAAAAAAAAAGAAAAAAGACGATCAAGCTAATTAAATAAAACTTAAATTAATGTGCGTATGTGATAATTCTATATTATAAGTCACTTTCCTGTTGAAGGACGCCACGTTATGTGATGTATTTTGACGACTGACACAATAGTAATGCCTGAGGAATAAACCCAATTATTTGAAATTTTCTTCTCTCATGAAATTCAAAAGTTTACTAAACAAAATTTAATTTTACACCAGACGCCTATATATATATTTATAATATAGTTACCAACCTTTCCACATTTTAAATACTACTATTTATTTTATTTACTTGTTACTTCCATTGCCCGACTACTGTAGGTAATGAGAGTCTTGTACTCGGTGAAAAAATTCGATATCGAAACTTTTAAACCTGGCACCGGGTTATCCTCAGGAGGTGGACTTCTGTGCTTTGTTCTCGACAGCTGTTTCTTTTTACTTCCATATACAAAGTATAAGAAAGTACAGTAATCCTGATTTGCGAAAAGGATTGTGTCTTTCGCATAGCTCAAAAATGAATGATCGTAGAATGTTGCAAATTTATATGCGTGACTGTTACGAAGTCTAGTTGTATACTTGCAACTTTGGTTTTAATGGCAATTCAAGTTTCATAGATATCAATGAATTTACACGAATTTTTGTGACGTATGTATGTCAGTATGTGTATGTGTGTGCGTGTGAGTGTACCTCGCATAACTCAAAAACGGTTGGACGTAGAACGTCGCAAATTGGTATATACGTTTGTAATGACATCTAGTTGAGCACCTCCCTTTTTGGAATTTCTACGATTTTCTGTTTTGGAGATATTTAGGAAAATTTTATTCATAATGACAAAAAATACAAAGGTTTTGTCACTATATATGACATACCATCATAGAGATTTTAAAAGACGCTAATGACAGAGCCAGTAATGATATTGTTATGAAAGTTGAAGATATTTTTGCATGTAGAAAGTTATGCTTAAAGACATAAGTAGGTTCTTGTCGACGAATTCCTTTTATTTAATGTATAATGAGCCCGTAGATAGAGCCCATGAAGTATCTCGCATAATTCAAAAACGGTTGGAGGTAGAACGTTGCAAATTCTTATATAGGTTTGTTGTAACATCTATTTGTGCACCTCCCTTTTTGGAGTTTCTATGGTTTTCTGTTTTGAAGATATTTAAGAAAATTATATTCATAATGACCAAAAATACAAAGTTTTTGTTATTATATATGACATTCCATCATAGAGGTTTTAAAAGAAGCTAATGATAGAGCCAGTAATGATATTGTTATGAAAGTTGAAGACATTTTTGCGTGCAGAAAGTTATGCTTAAAGACATAAGCAGGTTCTTGTCTAAGAATGCATTTTTTAAAATGAATATTCAGCCCATAAATAGAGCCTATAATTTTGTTGCTGTGAAAGTTGTCGAGATTTTACCGTAGAGAAATTGTACTTAAAAACTTCTTCACACACCAGAAAATTAAAAACAGCAGAACCGGTCTCAAATGGAGATGTCCTTTCTTCTTCAGGTGCAGAAAACACGTGCTACTGCCATGGATGCAAAAGCAAGGCAGTCTGCTTTTGCCTCCAAGGCAGTAGCATGTGTTTTTTCACCTGAAGAAGAAAGGCCACATCCTTTCGAAACCGATTTTGCTGTCTTTAATTTTATGGTGTGTAAAGAACTTTTAAAGTTTAAATATTGAGTGTACACCAGTTTGTGAATTTAGTTTTGTGGAGAAATTGGTTCTTTAAGGCAGAAGTAGGTTCTAGTCGACGAATTTATTTCATTTAATGAATATTAAGCCCGAAGATACAGATTGTAATGATGTTCATAAAAAACGTTGTCGACATTTTAGCTTGTAGAAAGTAATTCTTCAAGAAATAAGCAAGTTAGGCTTAAAGATATAAGTAGGATTTGTCGACGAATCCATTTTATTTAATGAATATTCATCCCCTAGATAGAGCCCATAATGTATCTCGCATAATTCAAAAACGGTTGGACGTAGAACGTTGCAAGTTGGTATATAGGTTTGTTATAAGATCTAGTTGTGCACCTCCCTTTTTGGACTTTCTATGATGTTCCATTTTGGAGATATTTTGGAAAATTATTTTCATAATGACTAAAAGTACAAAGGTTTTGGCCATTATATATGACCTATCATCATAGAGATTTCAGAAGAAGCTAATGATAGAGGTAGCAAGGATATTGTTACGAGAGTTGAAGGCATTTTTGCGTACAGAAAGTTATGCTTAAAGACATAAGCATGTTCTTGTAGACGAATGCATTTATTTAATGAGTATTCAGCCCGTAAATAGAGTCCGTAATGTATCTCGCATAATTTAAAAATGATGGAACGTAGAACATTGCAAATTTGTATATAGGTTTCTTATAACATCTAGTTGTGCACCTCCCTCTTTGGATTTTATATGATTTTCCATTTTGGAGATATTTAGGAAAATTATATTCATAATGACCAAGAGTACAAAAGTTTTTGCTATTATATATGACCAATCATCACAGAGATTTCAGAAGAAGCTAATGATAGAGCGAGTAAGGATATTGTTACGAGTGTTGAAGGCATTTTTGCGTGTAGAAAGTTATGCTTAAAGGCATAAGCAGGTTTTTGTCGAAAAATGCATTTTATTTAATGAATATTTAGCACGTTGATAGGGACTGTAATTTTGTTGCTGTGAAAGTTGTCGACATTTTAGCGTGTAGAAATATTACTTTAAAACTTCATCATACGCTATAAATTTAAAGACAGCTCAACCTGTTTCGAAAGGATATTACCTTTCAATTCAGGTGCAAAAAACACGTGCTTTTGCTTTGGAGGCAAAAGTAACATTAATTTTATGGTGTGTAAAGAAGTTTTAAAGTTTAAATATTGAGTGTACACCAGTTTGTGGATTTAGTTTTGTGTAGAAATTGGTTCTTTGAAACAGAAATAGGTTCTAGTCAATTAATGTATTTTATTTAATGAATATTCAGCCCGTAGATAGAGCCTGTAATGATGTTTATAAAAAACGTTGTCGACATTTTAGCGTGTACGAAGTAATTCTTCAAGAAATAATCAAGTTTTAATCAACGAATGAAGTTTATGTAATTAGTATTCAGTAAACAATTGAATAAATCTCTTTTTTGTGCTGCAAAAGTTAATATCCTTAAAACAATCCAATGAAATGTCCATTTTTATTACAGAAATCAAATAAACGTTGTTATATACATTGCATAACTTTCGCTGAATCAGGAACAGCCGAATATTTGGAAGTCTGAATGGAATTTGGTTTCATCGAAAGTATTGTCAGTGGTTTGTGGAATTTTCAAGGTAGTTCTGCGCGGGGAAACCAATGCGTCATTACAAAATTTCCAGGATTAGACTCCTATTGAGGTAAAGTTTCCAAATTTTGTAAATCCCTTACTACCATTTTTCACTACATTTGACACTAAGTCAAAGCTCACTTTCGTGGAAATGAAAAAACTTTCATTTGTTTCCCTTTTTCCTGTAATACCGGTAGAAAGTAACACATAAAGGTATAGGAAAGTTCTAGTCTACAATCATCAACAATCACTCTTCTATTTTTATAGTCTTGTAAATCACTTATAGAACTTACAAAGAATTTAGTTCTGCGCAATAAATCAATGAATTTTTCCAGAATATTGAAGAACTCTGTTATTATTGAAGTTAGAGATTTCAAACTTTGGCAAACGTAAATTGCAAAATTTCACCAAATCCGTTCGCGAAGTCGCCAAATTCGACCCCGAATCGCCATATTCGAGGCCATGATAAAAAAATCTACGGTGGCTATTTATTTGCGGTATGGCGAGATTAACGATAAATTTTGCATCAAATGTTATTTCAGGATAGGCAGAAACACTTTTTCAATTTTAACTGAGCTAATTATTTTGGTAAAATTTATCGTTTCCCACCAGTAATTTTTTCCAAAGAGAACAAAACTGGGCCATCTATATTCGAATGATTTTCATTGTACTCTAAGCCATGAATTTGCCAATGAGATATACTGTAACAAGCCGTTGAGAATTATTCCTGAAAAACTAGAATATTTGTCCCGGAGACATATATAATCGTATTATAGTGACTTTTTTGGTTCGAGTAGCAGATTTTTTTTTTTTTTTTTCTTTCTTTTTTTTTTTTTTTTTTTTTTTTTTAAGGAATGTTCGTGGACTGGAACTTGCCCGTTTATTTACGAATCAGTTACCTCACACAAAGTGTCAATGTTTTCATAAAAATATGTATATTCTTAAAGTCGAAGCAGGACACTTTGGTCCCGCCGTTTTGGTCCCGCCACTTTGGTCCCGCCATTTTGGTCCTGCCGTTTTGGTCCCGAGGAAATTTTGGTCCCTGGCCATTTTGGTCCCGAGACATTTTGGTCCCGCTAATTTTTTGCTATTTTTTAAATATATATCAGTTTTCTACTAGGTAGCCTATTTGTTGATACGGGAAAATTGAAGTGCTGTTAGAATATCTTTAATTAAGGAATATCTTATATGTAAATACATAAATTTTCGACATTATGATTGCTTCCTAACGATTGAGATTCGGAGAATTTTGTTCTGATTTTTTATGAACATTTAATATATTTAAACTTTTTGTTTTTGATGCAATTGCACTTTCTTTTCTTTTTTCTCTCTCTCTTTTTTTTTTTTTTTTTTTTTTTGTAATTGGCTCTTTTTTTTTTTTTCATTTGATTTCGATTTAACTTACTTTAATTGTAATTTTGTTTTTAATTTGCTATTAGTGACAAAATTTTGTGATTTTTAAAGTATTGCTAACAATAACAACAGTACTTTCTTATTAATTAAAAAAAAGAATCCCCATTTGAATATATTTATTGTTAAAGTCTGAATTAATTTAAAAATAATAAAATACAGAAAAATTTTGTTAAAAAAAAAAAGAGGGAAAAAGAAAGAAAACCTTAGGATATTAAATATAATTTGCTTTTAGTGACAAAATTCTGTTTCTTTCAAAGAACTAATTATTGACCTGCTCCCATCATAGACTATTCTTCATAAGCATAAGATTGTGATCATTTATGAAGTTTTTGAATATGCGTATGAATTTATTCATATATATACATATATGTGTGTGTGTGAGAGAGATAGATACGTTTCATTCGATTTGATTGTATTTAATTTTTATCATTAATCTAAGAGGGATTTATTTCAAAATCTGTGTTATATTAATAATAATAAAAAAAATGCATGTTTGTTTGTCCGTGATATGTGATTATGTTAACCATGTATACATGTATCTAAAATACTTTTCTTTCAATTACAATGATTTTATTTTAAAAATGAAAAAATGTGAGTAGTCCAATATTTAATCAACTGTACGCATTGCAAGTATCAAAGTTTGGAAAATGTCGATGCACAATATTTTATCTTTTTATTTTAATCTTATGTTTAAAAATAATAATAATAATAATAATAATAATAAATAAATATATCTGTCTGAAATGACTCTGTGACTAAAAACCATGCCCACATTGAAATCTCTGAAGCACTTTGTTATTCGTTTCACACCTGTTTCTCCAACAGACAATTAAAAGGAATTTCACTGTTTTGTTTCAGCGCATTTGAAAAAAAGAAAGGGGGGAGGGGGGTTCTGATCGAAATTTTCTTAAACAATATTGTAAGGGATTATAAGAAAGGAAAAATGCTTTTACAATTCTGTGTGATGTATAACTATTTTCTGTGTTTGACAAATGTATCCCGATTGGCAGAGAAGAAAACGACTCAAGCTTAGCAGATCTGTACAAATTAAATCCGGAGATCATTATTTAGGTCCTCGTACCTTCTTTTATTATTAAACTCTAACATTTAGAGTATGCTTGGATAAAGCATCGATTTCGAACACTCTAAATTTGAATGTGATATTTAAGATCCGCATTACAGTGTTTTATTTTAAAAACCTTGTATTTTATTTAAACTAAAATTTTTAGGACTTTGATAAATTAACAAAGCTTAGATCATCACTGATATCTAATACCCATTATCATTCAAACTTCACTCCGAAATAATAAATTTTCTGTTACACCATTTTCAACAAAGATTGTAGATATTTAACTCTCCAATTGTAAAAATTCGTCTAAGTTCTCTTTTGCCCGAAGTTCCCTCATGTATTTGCTGTCCTTTTTCCTTATCGTACAAAGGAAAAAATCGAAATCTCAAATTTTTAGACGTTTTTTCAGTTTTATTTGTTATTACAACTTTCTGTTGCAAAATAATAATAATAATGATAATAATTTTGTCTTTTCCTACCCCCTTGTTTTCAAGTCACATAACAATAATTCGAAATATGAAAAAATAATTTAGCTTTTTCTCTGTAATACTTTGTTTGATTATTCCTGATATCGGGACCAAAATGGCGGGACCAAAACGGCGGGACCAAAACGGCGGGACCAAAACGGCAGGACCAAAACGGCGGGACCAAAATTTCCTCGGGACCAAAGTGGCGGGACCAATTCGGCGGGACCAAAGTGGCGGAACCAAAACGGCGGGACCAAAGTGTCATGTACCCTCTTAAAGTTGTACAAGGAAATCATGTGGTGTCCACATCAGATTTTTTATATAGGAATTATTGCTAGCATTCGAATAATTTTGCTGCCGTCTGTATATTCAATTTAATTCTATTGTTGAATAACAAATTTGGTAATATCTAATTAGTTGCCAACTTTGCACCTTTCGACTATCCGAAAAATTTATGAAAACTTTTTATTTTACTTTATCTGTGAAAACCATTACTTTTCACTTATTAAAGGAAATAAATATTTCTAATAAAATTTTCCGGTAGCTAAAAGGTGCAAAGTGGGCAACTATAAATATCTGTATCAAATTATATCGATGCATTTTCACTTTTTAAGTTTTTTTTACATTATACATTTCAACATCTTTACATTACTTGTACATAAGAACAAATTAGTATAGTTTATTGGTATAGCAAGCATAATCAATTTTCTGCTGATACATAAGTTTTATATATATATATATATATATATCACAATCGTGATAAGATAGATTTTTTTTACTTTCACTTACCCATATAGATGTCAGAGAAATTATTGTTTTTTGGATAAATTTTAGAAATTGAGTTTTTGTTAGAGTTTTTGCTCAAGGAATGTTGCGTGAGAAAGCTGCCTGAATAATTATAAATAAACTTTTGAATTTAATAACAGATTTGAATTTTATATAAATGTAGGTACAATAAGGAAACGGGGGTTGAGGGGAGCGGTAGCCCCCTTCACATAGAATTATTTGTCAAATAAAGCTATTCCGAAGTCTAATTTGAATTGTTTTAACATAGGTTTACATAGCATTATTCGTTATCTTACCCATTAATCTCCAATCTGTATTTATAGTATTAAATTTCAGGGTAAGAGAAAGTCGTGTGAGTCCCACACCAGATTATTTTAAAGGTTATACACTGCATTTAAATTTTTTTAATTTTATTAGTAGCTAAAATATTTTACAGTAAAGAACTTGTTCTTTTCTACTAAATTGTAAGCCCATCCCCAATAATACATAACTTAGTTCAAATATCAGTATCAATAAGAATATAAACAAAAGTCTGTTTGAATTTTAAAATTTAGCTACTCTCATTTCAAAATAGAGCCACACGCATTCTGTTTGAATTTCAAATTGAATCCCGCTGAGTTGTTTGAACCGTCAGATTTGACATATGAATGGTGCATTGCCAGAAGTGGCATCAGAAATTAAATGAAAAGTAATGATTTAAATACTACATTGATTGAAATTAAACTACATGAAAATAAATTACATTTATTTGGAAACTGAATGAACACCTATTTAACTCATAAAATTTGGAGACTGATGGAAGATCATTACCATTATTTCGAGTTTAAATCAATGCAATACCACATTACCGTAAATATAAATATATGACCTACTCCCTGCTCCATGCATAAGGTACTGTTATGATTTTTGAAAAGTTTAAATAAGAACTGCATTTTAGCCATTTAACCCTTTCAGGAGCGAGGTAGTTTGATTATTTAAAATCAACTGCCGCCAGCGTTTACGAACAATGTTACAAGTGAAGAAATAAATGATGATTTTTCCTCTAACAAGGAGAGGTCACGACATGGAGAATTTAGATCGGGACGAAATTGCGCAAAATTGTAGTACACTATGGAGGTAAAAACATATTAAAGCAGTAGCGCTCAGTAGCCACACAATTTCGAGAAAAAAGCGTTTAAAGTTTCAAAAATCTTTAAATACAAGTTATTTCGCACGCTACTGCTACAATTCTGCGTAATTTCGTCTCGATCTGAATTTTCCACGTCGTGACCTCTCCTTGTAAGTTATATTGTAAATTTTATCTATATATATAAATTCTGAGTAAATTTTTGCAGTTGGGGACACCGCCGTTGAAAGGGTTAATAACCGTAGCTGCATGGAAGTTTCATCTTAAAACTTTCCACATTCATTTTTGTTTAAGCTTCTAGAATAGCAATAACTGAAAATTCTCAATAAATCTTTATATTTCGCTGGTTAAGGTTAACTTTTTCGTCAAAAAACAAATAGTGATAACAATAGTAATGAAAAAATAAAGGAAAAGAGAAAACAAAGGTAATTTTAAAAGCATTTATTGAAAAAAGTAGGGGGGGGGAAAAGCGACATTTACATATTTATTTAAATTTCATTTCAAGGCAAGTATTTTATTTATTTATTTTACGATTTCCTTGAACTATATATTTCGCATCTCTTTTGCTACTAAAGTATCTCAAGATTTATCTTGAAAACATATGCAACTGCTTTTATCATTTTTATGAACTCTATTAAAATTTTAAATTATCATTCATATTTTACCACTAAAAAATCAAAGTCAAAATAGAGTTATATTGGCAATCTTATACACAAAAATTTCATTTAGTATACTATAATAATAATAATAATAATAGGCGTAGAAATTAAAATATATTAAATAGAGTAAAAATCTTTCCAGAAATATTAATAAAATTATTATACTAGTATCTTGGTTCAAATTTTGATATGGATTTTCGAATATGTGTATATATATATATATATATATACTAGCAGGCTACGCCCGCTTCGCTGGTCACTATTTTTAAATGAATCACAATAATTAATGAATTCACAAAATTGCATTAATTTTTATCATGTGATAAAAAAAGAAAAAAAAATCTGATCAGGAAAAATGTCGCACCGGGTCCCCACTGCCTTCGGCAGCGTAGACCCGTGCACTGCGCGCAAGTATTCCTTCACCATCCTTATAACTTCTCAAAATTCCATGTTATTACTCATAAACTTTCATTCTCAAGAAAAGGAATTAAAAAATATATCATTTAGCATCGGGTAAAAACTCACACCGGGACGCCACTGCCTTCGGCAGCGCACACCCATGCGCGCTGCGCGCGCACGTTTGAGGATATACGTGCGCTGTACACGCATATTCCTTCTCAACTCAAACTTTTATTAAGAAAATTAAATTTTAAAAAAATCTTTTATCATCGGGTAAAAACTCGCACCGGGTCCCAAACCCATGCGCGCTGCGCGCCTATTCCTTCCCCACCGTTCCAGCCCCTCCTAATTAACTTGCATATACCAATTTTGAACGGTCTTACTCAATTAGCTGAGATGCAAAAGAAAACCTGATCAGGACACTTTAAATTGTAAATCAGGTGAAATCTCGAATTCCACTTTCGATAATGTAAAAGAACTTTAAAATATCTTTCGAACGATGTATTAAAAATAGTTTAATCATAATTAGAATATGAAATATTGAAATTAAAAATATTACAGCGCCATCTGGCGGTAGAAATTTCTGTAATCTATTGTTCCATTCCAGATCAACAAAGCTTTCAAATGATGTATTACTCATGAAATTATTTTAATTAGTAGATGAGATACAAAAGAAAACCTAATCAGGACACCTCAAAACGTGTAAATAGGGTGAAATCTCGAATTCCATTTTCGATAATGCAAAAGTACTTTAAAATGTGTATCAACTAAAATAAGCTTTCAAATGATGTATTACTTATGAATTTTTTTAATTAATAATTGAGATACAAAAAAAAAACTGATTCAGGGCACCTCAAAACGTGTAAATCTGGTGAAAAATTTCAATAATTTAAAAGAACTTTAAAATATCTTTCGAATGCTGTATTAAAAATAATTTAATCATAATTAGAAATTGAAATATTGAAATTTTAAAATATTACAGCGCCATCTGGCGGTACAAATTTCTGTATTCCACTGTTCGAAAAGCTTTCTAATGATGTATTACTTACGAAATTATTTTAATTAGTAGCTGAGATACAAAAGAAAACTAATTCAGGAGACCTCAAAACGTGTAAATCTGGTGAAAACTGTCGATAATATAAAAGAACTTTAAAATATCTTTCGAATGATGCATTAAAAATAATTTAATCATAATTAGAAATTGAAATATTGAAATTTGAATGTATTACAGCGCCATCTGGCGGTAGAAATTTCTGTAATCCACTGTTCGATTCCAAATCAAAAAAAGCTTTCTAATGATCTATTACTTATAAAATTATTTTAATTAGTAGCTGAGATAAAAAAAAAACCTAATCAGGACACCTCAAAACGTGTAAATCGGGTGAAATCTCGAATTCCATTTTCGATAATGTAAAAGTACTTTAAAATGTGTATCAAGTCAACAAAGCTTTCAAATGATGTATTACTTATGAAATTTTTTTAAATTAATTTCTGAGATATAAAAGAAAACTGATTCAGGACACCTCAAAACGTGTAAATCTGGTGAAAACTTTCGATAATTTAAAAGAACTTTAAAATATCTTTCGAATGATGTATTCAAAATAATTTAATCATAATTAGAAATTGAAATAATGAAATATTGAAATTATAACAAATAATTAGCAATAAATTAAAATTGCGACTATAATTTGAGATTTAAACTATCCTATCTCTCAAGTTGGATCGAACTGCACATGGTGTGCGAATTTTATTATAATCGGTTAAGTGGTTTAGGAGTCCATTGAGGACAAACATTGTGACACGAGATTTATATATATTAAGATATATATATATATATATATAAAGGAAAAAACACTACGTTTACTATTTCTTAAAAAAAAAAAAAAAAAAAAAAAAAAGAATAGTAAAAGAATTTAACAAGGGAGAAGGGGACATTAAGAGTGAAGACGATAGAATCTCTTATGTGTTATTCTTTAAATAATAATAATAATAATAAAAGGATGGTGATAGTTATGAAGATGATGAAGATGAAAAATAAGCGATTTCAGGTATAACATTAGGGTTAATTTCTAAATAAACAAATAATTCTGTATCTAAATACAATTTGTCAATAATTAGGTTAAAAATGCTGACAGCGTTCTGTAGCATGATGTAATCGCAAGAAATGCGCCAAACTTTGTAGGAAGATTAAACATGACGGGGGACAAAGGATTCCACGAAAAATGTGAAGAAAAAAAAAGTTTCGAAAATCACCACTAGGGAATACGTGGTGCTGTGTAATAAAAAAGAGAGTTTTAAAAAATGGAAAAGTGGGAAAAATTAGCTCGGTGTTTCCAATTTCAAAATAAAAATAGGGATAGCAACAGTATTTAAAAAAGTGCACAATCATCAGTTTGAATTTATAAATTGGGATAAAAGCTTTACTTAGAAAAACAGCGCAACATATTCCCCTAGCGGTGACATCTGGAACAAATTTCTTTTCGCGAAAACCTTTCTTGTCTTGTTTAATCTTCTTAAGAAATTTGGAGCCATCCTTGCAATTGGATTGCGATACAGAACACTGTAAGCACTATCAGTTTTATTGTCGCCACCTTGTATATTACTGATTTATTCTTGAAGGATTTTTTTTTTTTAAACCTTTTTCATCACAGAAATGTATTTGAATCTAAAGTGTCCCTCTAATTAAAAAAAAAAAAAAATAAAAATAAAAATAAATAGAAATTAAAAAAGTATGAGAAGATAATCTAGAGAAACCAATAAGGCTTTTGTAAACGCTACTAGCAAAGCCGTAGTTTGAAATTTCAAAACATAAATTAAAGATTCACTTAGTGTTGTGGCCATTCCAACAATTTCTTCAATATTACCCTACACGAAACCATCCATTTTAAAGTATTAATTAAAACCATTATTTATTTATTTACAGGAAGTAGGGAGCTACCGTATAGGAGCTACGGAAATATCCGTAGAGCATTAGCACACTTGCACGGAATTTCCAAGCATGTCGGAATTCGTGGATAAGTATCCACGTACAGGGTTATCACGGGTCCACACCTAAGAACGCAGTAACTTTAGGAATGGTATTGCTGGACCACCCCTCAAATCATGGGAAAGAGCAGGTAAGATGTTGAGATTACAGGTGACCCAAACGTGAATAAAGAAAATGTATTATTTATGAAAATTACTTTCCATGATGAGTGCAGACGATTTTTATCACAGGGGAATTAAACGTCAAAATAACGTCAATTATGAGCCCTATAAAAGACATCTAAGAATTATTTTTATTTTATTTATTTATTTATTCTGTTCTTAAAAAAAAAAAAAAAAAAAAAAAAAAAAATCAGGTTTTAAACAATACCAGATTTATGGTTCATCCATTCGTTTTAAACGCATTTACGAATTATTTTGAAAAATATTTAAACTTTGAACACCCACGGGGACTTTTAAGTTGACAATTACTATTATAAGCAATTCTTTTTAATTTTACAATCATTTATTAAAATTAATTCTCTTTGTGCACATTTATATGAAATATTGTGCAATGCTGCCATATTAAAAATTATGGAAAAACGGGATGGCAACGTTACCTATTGGACAATTTTTACCAAAAGTCGAAAGACACTAATTTCTATATATAAATTTATATGAAATTTTGTGCATTAATTTTAAAGTTAGAACTGCCACAAAACATACAAAGACACTCAGACATACAGACAGATAAGACAAACGCTTGTAAAATTTATCAAATCGTGTTCTAGACCATCTCAAGACTTTCTTTCAGTATTGGGTGTTATACTTCCAACAAATGGAAATTGTCTGCATTCATCGCGGAAATTTTTTTAACAAATAATTTGCACTGTATGAATTTGTATAGAAAAATAAAGAAGAAACTTTTGTGCTGGCCACAACATGCAAGTTTTTATTTGTATATGAATTTTAATGGCTTTCCTTGATAACTATAATAAGACATTAATGTTAATAGTGCATTATTTGATCTTTCAAGTGAATCAATTTCGTTTCTCGGTAAGTCATTGACTGTGAATAAACATTGTATTTAAATAGTACAGATTTTTAATAAATCTGTTTTTATTTCTTAACCTTATTTTTATCTTACGCTAAAGACAAATTCTTAATATCTCTAAGAGTCGAAATCCTAATAAATAAAATATTAAATTACATAATAACAAGTAGGGTAGACCGGGACAAGTTGGCCATAAGGGCACGCTGTCCCAATCGAGATATTTTTTAAACTTTCCGTCAGATGCCATTGTCGCTGCAGCCAAGTATGTGCCGTCTCGTCTTATTTTTTCAAGTATAAATGTCATTGAAGAAGGAGCGTCCATTTGAGAGAATTTTCAAAGTTTTGCTAAAACGAGTAAATTTTCTCTCTTATAAATTTCGATTTTTATTTGTTTATGGATCATCTGTTAGATTTTTCTAAATAGTATTTAGAAAGATAATTGTTCAGAGTTATTGCAGAGCGTGTTTGTTTATTGAAATACTTTCGATGTAATTTTTTATACTTAAGGAAATTTAAAAACGGCGTAATGGGGTTAGATGACTCATTTCCCATGGGGTACGTTCCCTCGGCTGGCCAACATGACCTGTAATATTACCAAAGACTAATATTAATAGAGAAGATCTCCAGAATCAATTATTTATGTATTATTTACGAATATACTAGGGAAGGGGGCAGATGAGGGAACCGCAGGCGCGATCTAGCGGAAGTTTTCTACGGTCAGAATTTTTAAATGTCATTTGCACGGTGAGCGCACAGTCTGCTTCAGATCATAAAATGAGAAGAGAACGCCGCAGGTGCCACCGAGTGAGAATTTGATACAGTCAGATTTCTCAAAGGTATTTGCACTATGAGCAACAGGCTGTTGTAAGTTCTGGAAGAAGCAGAAAGGGCCGGACACCCCACCCAGCGAGAGTTAAATACACTCAGATGTCTCAAGGATTTTTAAGGAGCTGGTCGCCGAAAGGGGTTAATATATATTAGCCTGACCAGATTAGAGCAAATTTTAACAGAGAAGTGTTAAAAATTTCTGAAATTATTCGGTTCTTCAAAATAAAGGCTGTCCCCAGAAAATGGGGACATTTGGTCAGCTTAATATATATATAAAGTCTCTCAACAATAACAAGTGCGTTAGTTTTCGTTGCACTTGTTTTTGTTTGAACACGTTTTTTTTTCAGATATATATTTTCACTCTAGTTCTAAGGCAGAAAAAGAGTGGTTAGTAAAGCACGTTTCAAATCTTTTAATGTTGCGGAAAGAGATTATCAACTTACTTAAAACCTCATTATAGTACTTTATTATACTTCATTATACTTACTATATTTATGTCCTGCATTCATTCTCGTGAGTGTGGATACCGAAATTGAGCTGGTAGATGCTGATGGTGTGGAGGAGCAATGTATAGAATAGCTCTTGGTAAAAGAACATGGCAGACCAGAATGAAAAATACGACAAATTTAACTTACCTTTAGACCAATACCTGTTCTCAGATATATTATACTTCGTATTTTTGGAAAAAAAAAAAAATTAATTTTTTGATAGAAAAGAGAAAAATAGAAGTTTGAGAGAGTAACATGTGACACATACTGCACACAAGACAACACTTTAGTTCATGTTTTAATTTTTTTTATTGCTATTATTATTATTATCATCATCATCATTTTCTAGAAATACTATGTTGTCATGTAATAAATAATAATAATAATAATAATAATAAAATAAAATAAAATAAAAAAATACTGCAGTGCTTTAAACATGTAGCAATATGTTTTAACTATACCGACGGGATAAGCCATCATACAGATTACAAAATAGTATAAATTTAATTAAACTTCAGGTGAATATCTGTTTTAAATACTATGTGACTCCTACTTAAAAAAAAATAAAATAATTGTATAATATTGCTTTGAAAAGAAGAAAACAGAAGTTTCAGACAGTAATGTATAACACAGGCTGTATACAAGAGTTTAGGTTAATGTTGACAATTTTAATGTTGCCCCTAAAAACTTTTTTAGTGGAAATGTTGTACTGGTATCTAATAAATACAAAAGAAGCAGGAAAAATTAAAATACTGTAATATTTTGGGCATTACCAATATGTTTTACTATATCCATATTACCCTACCTACTTTACCCCATTTGATCCTATACCATATTAAGATCTATATTTTTATACTACATGCACTTAAATGTATGGATTTTTTTATATGTAAATTATTTTTATAACATTAAACATAAAAGGGTTTTACCTGTAACTGGGGCAGTAAAATTTGGATTTGGTTGAGCTGTAAGAGGATTCAATCTGACTCCACAATATCTCTTGCCATCAAATTTTAAATTATCCAGTGAGCATTCGTCAATTCCTAATCCAGCTTTATACGCTCCAACAATTGAAGAGTTATTGTTGTTCCCTGTGTATGTTATTGAGCAGCACTTTGCTTCTTGGCGAAAACATATATCATAGTTAAAGTATTTTCCTGCCAAAACCATCACTTTCCCAGATTCGTAATTGAAACTAGAAATATGTCGTTCATGTCCAATGTAATATTGCAAGCAATTTGGTGGAGCTAAAGAGAAGAAAGGAAAAAAATTAGTGTTCAAAGTAAATTTCTGTCCGACTTAAAGAAAAATGAATGCCTTTCAAGATAATGGAAAAGAGAGGAAACAATGGAGGTACTTTTCTTAAATTTAAACAGTGTATTTTCCGATGCATTTTTATTATTCTGAAATGTATGAGATTTCATGAAACGCTGACTCTGATGTTAAAAATTCAGTGGTGTTAGTAATATTCTTTTCTTTAATAAAATGGAAAGTAATTTTCGAAAATAATGTCAAAGTTGTTACTTTGAACCGATTTTTTAAATAAACTGGCTACTTTCTGAAATACTTTTAAATACGTCTGTTTTTATTTAGTTATGAAATAGGATGCATTGAAAATAATAAACTAGACAACTGAAGTTTGTCATTTTAAAAGTGCAAAAATGTTTAGAAAATTATGCCGAAGTGAGCTCTGTTTCAAGAGAATCAAGTTCCGGTAATTAAAGAGTGGTGGGAATCTCGAAGCAGTGAATTTCAATTTCTGATCTGCACCATTAAGAAAAAAGAATTTATTTTTTAATTTCTCCTAAAATAAAATACAAGTTTCTGTGTTTGTAAAGTTAACATCGTTAGTGATGCGAAAAAAAACGAGTATTTTCTTTGAAAAAAGAAAAAGTTAGAATTAAACAAAAATACGGCTTGATCTGCTTAGTATTTCAATTACAAGTAATATTCATTAATATACATTAAGCGACAAAAAAAAAAAAAAAAAAAAAAAAAAAGCCGCACTTGGATATTTTCCTTTTCGCCTTCTACAACAGCCAGTTTTATCGTTCAAAGAGCAAATTTTCGAAGAGATTTTATTAGGTTGTCTGTCACATACGCTTTAGCTTTGAGTCAAAAATGCAATTGAAGACAAAATGCAATTGTCAGGAAAATTGTAAATTTAGAAATTCTTTCAAAAATGGTAAGAATAAGGCAGTTATCGACACCACAAAAAGTATAATTTTTGAATGAAAATCAAAAAAAATATTTTAATACGTGTGATGGCAAAATAATTAAATGTTAACGAAATATTGGTAAAATGTTTTTTTAGCAAGATATAAAATGTTTTGGCCGTTTAAACTGGAAATTTTGTTTTAGGCGGCCATGTAGCTCATCCAAGCGAGATGACCGTAAGTTAAAAAGCTATTGCTTATAAAATCGGTTTTTATTACATTTAAAACATAAAAGAGGTTCAGAAAAAGTGTTTAGCAGCATAATTTCTTTAACTACAGTACAGCAACTATTAAACAAAGCAGGTTTAAATGACAGAAAATTTAAAAAAAAATCCATTCTTAGTGAAGAGAATTAGGAAATCAAGACCTCAGATGACTAAAAATTTAAAAATTGATTAGTTAATTATTGGGCTGAACTGGTTCTCTTTGATGAGTCAGTTTTAACTTACTTCGAGCTAAAGAAAATAAGCAGATCTGACAACGAAAATATGACCGACTTAATGAAAATCGCACTTTTAAAACAGTAACATATTCTCCGTACATTACGGTACGGAGGTGCATAACTCTTCAAACTGTCGGGCAAATTTTTATGCTCAAGGGATCAATTAACTCGAAATAAAACACAATCTTCATAAAAGTGGTGCCTGACCGACTATTTTGGAGGTATGTTGGACATTTGCTCAAACAACATTTCAAGATGATAATGCACCTTACTTCACAGCGTCTGTGGTAAGTTTATTCACTTCAAATTGTCAAAATTTCCTATCCATTCCCATGAGAACCTATAATTCTGTAAGTAATCATATCTTTTTTCACTTTAAGTTAAATCCCACAAAGGATATAGTAGAATTTCTTCTTTACCAGACATGGAAATAGTCCTAATCGCGATCCGCTCGAAAATATTTCGTCTATAAAAAGGTGGAGGAGAGGGGAAAGGATTCAAAATTGTCAGCCTATAACTCTGCCAGAACTAGAAAAAATTATTTGTGATATTTGGCAAATTGAAATTTCTGAGATTTATATTAAAATACTGTATAATACTATGCCATTGCACGTTAAAGCAATAATTCCATATAAAGGGAGAATTAACCCAATGCAGAATACATATTTTTAATAAAAAATTGCTTAGATTTAACAAATAAATAGTTTTATTTCATATATTAAAATATAACTTCTTTACTTCATATAATAAATCATGATAGAATACAAAGTGTGTATGGTTATTGCATTATGTTCAAAAAGAAAGTTTTATGCGAATTTTTAAAAAGTACTTCGTAGAGTGCAATAAAGCGAATTATTAAATCGAAAAATGTACGTAGGTATCATTTCATCCTTTTGGTATTATGCAAACAAGACAGTTCTGTTTGTTTCAAACATTAATTTTAAAAGCTATTACAAATAAAAAAGGTATAAGTAATTTTTCCTTCAGTGCGGTTTTTTTTTTTTTGTCGCTTAGTGTATTTATATTTTTGTACACAAACTCATGATTGCTGATTATTTCTATTTTTTTATTTATTTATTTTTTCATGAAAAATTTCCGTATCTTAAAAAAAAAATAAGAACATAGCTGCCAACTTGCATGTTTTCGTAAGCTCGTGCTTGTCAATCGTTTTTAGCGCTAACCAACAACATCGAGCTTAGTTTAAGAAGTTATACAAATTTATAGAAGTAAATTCGTTCTAAAGGTGAACATGATTCTCATCTTGCTAATCAATTAATGAAAAATTATACACTGAGAAAAAAAATATACCGCCTTCATCTAGAATGAATAAGCGGTCCTTTTCTAAATCCCTTAACTAGAAATATAGATTTCCGAGCTATGCGCGAAAGGCACACCAATAAACTGAATAGACGAAATGATCGAGAATTTCTAGTCTACACATTTCTAGATGGCAAAACAATATTCTGAATCTTTTGTATTGCGGGAAATTCTAGCTTGATTTTCAAGAATTGGGTAATAAACCAAGATTATAGTTGCTGAAACCCGCCTCTTGTATTCGCATTCATTTGCAGAGATTTTTAAATAACTTTGCCCTCGGGAATATTGGCAAACGCTCTAGTATTTTAATGCGAGTGTCTAGAACTCGCTTTCAAAGGGGACTAGAATTTGTAAGGGTGTCATGGAACTATTTTTTCTAGAGCCAAAATTTAAATTCTAGGTGTCAGTTACAGAATTTTTTCTCAGTGTAAGATTATGAAAATTAGTAAAAGGAGTACTGCACAAAACAGAAATATATTTATTGTAAAAATAAATAGAAATAAGTAAAATATATATATATACTCGGTTTTTTCTTTTTCATAAAGTATACAGATGATGTTAAAAAATATAGAAGATAAACTATTAAATTTGCAAATTAGTGGATTTTAACGTCAGCAGAGCAATTCCTATTTTGTTGTTGTTGTTGCTATATTTAATAATAATAAAAAAATAATAATAATAGAGAGAAAAGAAAAGAAACTACTGATTTATTTCGTGTCGTTGCCACATCTAAGATTTCAAGTTGTTCCAAGAGAGGAAACTCCTAAGAACGGAGCTACAATGTTCTTTATAACATGATCATTTATAGACCATGTCATATCATAAAAATGTACCTTTTTACCAGAGGGGAGGCATCGTCCATTTGAACATTAATTTGAAAACGTACAAATTAAAGTACTGCACCATTTCAAAAATTCATTAATTGTTTACTGTATCCTTAATCTTAGAGCCCACCAGCGGTTGAATGGTTCTGCGCTCAAAGCTGGTAGACGTGAGGGGCCGGGTTCGATCCCAGGTCGTGCTCGTCGGCCTAATCGTTCGGAATTTTCCATGGTTTTCTCCGAAACTTACGTTAATACGGGCTAGGGCCCCTCAGAAAGACCCCCCATAGAGAGCACACCTCCTCATGCCTCCTAGTGCAGCCAATCGGCCTTAATTCTAATACCTTTCTATACCTTAATCTAATACCTTTTAGGACTTAAAATAAATTAGCATTAGATAAAATGCGATCAATATATATGTCAATTCTCAGAAAATGAATTATTGTGAATTTCATTTTAGCAGTGTATCAGGGCATTTTATGTCTATAAAAACTTAATATTCAGAAATTTGAAAAAAAAGAAATCGAAGAATTTCTATATTAAATCTTGCAAAAAGTATGATAATAATTTATTCTTATGATAAAATTTTAGAAATAATAAAATTTTAAAAACAGTTAAATACTGAAATTGTTTTATGTTGCTTAAAAATTATCTTTTGAATAAATAAGCCGAATTTAAACCCAACTAAAACAGTTAATTTCAGATATCTAACTAACATATTTACTCAATTTCAAATAAAATTTCCGTGCTTATTAAAGTAAGTAGTGTGTTCAGACGTCAAAACTTTCAAATAAAGTGCACATTATTGAATATTGAATATAGTTATTTAATTGATATTTTATATTTTAATTTATATTATAGTTATTTAATTGAATATAGTTATTTTATTGATATTTTAGATATTGAATATAGTTATTTAATTTAAATGGTTACATGGGTTTCTAAAGTAAAAAAAATATAAATGAATAAATAAATAAAAAGCGTATTTTCTCTATTTTATATATATATATATATATATATAATAAACAAAATATTTTATTGAAAATTTTAAGCATATAAAAGAGCAACATTTAAACAATATTTTATAAAATTTTCATAAAATTTTCATAAACAGGTGGGACATTTTTTCCAAAAAATGAAATTTTAATTTTCGGCAGACTTATATGCGAAAACAGTACAATGTTCGGCCCATTTGTACAAAGTGTGTGCGAAATTTTAATAAGATCGGTGCATTAGTTTTTGAGAAATCGTGTCTATCGCTTTTTTTAAGGTTTTCTGGAAACCATAGGTCAAACGACTGAACTTTACAAATTTTTTAACAAAGATTTTATAAAATATTGTTTAAATATTGCACTGCTCTTTCTTTGAAGTCTTTTATTATTATTATTTTTTTAAACCTTCGAAAACCATTTAACCCCTTAAGGGGGTATTCTGGTCTAGAAATTTAAAAAAATCGATTTTTTTTTGCATATTTTGAAAGTTTAGACTTTCAAAAATATGATCCTAAAAGGATTTTTCAAAATTCGAATTATTTTCGGAGATACAGCCGATTTTGTGACGTGGCGTCCGAGCCGGCCGTTTGGGATGTAATAGTTTATGTTAAGTAATATAGTTGGGATGTAAAAGTTTTGGATGTAATAAAGCCTATTTATACCAGCTTATCATCTGATGATTTATTACATCGATGTTTGGGGTCCGAAACACAAAATAATAATGAATCACTGAATTGTTTCCTAAACTTTAAATGCGTTTTTCTCGAAACTACTTTTTTTGAGGTGGTTGACATGATATTTCAAGTTCTACTGAACCGATTGCTTTGAAATTCGGTATATATCTTGTTTATACAACTCTCTATCGCGTCTGCCTTGGATTTTAAAAAATTTTGATTTTCAATATTTTTAAAAAATTCGAAAAGGTCGAAAAAAGTCGGGTAAAAAAATTTTTTTTTTTCACGTCGACGCCATTTTGTCATTTTTTTTTTTTTTTTTTTTTTTTGAAAATGGTCAACCCGATAGCGACATCTTTATTAATGAAGAATTTGTTTGGTTTTTTTTGTTTTAGATCACTACAAGGGTTGAAATCATGTCAACCAGAACGCACCGTTTTTTTTAAGCCCCCACTCCATCGGCCTGTATCTCGGCGAATTTTTTTTTTTTTTTTTTTTTTTTTTTTTTTTTTTTTTACATTCTCAAAATGTCAATAAAAAACATATAAAAAAATGGATAGTAAAAATGTTTTTCATTTTTTTTTTATCTTACTTTAAAAAATGCCTAAAATTCAGGCTTCTAGACCAGAATACCCCCATAAGTATAAAGTCGTCTAATGGGAATTAGTTTATTGTGCTTGGGTAACTTTTTTTACTAACTCTTTTACAGTAAAAATGTTTAAATTGATAAAGATTTTTAATGGAAAAGTATTGGAGGATAAAATTACTTCATTGGACGATGTTCAAGAAATAAGATCTGGTGTACATTTACACTGACAAGGAAGGTTTCCTTAAAGCGCATACTCACAATATCGTGAAAAAAATTACAGACATACTACTTACATAGGTAATACAAGATCACTCATATTTATCGGCGGAATCCCAACAGATAGTCTGTAAAAATATTATATAGTACGGGATATTTGGCGCGAAAAGACAAAAATTGCATACGATTTGGCGAACAACTTTCTTTCCCGTCAAACACAAATAGTTTTAATGTGTTTAAGAATTTCTTGCAAAAAAAATCTTTCTGAATAGCGTTATAGTCAATGTAGTTTGAAATTAATCGATGAAAGAATTGCCTGTTTCTCATAAAAGCTTGTATAGTATATGCATGTTGCCTTTTATTAAAAGTATTCCATTTTAGCTATGAAAAATCTTTTTTTTTTTCCTTGCAAGTTGCAAATATTTAAATTGCAGTCAAATAGACGTTTATGTTATAAAAATCTTTTATTTTTTATTTACAAATATTTTATTTATTAAGTATTCCATTTTAGCTTTGAAAAATCATTTTTTTCCCCCTTTGCGAGTTGCAAATATATAAATTGCAGTCAAAGAGACGTTTAAGTTATACAAATCTTTTATTTTTTATTTGGTAATTGACATGTCTTCTGTATTTTCTAAGTTGCAAATATTTATTTTGTACTTTTAGTTAACGTTTTAAATAAATTTTAAAATTTAGAATATTAATTTATATTATTTTTTTAAATTAAAACGTACAATATGGTTTGGATGCTGTATCAATAATACATGGAAAAAAATATTGTACTTACAAGTGTTATAGAAGAAGAAATTAAATGAAAAAAAACACATTGTTGAAATATTAAAAAAATATATGAGTTTTTAAGTTATGAAACAATTGAAGGCATTTCTGATGACACATATCCTTCGTTTAACGAAATACAGCAAAATTCTGATAAAAATAAATATACTACCGTATTACCTCTTAAAGATGTGAAACATCAAAATAAAAAATATAAATCATGTGACTATAAGAAGAAGGCTGTAAATTACTGGAATAATGTGAATTCTGGAAATTCGTGTCGCAGTTTAAAAAGTGTCCAAACAAAGTTTAATATGTTAAAAAAAAGATACGTGAATTGTATCATTGAGAGAAACAACGGAAAATGTAACTAATCATAGAGAAAATAGGAAAGAAATTAAAAGCATTTTCTTGGAGGGGGGAGGTTTTTTTTGCAGAATTACATTATCTAATCAAGAATCTTTCAATGTAAAAGGTATGCTCATACAATTTAATTTGTTTTTATGCATTTTTGCTAATTCAAAGATCTGTTTTACTCCCCCCATCTGATCTTTGAGTATTATTTAAATCATTAAGAGCTTAAAAATTTCAATTCCTTGTAATTTTGCATTAAAATTTGGTCTGAAGTATGAATAAATTAGCAAAACGTGCACGGTTCAAAAATTGCAGTTATAGAATGTATTTTTTTAAGTGAAACGTATTTAAAGAAACCTAGTACGTTGGATTAAAAAAGCTATTTGGTAAATTTCGCCTAATCAGTGTAATAAAAAATGAATTGTAATAAAAAAGTTGTAAATTTTCAATATTAATGTGTAATGTATACTGAAATTTAAAATTAAAGTTTGAAATAATTTCTAACAATTTACATTTTCATCTAAATTACGGATTGTGAAATCGGTATTCTTCGAAAATACAAAATAGCGCACTGATAAGTGATTGCCGTTTACCATTGTTTCATTTCCAAAGTGTTATGTAAATTCTTTTTAATTTATTATGCAATATAAATAAATGTGCGTACTGTTGTACTTTAAGCCATAATATTAGTATAATTTAAGCTATAAGCTTAGTTTAGGTATTCCATGTTAATAAAAGGTTATATAAATTGATCGTGAGATTTACTTAAAAATATTTTGACAAAAATGTAGTTATAAAGGTGTATTTATTCAAAGCAAACTTTCTTAAACTAGTTTAGAACGAAGAGTATTTAAAACGTTTTTCTATGATGAGTATTTATAAAAAACCATTTTGCATCAGTTTTCATTGTGTCGCTAACAGGTGATAAATTGCCAAGAATCGGACATTTTCAATATTTTTTTACGGGCGATATATAGTGATTCCGCCGGAATTTTTTTTATAATCATACATAACCTCGTTAGGAGAGTATTCCGTAATTATTTCAAAATTTTTTGCGTATGCGCCTATGGAGACCTTCCTTGTGAGTATAGTATATCCTCGTTATTTCATTTCTATTTTTCGTAGTTTAATAAAAAATATTAATTATTCTGAAAATTAATAAATAATATGATTTTAATATGATAGTTATGTGATTCTTATCATCAAAGATGAAAACTTTTGCTTTAAATAAATAAATTCTGTTATACATTTCATATTTGGTCAGTTCTGTTATTGCATAACCTATCAAAACGTTTACTGTTGCAGGACAGTATCTTCTTATAAAACAAAATTCTCAATAGATACAATTTTTAACGTAATTTTTATAAATAAAAAAAATCTTGTATAAAGGAAAATAATGAAATTTAAGCCGTTCTTGTAATAAAAACAATGATATTTCATTAACAAAATAAGCTAAACTAGTCACCCATAAACACAGTATATTTGTCAATAAATTTCTCAGAAAATTTTTTACTAAAAAATAACTAATTTCCTGACTAAAACTGTATATTTTGCTATTTATTGAGGATAAAAACAAATGAAATGAAAACTGTATAAGTCAACGAAATTGCATAAAAAAAGGCTTCAAAACTAGCACACTGAAGAAGATTTTTTAATTAAGAATAATAATATAAATCAAATTATGGCGCCAATTTTTCTCTAATTTCATTTTAATGATTAAAATTTTAACTTTCGAAACCCTTCTGCGAGCTTCCTTTTTAATCATTAATTAACCTACTAACCTACACAAAAAGTAATGCGAAAGACTATGGTAAATATAAGGTAAATCAAGGAAAGCCGTAGCGAGACACAGGCAATGTGTCCGCCATTAAAAAAAAAAATAATAATAAATAAAAACTGATGATTTAAAAAGTAAAAAATATGTACATACGCTATATTTTTAGAAAGAATTTTCAAAACTATTAAATTTTGTGTGAACACTATGTACATTTAATAATTAGTTTTTAAGATATTCGATTAGAAAGTTTACGAGTGGCGAGAGCTGTATTGCTTTTGTCAAGTGCAATAGTAACAGGAACAGTCAAAAATTGAAGACTGAAGAGTAACTTTCTAATTTTAATCAGTTTTGGAGTCCTGAGAGCTATAAATTCTAAGCTAAATTATTCATCAATAAATTCGTCGTTCATAATGAAATAAGATGCTTAACCTAAGAAGCTTAACCTTAGAAACTTAACCTAACACCGTCAGTAGCTCAGTCGTAAAGTATTTGATTTCAGACCAAGAGTACCTGTGTTCAATACCCCGGAAGGTTCAGTGATTTTTTTTTCTTTTAAATAGATAAACAATTATTTTAATTATTATTATTTATTTTAAGAAGAGTATTGCAAATATTAGAATTTTCCTAATACACACACGCACACACACACATATATATATATATATTACTGACAAGGAAAGTATGAATACTTAACTTATTAATTATAAAATAAATAGATATGTATGTATGTATATATATATATATATATATATATATATATATATATATATATATATGCATTTTAGACACTGGGTTCATTACTTTGGTAAAATGGATTATGTCATTAATACTCTGCATTTAATTTCGATGTCTTCCGTTATCAGTAATATCTCAGCTTTTTTTGTGTTCAGGCTAAACTCCTCTCTGAAACTCACTTTGAGTTTTGATTTCATAGAAAAACATTACACGAATTTTCTTCACTATCAAAAATAAAAAGGATGGCTTCGTAAACAGATTGTGACGTACAATAAGCCACTTAAAAATTAAAAATGCGAGGTAGAGGGCAGCACCAAAGAGAAAGAATATGAGAAATGAATTTGGTGACTATAATGTTAAAATGAATTTGGTGACTGTAATGTTTAAATACGAAATCCAGGTGGCAGCACTAGCAATAACCATAATCATAGTTTCACCGTTAAAATTAAACTAAGCGGTCAAATTTCTGAAATAGTGTAAATCTTCTTTAAAAAAAAAAAAATAATAATACTAATAATACTAACACTTAGGGTTAAAATTAAAACTTAAGGTTAGATTAAAATTTAATTGGTTGAACATTGGTTATTTATTAAGTCAGCATACAAAGATACAACTCAACTTCCTGTAAAAAGCCATTTTCTTCTATTAAGTGGTTTGCTCGTGTTATGAAATCAGTATTTATGGCTCGTGTATTGATTTTAGTTTTTATAGTTTGAGTTTCACTATCCGGCTAAATAAAGCCTATATCACATCTCTTTCAATTCAAGGTAATTTTATCTTGAAGGTTCAGTTTATAATTTCATTATTAATTTATGGTTATTGATGTGTTTTTAGCTCTCTGGAAAGTATTTTGTTTTTATTTCTTTGAAAAATATTTTGTCATTATTTTCTTGTAGGTTCGTGCTATCAATTGATATTTTGCTAAAATGCATATCAATTACAGAAAACCTACAATTCTTAGCTCAATGCTATGAGGATAGCACTTGAAAACGTCTTACAGCATTATGAACTTTTAAGCACAAATTCAGTTTTGTTCTGTTTTGGTCCTTTCTTCTTTTCCTCATCTTAAAATTAATAGGTTCATTTCACAACGTTGATCTCTTTTTCCCCTTAAAATATTCTATTGTCAACTTTCTTTTCTTCAGAATATTATTATACGGTCCTATTTAATTTTCATCAGGTATTGTAGCCTTAAAAATTAACGTAAGTACTGTTAATAATCTTAAAAATTAAACCAATTTGAGATATCTCGTTAATATGTTTGGCTTGTATATGTTTCTTTGGTGAATTATTTGACTGACTATTCTTCGTTCTCATTCCTTTCTTTTACTATAAAAGGATTATATATATATATATATATATATATATATATTTCAATTGCAAAATAATAATTTAAAAATAAAGTGCTTGATCATTTTATTTTACTTTTGATTATAATTATTACAAATCAGAAATAAATAAATTAATTAATCAAATTATTTTTCATTTTTATTCTTTTTTGATGAGCGCATAATTCTTAATTTGTTTTAATAATTATTTTTTCGTGAATTATTAATTAAATTTTAAAAAAAAGTTTCTTTTCAGTTGAAGTAAAATATTCAAAACTCGCAAAAGCATAGACTTTAAAAAAAAAAAAAAAAAAACAAAAAAAAAAACTCAATACGTTCTAAAAATATATCTTTTGAATATATATATATATATACCACTTCCTGATTTTCTATGTTCTATCTATCTTTTCTTTTTAAGTATTACTAATAAGGAGGATACGAATAATTAAATAATTAGAAAAGATAAATAAGACCTTTTTTTCATAAATTGTAATAAAATATTTAAAAAAATAAATGCTTTCACTTCGATAATATTTCTACTTTTGTAGTCATCATTAATCAGAAAATAAATTGTAACGTTTTGAATTTACATGATATTTGTTTGGGGGTTTCATATAAGTTGCTCAATACCTTTGACTACTAAATCATGCAAATGAAATTTTTTATGAAGCTTGTGCGTGCGTAGTTAAAAATTATTTAGTAACAGTGCTCGTATTTCGAAAGATATTTAACGTTTTTTCATTCTGATTGCTATATGCTGTGCCTAATGTAGTATGCCATATGTCCTGAAAAGGGCTTTGCACTGGGTCTAATACCCTGCGTTTTATAATTAAAAAGTTTAAATTGTTTTTACAATTTTTTAAAGAAATCGTTATATCTCCATGAATATATGTGGTAGCCTCATAAAATTATATATTGATAATGAGAAAAGTCCTCATAATCACATGCTTCAGCCAAAACGCATTTAAAGCATTCTCTTTTACAGGGTGATCTAAAAGATTTTATTTTTTGTTTAATTTTTAACTGTTCCCCTTTTCCTTTTCCTGACGCAACTTTTACTGAAAAGTATGAGGTATAAGATGTTCTTTACACTACCAAACTTTCAAGATGATTCCAAAAGAACTTTTCAAGATATTTGGCAAAACGTAAAAAAGCGAAAGTGTTCCATTATTTTGTCACCCAGGAGCTCGTCCAGGAATCATTTTTACGTCGTTGTAGATTGCACAATGACGTCAGCGGGCGCCACTTCGTCCCAGCTAAGACTCCTACATGATAAGAGCTGGCGCAGTGTCCGCCATTTTCTAGCCCGTCTGGGAAAGTGTTGGCGGTAGAAAAAGCTAGGTTACCTAATTAGCGTTGTTATCGCCTTTAAACTTCTATACACATCAAGTGAGCCAGAACTTCTTATCACTAAACAGACAAGTTGGCAATTTTAAGAACATCGCCAACATTCTCAAAACTGTAACATTTCACGTTAAAAGAAATGTAATATTAAAGTTAATTTTAAAAGAATTTGAAGTAATAACTTAAAAAAACAGTACATCTTATACTATTAAGTGAGCAATATTTGTACATATATACTATGTATATTTCACTATTCTCGAGAACGGTAGCTCGTACAGTCACGTGATTTAACACAAAGACGCCCTCCGAAGGGTCATTGTTCACATCGGAGTCAGATTTTGGAATTTTTGATTAGTTTTCCTTTTAATTAATAAAAATATGAAAATAAAACTTCCCATTTCTATAATGACGCAGAATGGAGAATCTTAGGAGAGATTTGATTGGTTTATTTGAGTGTATTTTACATTGAACTAAAGCTACGTTATGAGAAATTACAAGAGATTTGACTGGTTTATTTGATTTTCATTGATTTGAGTGTATTTTACGTTGAACTAGAGATACGTTAGGAGGAATTACGAAAGATTGACTGGTTTATTTGATTTTCATTGATTTGAGTGTATTTTACGTTGAACTAGAGATACGTTATGAGGAATTGCGAGAGATTTGATTGGTTTATTTTATTTTCATTGATTTGAGTGTATTTTACGTTGAACTAGAGCTACGTTATGAGGAATTACGAGAAATTTGATTGCTTTATTTCATTTTCATTGAATTGAGGTAGGGGTTTCCAGTTATGCTTTCCTTTGATTTTAACATGCTTGACGGTGATTGCTACGAAAACGAGTTTCGTGCGTTTTCAGATTCATGCACATAGAGGTAGGGGTGTCCAGTGATGTTTTTTTGGTTTTAACATGCGTGATAGTGATTGCCGCAAAACCGAGTTACGTGCGTTTTCAGATTCATGCACAGCGGTGTAGGGCTGTCCAGTGATGTTTTTTCGTTTTAACATGCGTTATAGTGACAGCCGCGGAACCGAGTTTCGTGTGTTCTGAGATTCATGCACAGCGAGGTAGGAGTGTCCAGTGATGTTTCTTGGTTTTAAAATGCGTGATAGTGATTGCCGCGGAACTGAGTTTCGTGTATTCTGAGATTCATGAACAGCGATGTACGGCTGTCCAGTGATTTTTTTTTACATGTGCGTGAAGCATACATACGTGCGTTACAGTGATTACTGCGAAAACGACTTACGTGAGTTCTCTGATTCGACCATTCATCGAATAGTGACTTTTACTGTACGAGTAACAACTTGAACTGTTTCCAGAATATTCCAAGAATTAACATTTCTATTTGACTGTTTTCGAGAATATTCGTTTTAATAATAGTTTTGTTGCAGAGAGAGAAGTTCAAAAAATGTTTGATATTGTCAAGGAGATCTCATACTAAAACTGTGAAGAAAATAGTCGCCAATCGAAATATATTTATTTAAACGTTTCAATTATTCAATTAAAAATAAAACCTTTAAATATAGTGCCCAGCGAAGCGGGCGAAGCCTGCTAGTTCATATTCAATTTGTCAAACAACTTTGAAAATAAAATGAAATAATTTGAAAATAGGGGAAATCTTACGCTATAAAGTTGTGCTCCTGCTCCGGGTATCCACGAGTTACATCTGCAATTTATATTCCACTTTTTCTTTCTTCCTGGATTAGAAGAAAATATAAACAGGCGGTGCCTTTTTCTGGAGTTATTCGTGCAATTTATTGCCGAAAAACCGCCAATAATAAATCGCCAGCCGGTCTTGTGGGCTAGAAAATGGCGGATGCGCAGCCTATATATGTAGGAGTTCTAGTCTCAGCGTGAAGTCAAAACCTGCATGCGTTTTTCGCGATTTTCTCCCTCTCCTCAGCATAGTTTCAACTTCATGTTCTATGATTAAATTTTCATTCTCTTGATGCCTTCTATTACCCCTTTCAATTTGTCGGTCAAATTTTGGAACATCTTGTATATGTGTTTTGTCATATAGTATGAAAATTTTTTGTGGAATCGTTCATGCGCTGTCGGTGTTGGTCGCAATATATTAAGACAATTTGTTTGTATCACGCCAGAGACATTGTTTAATTCCTGCATATCAAGGGTAACCTTGAAAAAGATTCATAATTTCTTTTTTTTTTTTCTTTTGACAGAGAGAGCGAATGAGAGATTTTCAACTTATTTAAATACTTTTATTTTTACTTCTATATGATACATTATTTTTCATTTGATATTAAGAATGTATTTTTTCGTTTCACTACTACATTCGTCTTTCACCTCTCCCCACCCCTTTTGTTAATTCGTGTTTATAATATTTAGTCTGAATTTTTTGTGTGTTACGTTATATATCCTGGATTTAGACCATTGTTGCTTTGTAATACAATTTTATGTATATATTAGCAAGCTTTACTTGCTTCACTGATCCCAGTATTTAAATGAATTTTTAAAATTGAATAAATATTTTTTTATATTACTTTATAGATAAAAAAAAAAAAAAAAAAAAACAGTAATCGGCCTGAATATCAGTTCGGCTACGGCTGCCTTCGACAGTGTCTTTTTTTTTCTCGTGCTATGTCGGGTTCGGTCTCTCACTTTTACGACAACGCTTTTTCTGGGAATTTCAATTCGGTTATTTATTGGACGACAGATGGAGCTGCTATTATTCAAAAATTACGACTTTACAGATGGATATATCTCAGCATCGATTAAACATTTTAGATTCGGCACCATGTATTAACGAGACCTAATCACTCGGTTTTTCTAACTCTCACTCTCTAATTGTAAAATTATAAGTAGAAAAAATTTATAATTTTAGTACAGTTTGTTATATTATACAAATCATACATAAACGTAACGGTTATATATATATAATGTAATTTGAAATTAATATGTTTATTTTATTTTATTTATTTATATTATTTTATTTTATTATATATATATATATATATATATATTACATCTTTCAATGAATGAATTTTATAAATAAACAAAAAATAGTGTAATAGCCGTTGCTAAGATACGCAGATGGTTGAAATAAAAGAATAAATTTTAGAATATAAAACAAAAAAGTCAATGGATAAAATCGAAATATGAAAAATAATTTTAAGAAAAAAAAAAAAAAAAAATTCTATGAGGTGTACTTCAGGGTTCCAGATACCCCTCTGCCAAGTTTTGTAGTTCTGCGATCAGTAGTCTGAGCTCTACAGCGCAGACACACAGACACTTCTCTTTATATACGTATTAAAATATTTCCATTTTAATCAACGTTATTATTTCCTTTATAATTTTCTAAAATTTGACTTTTTTTTTTTTTTGCATTATATTGACTTCTTCCATGCAAATTTATATGCCTGAAATATTAAACAAACTAAAATGTCTAAAGAGATTAAATAATAATAATAATAATAATAATAATTATTATTATTATTTAATTAATTAATTAGACTTCCATTAAAAGACAAAAAATTTCGTAAAAAATATGCAAAAACAATTATATACTATTGCTGATAAAAAATTCAAGATATTTTTTCATTGCAAATACAAGAAAGAATATTATACAGGAGAGCGTGGGGCTGGTTGTAATAGTTTTTAGAAAATTAAATATATTTTGAAATGTATTTACGTTATCATGTTTATAATTGCTGTTTTCCATAGCATACATATTCATCTATCATATTAATAAAAAAAAAAAAAAAATGTTAATTTTGCTAATTTTAGTACAAAAAATATTTTTTCAAAATTATTTGCCTGTTACAGTTTGCCCCGCATTTGGGCCAAATTGTAACACACGTGGAGCAAACTGTAACAGTTATGAGGGAAACACTAATAATGAAAAACGACAATGTGTTTTTCCTATGAATAATTTATTAATTCAATAAAAACAGGCAATAAATATTAAATTATACTTTCTTGGTATAGTAACAATGAATTATATTAAATGGGTTATACTAAAATAAAGAGAAAATTAAATATCTAATCAAAATAGAAGCCACTCTTTGTCAGAACTGAAGCTAATACAAAACAAAGATACATTGTTCATGCTCCCTCTCACACATTTAATGTGTGCCCACATTTTGCAAATTAAGCATTATACCCATTCTTCTGCCTCAGAGAGTCTGTAGCAGCGGTCGTAATACCCGTCTTTTTTTTTTTTTTTTTTTTTCAAGGACATTTTTTAGGGATGAGAAAATTCAACCTGTTTTGCCACCACTATTTTTTCTTAGAGAAATTTTATTGTATTTTAAAGTAATGTGTCGTGATTAAACATAATAGAAATTATTGTATAAAAATAGTGGTAGCAAAAAAGACATAAATTTCTCATTTATGAAAGTGTCCTAAAAAAGGCGGAGACTACGATCCCTGGCTGTTGGCCTCTCCAGAAATTAAGTAAAAACACTCCTTTGATTCAGAATTTATATCTGGAGTTAAAATCCTTTTATTTATATATTTATCCTTTCGTTTTGTTGTTTATTTCTTCCTTTAATCTTTTTATTTCTTTTTTCTTTCTCTTTATGTTTGTATTACTTTTTAATTATCTCTTCAAAATATTTTCATAATGCTTTTTTTTTTTTTTTTTTTTTTTTTTTTGGGTGATGGTGTCTAGTATTTGTACCTTCCTCGAATTTTTCAGCAGTAGTCAAATCATATATGACCCTTTCAGACATCTTTTTATAGTTCCTCATTATAAAATAAGAAAAAACAAATTCATAGAATAAAGCATAGAATAAATGATTTGCTTGTTAAAATTTAAAATTGAATGTCTAATTGCATGAATGTTACAACTTGCCCCAATATTTTCTTTGAACTTGCCCAATCGAATGGTTTTGAACATTTTGTTTATTTATAAAACAATATAACGATTTATACAAAAAATTAAGCATGCATTTTATAACTTTACGCATAGACAGAATAAATAAACATTTCTTTGAAATATAAATTAACATACCTTTAATCAAAATTTGCGAAATATGTTTTTTTTCCACTAACTAGCTAAAATGAAGCACGTGTACAGAACCTCTCATTAACCATTTCTGCGGAACACTGATTGTGTTTATATAATAAAGCGCGTCATAAGAATTATGTTTATCGGAATATTTAATCAAAAATATTACAAACTATTTCGTAAATTGCGTGTTACTTCTTACCCCTGTTACAACTAGCCCCACGATCCCCTACACATTTAAAATATTCTTTTCTGTAAATTATTTTATTTGCTCTTTAAATTCTAAAATAATATTGTCACAAATAGTGTTCACACTATCGAAAAAAAATATATAGTAGTCCATAAGAAACAACTAGATTATAACTTAATGATTTAAAATTAGAAAATGGTAGACGAACATATACGAGTGCACACTTTGTCTATATATATTTGTTAATGTATATGTCAATGCTTTCATACGAAAACAGAATACTTTAGTTTTCTGTATATTATTAACACTCACTGTCTATATGTTTTTGTTTTATTAATAATAAATTCTGTAAAGTTAGAAAGTTTTCATTTCAGTAATTTATTTCAACTTGTAAATTATGCAAGAAAGTTTTTAACAACCTGCAGCAAAATGCACTGAAAAAAATTGTGTTGATAGATGGAAAAAGAAAACAAACACCCTAAATTACTTAAAAAACGTGACAGTTGTCTCTGGTCGAAATAATTAGAAAAATTCATTAAGCCAGAAAAAGTAGACACGGTACAGTATGAAAGGAACAACGTAATATAGCAGCCTGAAGGTAAGTGGTATATAGAAACTTAAAGATAGAAACATTTGCCGACTCTTGCGTTATGGACGATGTTTATCAAACAAAAAACGAAAATTCATGTAAAAAACTTGTTTATACTACGCATATTACGTTTTCAGAAAGTTTTCTTTTTTCTTTTCTTTGTTTGTTTGCTTCTTTTTTTTTAATCGTTATTTTGCATTTTTTTTTTTTTTTTTCCAATGGCTAGGCAAAAGTTACAGAGGACTATAAAGATACAAAACAAATTATAGACAATATAACATAGAACAAAAGACCGAAGTCATTGCCTAAGAAGCGATCTTGCCTCCCAATATCTCGACTCTTCTGTAGAACATCGAAGAGCCCTACAACGGGACAGATGGTCCCGGTCCATTACTTCTCAAGAACGGTAACGCTGCATCCTGGTAACGCTTTGCGGCAAAGAGATCTACATTTTTGGCTTACAACCTCCCTACCTTTTGCAAATATTGAAATATATTTATTTCAAATTTTAAAATATAAATAGAATAAAGAAAAACAGATAGATTCCTAAAAATATTTCAGGTGACAAATTTATCGTCCAATGTGTGAGTTTGGCGCATTCTCTCATGACTCGGCGTTATTTGTCGCCTTCTTGCCATGAGCAGAGTATATCATTCTAAAAACTATACATGACCTCAAAATATGATTATACAAATTCAGGACATCCGATTTATGAAAAATTATATTGTTTCTTTTTTCCATTTACTAAAACTGCACTAGATACACCGAAAAGATAAAAGAAGTTCTTTAAAATTTTATTTATTTTTTCCTATTATTAATTGAAAAAACTTCTTAATTTACATTACAAATACTTCTAATATTTTCAAATCTTAATAGTTTGTGCAAATTGAAAACATATTTTAATTTAGCTATAAAAGACTTTTCACCAGAAGATTGTTTGAATTTGATGAGTTTGAAGTTTTTTTTTTTTTTTTTTAATAATTCATTTTTTTTTCAGTGTTTTGCATTTGATTTGTATTATCTATCCATCTTTACTAAACAGGTTAGCGCATTTGCTTTACCGAATAAGTCCTCCTTTTTTTAAGTAAGCAAAATTGCCACTAAAATTTTTGTGAGCATTAGAATCATTTCTTGAAAAAAAAAAAAAAAAAAAAAAACTGTCTTTGACAAAATTTAATTTAGTACAACAGGACTGTAACTAAAAAAAAAAAAAAAAAGAAAATTGTTATTAGCAACCTTGGCTAATAACAAGCTCGGCATTTCTCACATAATAACCGATGGCAAGGTCACCGTATCTGCAAGTTCAGACGTAATGGTTAATATGTGAGAACCCACCAGCGGCCCAGCGTTTCTGCGCTAAAAGCTGGTGAGGTGCCGGGTTCGATCCCAGGTCGCGCTTGTCGGCCTAGCCTTTCGAAGTTTTTCGTGGTTTTCTCCGAAACTTGCATAAGTACGGGCTAGGACCTCTTAGAAAGACCTTCACGGAAGGCACTCCCCCTCAGGCCTAGGACCCTAGAGCAGCCAATCGGCCTTATTCTGAAACACCAACACACAGCCAGGGTGGCTCACAAGGGAAGTACGAATCAGTAAAATTGCTATTGAAACCAAACCAAGCTTAAATTAAGAGTATGGTCGAAAACAGATAAAAAATTGCAGCCGCAACCCCCATGGGGGTGAGATATAACCTCCTAATAGTTTTAGTTACTTCTATAAAAGCCAACAAAACACGAAACGTATTGAGAACGGGTGGTGCCGTGGTAGCGCTCTTGACTTGTGATACGGCGGTCCTGAGATCGAGTCCCCGGAAGGGCGTTTTTTTGTGCTTTAATTTTTTATTTCAACTAAAATATTTTTTTTTTTTACATTTTTAATCAAATTAAATTATTATTTTAAGAGAAAATATTAATTATATTAAAAAAGTTTTTTTTTTTCCCCATCGCGGACAATCTAATAATTTTTTAATTTTTAAACAATTTATTTACTTACTTATTAAATTAAAAGAAATTAATAATTTAACAGGAAATGCTTTTATAATTACATTTAGATAAAATTTTGTTAAGAGGCCACTTATCGTTCCCAGAAGCCAGAGCCAATGTTATTCTATGGATAATTTCGGCCCATTATAACTTATCAACTAATATATAATTTAAATTTTTGTTTTCACATTCAGAAGCTTCACAACTATTAAACAATTTATCGCTTTCTAAAAATTATTATTTTTTAATTTTTAATATTTTATTTTGAGGTTGGAAAATGCGAATTTTCACAATGTGAAATTTTTCATTTTTGAACTTAAAAATGAAATCTTAAAAAGAAAAAAATAAATTTTTAGAAAGCAATAAATTGTTTAATAGTTGTGAATTTTCGGAAAATAAAAACGAATTTAAAAATATGTATTAGTTAATGAATTATAATGGGGAAAAATTTCCCATAGAATAACACTGGCTTCGGCTTTCGGAGACGACAGGTAGAGAGTCTCCTTAATGATTTGTGCTGTAGATTTTTAATTGCTGTTTTTTATCGCGTCATTAACAGCAAGAGTTAATCATCTGCTCTGAATAGTATTATTATTCATGCAATTTTTTGCATGAAAAATCCTGATTAAACAACAGCTGTTTCTTAACTATTCGACGTCGCATTTTACTTTTATCTCAAATATTTCATTGAACAATTGTCAAATTTCGTGGTATCGGAAGAACTGACAATAAAATTGAACACAATGACAAATTTTCTCAAAATTATTTCATTTATTTTTAATTAGTTTACATCTCAAGAAATTCAAAATCTGGGTAAATATGAATTTCACAAATCTAGTAATCTCGACAAAAATCCAAATATTTAACAAAATGTTCGTGATGAGCAATAATTGACGGTGAACAAAATTGTAATCCAAATAATTGTGATCAACCTTCTTATATTTCTTGTTCTCATTGTGAAAAATACTTATGGTTTCCTGATTTTTCAACTTATAATCATAATTGTTATAAATTAGAAACTATATATATTCGTAGCTTTAAACATGATTTTCTTTTTTATAAATAAATAAATTAAAATATATATTTCTTAAATTCATGGTCAATATTTTATTAATTGAAATACGCAAAAAATATGTATATATATATATATATATATATATAATAAATATTTTTTCTTAAATTAAGAGTATAATTTAATTAAAAACGTAAAATAATAATAATAAAATAAAATATAAAACACCCTTGTGGGAACTCGATCTCAGGACCTCCGTACCACAAGTCAAGCTCACTACCACTGCACCACCCGTTCTTACAAGGATGCGTATTTTGTTCGTTTTTATAGAAATAACTAAAACTATTAGGGGGTCTATCTTGCTCCCATGGGTGTTGTTGCAGCAAATTTGCCCTCTACCCTATGTTTTCGACCATACTCTTCAATTTAAGCTTGATTTGGTTTCAATAGAAATTTTATTGATTCATACTTCCCTTGTCAGTGGAGGAGCACTCGCACGTTAAGCGTGCCACCTGGTTCAATTCCCGGCTCTGGCATTTTTCAAATAGTATTTAAAAAAAAAAAAAAAAAAATTCTTATGCTCTGAAGTACTTAAAATGAATTTTAACGGTTGATGAGTTAAACAATAAAATTTCTAAATATTTTAAGATAGTTTAAGAAATTACACTGAGAAAAAAATATATATATACCGCTTTCATGTAGAACGAATAGATGGTCCTTCTCTAAATCCCTAAACTAGAAATATAGATTTACGAACTATGAGTATAAGGCACGCCAATACACTGAGAAAAAATTCTATAACTGACATCTAGAATCTAAATTGTGGCTGTAGAAAAAATAGTTCCAAGTCATCCTTATGTTTACTTATAAAAAATTTTCTAGACCCCCTTCGAAAGCGAATTCTAGAGACCTCTATTAGAATTCTTGAGCGTTTGCCTATACTATCGAGGACAAACCTATCCGAAAATATCTCCAATTAAATGAGAATACAAGAGGCGGGTTTCAGCAGCTATAATCTTGGTTTATGACCCAATTCTAGAAAATCAAACAAGAATTTTTCGTAATACGAAAGATTCAGAATATTCAGAATATTGTTTCACCATTTAGAAATGTGTAGATTAGAAATTCTCGACCATTTCATCTATTCAGTTTATTGGCGTTCCTTATACGCATAGCTCGGAAATCTATATTTCTAGTTTAAGGATTTAGAAAATGACCATTTATTCATTCTAGATGAAGGCGTTATATTTTTTTTCTCAGTGTAAATGGTAAAATTGCATATTGGCAGACATCCTGGCATATTGAAAGTGTGAGAACACAAAATCGGTGTCTGAAAGAAATAGTCCTGCCGTACTAATTAATAAAAACTAAAAAAGTTAGAAAATATGTTAGTCGTACTTACCTTTAGACGGGTTATTGCATTCAATATAACTCATTTTTATAGTCCATTGCCTAATTTCAGTACCTTTCGTGTTGACAGTCAGGTAAATTGGTTCTACAGTGTTCTCGACATCAATGTACACTTAAAAAATACATGTTACATCATAAATTTTATGCATGCTTAAAAAATAAACAAATTAATAATAATAATAATAATAATAATAATAAAATTGTAAATAGTTGTATGTTAATCCTTCTATCACTAGTTATTTATTTTAATTTAAATATAGACATCTTAAACCTGACACAAACAAAATTATAAAATTTAAGAAAAATATTGGAAAAAAAATAATAATGAATCATACAATTTTTTTTTTTTTTAAATTTTATGAAATATTTATAAATTAGTAGTAATATCTCTCTATATCTGCATAAATTATTTTATATATATATATAGAGAGAGAGAGATAGAAAAAACTTTAGATAGTTATTAAATTTTGACCCAACGCCCATTTGTGTATAAAAGACATTAAAATAAAAACATATTTAAAAAAATAATAATATTAATATTAATTTTTAAATGAACCTCGTAACCCCTTAAGCCCTTAAGAACAGCATAATTTTTTGTTTTCGTGTATCATTATAGTATCACGTACAATATGGTATAATTAGAAAAAAAAAGTTATAAAAAAAAAAAAAAAAAAAAGAGCATCGGTTATCTGAATCTATCAACAATGGACTAGTTTAATTCCGTATAATTCGACGGAAGAATATAATTTATAGCCAAAACATTTTATAATGCGTGCATTCATAAAAAATAATTTCCACTTCCGAACTTAAATTTTGTACTCAGTGTTTTTTCTTTAAATTTAAAATTTTAACTCATTAAACGCTTCGTAAATGCAAAAATACATACCAAGTGTCCCATAAGTCTGTAGACATTTTAAAAATTCATAAAAAGTGAAGGAATTGATAGAATCAACCGCGACTTGTGAAATAGTTAATCTTGTGAAAGGGGGGTTATATATATATATATATATACTAGCTGACCCGACAAACGTTGTTTTGTCATATAAATTATTTCTAGAGAATATTTTGCTAGAAAAAAATAACTAACTTATTGTAAGTGTGTAAGGATGTGGTATATAAGTGGAAGATGTATGGAGCGCTGTGAACGGTGAAAGAATATAAAAATAACAAAACACCAATCATTTATTTTTTTAATTTATTAAAATTGATTCTTTAAAATTATATACATATCGCTACTTATAACAATATTACTAAAAAACAATATCAATCCCTTAATACAACAGAGTGTACAATATTTTTTGTTATCCCATCTTTCGCCAATATAAACAAACTGGATGGTTTGCCCACTCGAGAACCACGTATAATTGTCTGCGTGAAAAACATGATGTGCTCAAATCTAAGCCACAGACAGACATCGTTTGGCCCTGAGTCTTATTGATAGTCATTGCAAATGCCAATCTAATTGGAAATTGAGGGCGTTTAAATTGAATTGGCACATCTGTAGGTATAATAGGGATTCACAGTAGTAATATATTTTCACCTCGGAATTTGTCATTTAAAATGATGGCTTCGATAACATTTTTCATTAATTTTTTTATGACTAATCGCGTGCCATTGCACAACCGTGGTGGGTTCAAATTACAAAGCAAAATAATCGGAGATCCAACCTTCAGTTGTAAAATATGCGGTGGCATGCCTGGTAAATCCAATGAGTTTAAAAACTTTGTTGGATAATTTACAGCTTCGGTGGCATCGCAAACTGTATCATTAGATTTGTGTGACACCAAGTCTCCTGGTAACAAATGTTGTATCTTGAGATTCAATTCGTTGACGTCCACATTTTTTGCTGCTAAAATTGCTCTTTCTGCCAGCCACTCATGATTTGTGTATCGTCTGTGTACATCGGGAAATATCTGGTCAATAAGAGCATCTTGAGAATCAATGATTGTGCAGAAATCGGTCGGTAATTTTATGCATCCAGTTTCATCTGTAGTAACTTTTCCATCGCCGATATCTAACAATTGTTTTAAGAATGTTTCAGCGGATGGATCTTGAAGCTTTTGAACGCACAAATTTACTTTCAGTTGTACTTTTTTAACATTAAGCCACAATGATGATGATTTTAAGCACGCGTTGATCTCATCAGCGTATGTTGAACGCGGAATAACGGGAAGTGCTTGCCTGAAATCACCTGAAAAGAGTAACAGAGTGCCGCCAAATAGTTTGTCGTTGTTTTTTATATCTTTCAATGTCCTGTTCGACGCCTCAATCGAATGTTTGTGTGCCATAGTGCATTCATCCCAGATAAGAATTTTACACTATTTCAGCACTGTGGCCATGGAGGATTGTTTTTTATGTTGCACACTGCGTCTGGGTTATTTTGAATATTTAGTGGCAGTTTAAATAATGAATGAGCTGTTCTGCCTCCATCCAATAAAGTTGTCGCAATGCCAGATGATGCAACAACCAATGTGATGCCATTATTTGATCGTATTTCGGCGAGAATTAGCGAAATAAGGAATGTTTTGCCAGTTCCACCTGGTGCACCCAAAAAAAAAAAGAATCCACCTTGTCCTGCCAAAACTGCGAGCATGATGCGGTCGTAAATGGTTCTTTGTTCTTCATTCATTAGTGGGACATTTCGAGCAACAATCGCTGCCATTTCTACAGTATTGTATTCTGGTTCACGATTCAAATCAGTGCTTATTAAATCAGATGCATTTCGATTTGTTGAATGCATACCGAAATGACTGAGTGGTAAGTTGGCAATGATAATGCAAAGATCTTCAATAGCAATCAATGCTTCATTGTACATAGCGTCACTGAATACTATCGTTAGATCGTTGCACCGTGAACGATGTTGATGCAATATATCATCAGTCATTGAATCTTTGTGATTATCCCATAATGTCTCTGCTCGGGCCGGGAAACATGTAGTCAACACTATAGCGAATAGTAGACGAATTTGTTTTGCTGTACAGTTCAGTCCTACTTAAGCAAGCATACACTCCCACTGGTTGTCGTCTTCCAGCAAGCCGAGTGCAAGGCATGCATCTTTATACGTAGGATACTGTTGTACATTCACTTTACGCAAATCTTGAAATGACAAAGGGCCGATGACATTAACCAATAACAGTCGAAGATAAAAGCACTCAGTCTGCTTTGGATTGACTGTAAATACTCGTCCCAAGGTGTTTGATTTGAATAAACCGGGACATGCATCAATCGGCGTGCCTTGCTTGCGGGACATCCATTTTTTTTGTTGGAGCCCATGTGAAATAGCGTGGTACTTCTGAATAGAGTAATGTCCGTGCAAAAGCACCAAAAGCATCCGCACGATTACACAATTCAAAAAACTCGGTGAGTGTAGTTTTTGGTGGATTTATAGCACGATCAATCACTGTCTCGCTCTTGAAATATACGCGCTGGACATTTTCAAGATGGACGGCTAAATGAAGAA
Source organism: Salticus scenicus (assembly GCA_963930645.1). Taxonomy (NCBI): domain Eukaryota; kingdom Metazoa; phylum Arthropoda; class Arachnida; order Araneae; family Salticidae; genus Salticus; species Salticus scenicus. The sequence goes on from OZ005657.1 coordinate 98,022,018, forward strand.
CTGCTGGATCCCGTTCATGAATTGGGAAACCAAAGATACGCCAAACAGCTTCATTGGAGCTGACATACCGGCCAATTTGGTAAAGTGATATTTCATCGTTGTTATTCACCAGAGGAGCATTCACATTGGTATTTTCAACTCGAAATACAGCCATATCACTGCCTTTATTCACATACTTGCAAATATATTTGATGCTCTTCACTGAACTGCCGAACTGAACATTAATATGAGCATTGAATGTTTTGCTCAGCAGAGGAGAATATGGGACCACCCAATGGTTATCAATGTCAATATCTATGTTGTTGACATAGATGACCGCCATAGATGATAAGATTGTCCGCCATTATCGGGATTTCTTCGACGATATATTGGATATCCGTCAACATTTGTGATCGTGAAATTTTTCGGAAAACGTTTAGTACATTTTCCATCTGCACAAATAATAATGGCCTAAAAATTCATTTTTCATTTTAATATAAAATAACTCCGTCGGATATTGACGAATTTTTTAAAAGAATATACCATTTTAACTAATTTTAACATTTTAACAATATTAACGTTGAAAAAATATTTTAAACACTTACGGTTAAAAATTCATTTTTCATTTCAACATTAAATAAATTCTGACATCGTGTTTACGATTCTAAAATATTAACTTTGAAAAAATATTTTAAACACTTCGCAAGATACGGTTACGATTCTAAAAATATTAATTTTGAAAAAATATTTTAAACACTTCGTAAGATACGGTTAAAAATTCATTTTTCATTTCAACATTAAATAAATTCTGACATCGTGTTTACGACAACTCACGCCATCTAGGTGGAAAAGTTGTTGAAAGAGTTGGTTAAAAATTAATTAAGAAAGAACTAATTAAGTTAAAACTTTCATTTGTAAATCTAAACCATTCTCGAATCCACCTGAAGACACACAAAAAATTTCATTAAACTCAGTCCAGCCGTTTAGGAGGAGTTCAGTGACATACACACGCACAAAAGAAATATATATATAAAGATTTAATAAATAATAATAATAATAATAAAACATAGTTAACATTTTTTTCGTTGATAGAGGGCGCTGCTTGGATGTGTAACTCGGGGCCCTATATATAGAAAGACTGGACATTGACCGAAAGTCGGCCATTTTAGTGCCAATTAAGAGCGATCCCCGTAGAACGTAATGCTTTTTCCTTTGCGATTGACGCTTTACGGTACAACATAAATGAAAGGAAATTGTGCTAAATTTGTGCAGAAAATAATGCAGAATATAAATATGTAATTTTTTTCGTCTTAGAGAAAAATAATTTGAAGAAAAACGAATTTTGTTTTAACCTTCGACATGGTTACTTTTTCATTTCCTATCGGAAAACAGAGGAATTTGTTGTTGTATATTTCTATATTAAGCAAAGTACGTTGATTGTGAAAACAATTCTACCTTAGTGAAAGTAATTCTACCTTATTTTTTCTGAGGACATACATTCTATATATAAAAAGTTAGAAAAATTTTACGGCAGAAGAACAAAAATTATTTTTTATTATTTTATAAAAATATTTACATAATATTTTTGCAAGCTAAAAATACACATTTATTTCAATTACGCATTATTAATAATAATGACTTAGTTAAATATTAAAAATAAAAATTTTATTAATAATAATTTGTAAAAATATTAACTAATATCTTTAGAAATTAAAAAATGTTTTTATTTATTTTATTTACATTTGCTTATTTCATTTTTTTAAGGTTTTTTTTTTTTTTTTTTTTTTTTTTTTTAATTTTATGTAAATAAAAATAATTACTTATTTAAATATTATTTATAAAATTTATTATGATAATTATTATTTAAAAGAAATTTATATTTCATATGTTAGCAAATAATATACACCTTATTTTCTTTATTTTTATTAATTTATTTTAAGAAATCTGATACATTTTGCGTCCTAGCCAAAAATAAAAAAATATATTTTTATATAGTTATTTTAAATATGTATTTTAAAATATATCAGAAAAATACATTGAGATCTAGCATATTAAATATATTGCACAACAGAACTTAAAAACTAATAGCTAGCAAATAAATAATGTAATTATCTCATATGTTAGGAAATAAATACGTAAAACAGCATACAATAAGATAATTCAAAATACTTAAAAGTAGTAAGCCCCGCCGTTTGAGGGACGGAAGTGACGTCATAGGAGGGGGGGGGAAGAAGGGGGAGGAAACCGGAAGTGACGTAACGGTTGCTTGATCGTGAAAGATGACGGGGGTAGAGTTTCTTTTTATCCGATGGCAACCTGGACTTCTTGTCAAGACATGTGACGGAAGGGGGAATGGGGGAGGAAACCGGAAGTGACGTAACGGTTGTTTGATCGTGAAAGATGACGGGGGTAAAGTTTCTTTTTATCCGTTGGCAATCTGGAGTTCTTGTCAGAACATGTGAGGGAGGGGGAGAGTTTTCTTAAAGGGACAACACAGAATCCTGTCAGAACATGAGAGAGAATGACGTCATCAACTGGAAAGAGGACAATGTAGTATATTTTTAATCAGTAATTAATTTTTTAATCAATATTTCATTAATCAATCTTAATGAGTGAATTTATTATTTTATTGGCTATTTTAATTCGCCAGATTTTTTACAAAACGAAATTACCCTCGTGTGGAATCGAACCCACCATCTGTGGCATGCAAGTTCCGCGCGCTACCGATTAAGCTACGATGACGTTCCCTCGAACTTCCTTTTTTATGTTTTTCCCCTTTTAGGAGGTAGGGGTGGGAAGACGTTTCCCCCACCTGTGCCCAAGTGGACTCGTCCAAGGGGATCCAGCCAATAAGAAGGTAGATAACTGATGTCACGTTCCTTACGCCGGATATTTAAGGACCCTCCTGAGCTATCGCGTTCACTTTCTTGTTTGACCTTGTCCAAGAAAATTCTTTGCTTGCTCTTTTACTTCTATTCCTAGGATTACCTTCTTTCTTCAGAAAAAAAAATGAAACGCTCATTCAATACTGTTGGTTCAGGCGAAAATCAGGTAAATATTTTTTTTTCTAATTTTTTACTATCATTTTTCTTTTCTGATTTTTAAACAATACTAAAATTTCATTTTCTTTTTTGCAAATTTTATTTATTTTTATTTTTATTTTATTAATTTTTTTTTTAAGTGTTTTGAAAAAATCTAATTAAAAATATTTCAAGTTTTATTTTTCAGTTTTTAAACTGTTTTTAAGATTTTGTTTCTTTTTAACTTAACACGAATGTTTTCTGAAAGTTTTTTTTAGTCATGAATATTTTTTTTTCTTTCCTTAATATTTTGAACTCGTATATGCAATTTTCTTTTCTGAATTTTGATTCATTTAATTTTGTTCTATAAAATGTTCTTTTTTCATTTTAGGTTCTTTTTGAAGATACTGAAATACCCTTCAATGATTCCGATGATGAAGTAAGTGCCTTTATTTAACTCGTATTTTTTTATAATATTGTAATATTTTGTAATATTGATATTTTTAACGATGTATTTACTTTTCCAGTTGATGGATGAAGCGTCGCAAATTTTCATCGAAAATCCTATGGATTTCGATGAAGTGTCCCAAATATTTGTGGAGAATCCCATGCCTTTGCCGCTGTATTACCGAGTAGGAACAGGTTTTGAAGTAAGTTTGTTTTTGTGTTCTTGAGTGTAATCTCTCTCTTTTTTTTTTTTTTTTTTTTTTTGTAAGTGTCTAAATTTCTTTATTATTATTCTAGACTTCTGCTCGACCTGTTGGAGCCGGACCAACGTACACGACTGGTGGAGAGACTTCCCGCGTAAGTACTTACTTTTATACATAGATTTTTTTTTTTTACGATCGTGCTTATTGTATATATTTTCTTTGTTTTTACAGATGGAGGATGCTATTATTATCACCGAACGTCTACGTCGGAAGAACAACAAGTATCAAGCGGAGGAAATCCGTTATGAGGCTCGTGTCGACCCAGACAAGCTTCCTGCTCACGTGCGAGGTGTACCAATGATTGCGGTGATTGACTCTGTGAATCAATTATTTACAAGTTTGATTCGCCGTTCCACGGAAAATTTGGAAACCACAGACCTGATACGACTTTGTATTTGGGCGGAGGGATTGGATAAGCCAATATCCACGAAACTCATTTCCGTCTCTGAGCTCACCGTTGAAAAAGTGATGTCTGCCGTCATGAAGGTCCTCCAGTCGAAAAATAAAATCCAGCTGGATGAGGGTTTTTCGGTGGATGTCATGACTATTCACAGACCCATCGGTGCTGGAGGACGAAGAATTTCAAATATTTCCGTCGATCGCCTGCAAAAGAATTGTATTTTTGCCATTCCCGAGGATGAAGAAGGACTCTGCTGTGCGAAGGCCATCGTGTTTGCGAAAGCCCATTTAGAGAATGACCGCAAGGCAATTGAAGCCATGAGACGACGTGACCGTCCCGCTCTGATGAACCGTGCCCGAGCTCTGCATACTGCAGCCCAAGTTCCCCTAGGTCCTTGCACGTTTCGGGAAGTCGCTCAGTTCGAAGAACATCTCAACATTCAGATTGCCGTACTGTCGTCGGATAATCGCAATCGAGTAAGTTTTACTAAATGTGCATATTAAAATTATTTTTTCTTTATTGACATTTGCTGATTTTATTTTTATTTTTATTTATTTATTTTTTTGTAGGTTTCATACAAAGGTGTGGATAGACCCCAGAGAATCAGTTTGTGGCTTCACGATGGACATTACGACGTCGTGAAGTCATTGAAAGCCTTCTTCGGTAGTAATTTTTATTGTGAACGGTGCGATGTGCCTTATGAGAAACAATATGAACACCGATGTGCCGAAGCATGTTACGTGTGCATGAGGACAGACTGTCGACCGGGCGAACCTCAACGATGCCTGGACTGTGATCGTCTCTGCCAATCGAGTGATTGCTTTGCAGCCCATAAAGCCCTAACAGAGAATCAGGAATTCTCCCTCTGTGATCAGGTAAATGAATAGTCTTAGTTAAAAAAATATATATAAATAATGTATGTGTAAATGTATGCATTCATGTTTTTTTCTTTCTTTCACAGATTTATCAGTGTCGAACGTGTTGCAAAGTAATTCGTAGAAGAGATTGTCCCAAAGACATGCACCGCTGTGGAACAGCCAAATGCCCTTCTTGTGACCGCTTTGTTGTATTGGCGGAGCACCAGTGTTACTTGCGGCAAGTGGCCCCGAAGAATCCCAGTGCAAAATTGATCTTTTTTGATTTTGAAACGGACCAATCTTCGGGAACACACGAAGTTAATTTTGCCGTGGCGCAGTATACTGATGGCCGGGAGGAGGTATTCAAAGGATATACAGCCTGTGCAGATTTCTGTACATGGTTGTTTACTCCTCGACACAAGGGCTACACAGCAATCGCCCATAATATGAAGGGGTAAGTAAATTTTTTCTCTGTGTTTATTTCTGATTTTTTCTTATCTTTATCCATTTAACGTATTTTGTTCTTTTTTCAGATTCGACGGGCAGTTCATCATGGAATGGTTAATCAAACAAGGTACAACACCAGAAGTAATTCCGTGCGGGAGCAAATTGATGTCTATTCATTTGAAATCTGTCGACGTTCGAATCATCGATTCGTTAAATTTTCTCCCAATGGCCCTGTCAAAACTGCCCGGTTGTTTTGGTTTCTCCGAATTACGGAAGGGATATTTCCCTCATCTCTTCAACACCCGTGAGAATCAACACTATGTTGGACCCCTTCCAGATACCCAATACTATAGTCCTGACACGATGTCAACTGCAGCTCGCAGTGCATTCCTGTCCTGGCATGCAGAAGAAAAACAAAAGGGGGAAATGTTTGATTTTCAAAAGGAAATGTATTCTTATTGCAGGTAGGTGCTTAAGAATTCTCTATTTTTTAAAAATAAATAAATAAATAAAACAAAACAAACAAACAAAAAAAAATATTTTTAAACTAATATGGTTTTTCTTTTTTTTCAATTTTTCAGTTCGGACGTGGATATTCTTCGGCGTTGTTGTCTCGAGTTTCGAATACAGTTTATGGAAATCGCCAACGTGGATCCGTTTCGGTAAAGTATTTTTTTGTATTCTTTTAAAATATCTCTATGAAAAGATTTAATTTATAAATATTTAACTTCTTTTTTATGTTTTAGGTATGTGACGATTGCATCTGTTTGCATGGCAACATACCGAAGCAACCACATACAGCCCGATACGATTGCTATGGTTCCCGTGCACGGTTACATCAACAAAACCAATTTCAGCCCTGATTCCATTCGATGGTTGGATTTTGTAGCCTCAACACAAGGGTTGCATATCCAGCACGCTCTCAATGGAACGGGAGAGCGAAAAATCAGAGGAATATCGGTAGATGGATTCTGTGAAGAAACCAAGACCGTCTACCAATATCAGGTAAAAATTATTCTGTGATTAATGAATCATTTTATTTATATATTTTTTTTAAATACTATTTTAATAAATGAAAATATTTATTTTTAGGGTTGTTTCTTTCACGGCTGTTGCACGTGTTACAATTCAGACGTGACCCATCCTTTAAAAAACGTGACCATGGCAGCATTAAGACAACAGACGGAGGAGAATGTCCAGAAATTACGCGACCAGGGATATCAGGTAGTCGAGATGTGGGAGCATACTTTTAGAGAAATGAAGAAGGAGTCCCCGGAACTAAAATCTTTCTTGAAAACACACGACTTGAAGGACCGTTTAAATCCAAGGGATGCATTTTTTGGGGGACGAACCAACGCAGTAAAATTGTTTCACGAAGGCGACGTGAAATATGTTGATTTTACGTCGTTATACCCATGGGTAAGTCTGTTGTTTGTTTTGTTTTTAATTTTTTAAATTATTTTCTCACCTTAAAAATGTTCTCTGCATGTGATATGTATTTTTTTTAACACTTTTATTTCATTGTTAGGTAAACAAATATTGCCTTTACCCCGTTGGTCATCCCACCATTATAACAGAAGGTTTCGGTGATATCGACCAATATTTCGGATTGGTCCACTGCAAAGTACTCCCACCACGAGGGCTCTATTTACCCGTGCTGCCATACCGATGCCAAAAGAAGCTGATGTTTCCCCTATGCCGGACCTGCGCTGAAACCTTGCAGCAAAGTCCTTGCTCCCATACCGATGATGAACGTGCTATTGTCGGAACATGGGTAAGCGAGGAGCTGAAGCTGGCGAAGAAGAAAGGATATCGAGTCACACAAGTAAGTACTAAACATAATCTCGTTGTTTTGTAAATGTATGATTTTATTTGAATGCTCATCTAATAGTTTTTATAATTTTTATTTCAGATCTACGAGGTCTACCATTTCGAACAAACATCAGACTCTCTGTTTAAATCATTCATCGATTGTTTTTTGAAGATCAAGCAGGAGAGCAGTGGTTGGCCTTCAGACTGCGTGACTGAGGAACAGAAAGCCCACTACATTCGCCAGTACGAGGAACGCGAAGGTGTTAAATTAGACCCGGCATGCATCAGCAAAAACCCTGGGCGCAGACAAGTAGCCAAATTAGCGCTAAATAGTTTTTGGGGACGGTAAGTATAATTAAAAATTTTTCGTTTTATTTACAGTTATATTTTTTTATACATTTTTATAACTTTATTTCTTTTTTCATTACAGATGGGGGATGAACATTAATAAGGATCGGCTGACGTTTGTCAACACTGTCCCGAATTTCAACAAAATGATGGCTGATCCTACTAAAAACGTAAGTACCTTTTTTATTTTATACATCGATAATTATTTATTTTATTCCATTTCATGTTTTAATTTTAATTTCCTCTTTTTCAGATCAAAGATGTTTTTCTCCCTACACCAGAGGTGGCAGCCATCCAATGGAAAGCTGACGAGGAATTTATCGGGCAGGACACCGCTACAAACATCTTTTTAGCGGCTTTCACTACAGCTTGGGCTCGTCTCAAGCTGTACAGCGAAATGGACAAACTTGGCCGCAGTGTTCTGTATCACGATACAGATTCGATCGTTTATGCCAGTGATGGTACAAACGATCCGCCCCTCGGCAACTTTCTAGGTGAATTCACCGATGAACTGGATGGTGATGTGATATCCGTGTTTGTATCTGGTAAGTGTTTTAAATTTCTCTCTTTATTTATTTATGTTTCTGATCTCATTTGAAACTTATTTTTTACTTTATTAAATTCATTTCTTTTCTTTTTTAGGTGGCCCTAAAAACTATGGTTTTGAAACAAAAAGTGGTAAAACTTGTTGCAAGGTAAGGGGGTTCACCTTGAACTTTAAGAATTCCCAATCTTTAAATTTCGAATCTATTCGGAAGTTAATTACGGAAATGAGTGAGACTCAAACGATCCCAATTACAGACCCAGCAAAAATCACCCGGGATCCAAAACGCAGAAAGGTCATTAACAGAGAACAAAGGAAACTTTACAGGGTGGTCTATGACAAACGTGTCATTCAGCACGATTTGACCACCCTACCTTACGGGTATTAAAGGAACATGAAGAAAGAAAAAAATATGTATAATAAAACAACAAAAAATGTAACGAGAAAATTTGTAAATTTATTATTAACAATAAATCATATTTATTTTTTTGTAACTGAGTTTGTCTTTTTTTTTCTTTTGAAAAATTAAAAATGTTAAATGAAAAGAAATAAAACAACAACTGAAACAATTCAAGCAAGAAAGAAATTTATTAAAAAATCATTTTTTTTTTACAAGTTTAGCCATTTTGATGAAGTCAATTTTTTTCTTCCAGGTTTTGCATACATAGTTTTCACATACGGTGTACGTTTTCTCTTCGGAGAGGATTTCATAACAGTTAAATATTTATTTTTGATAAACTCTCGTGGAAAATCACAAATCTTCAATTTTTCATTAAATTCTTCAAAGGCATCTGGTTTTTTTATTCTGTTTCTTAATAGGAAATTGATTAGTTGAACAATATCAGAATCAGGGATAACATTATTGTCCACTTTAACTTCTTTATTTTCATTCCAAAATATTTCATGCTGTCTTAAAAATTCTATAATTTTCGAAGCAGTTTTTTTATGTTTGACAGGAACGGTGTTCAAAATTTCACTTTCTGTAACAAGATTGTTTTCAGGAGGATTTTCCGTGACTGGAACTTCGGAACGTTTCACAGTATTCACATCTGGGAATGACACAAACTTCTGCAAAATCTGTATGTATAGCTTTGCTTTTTCATCTTCTTCTAATTTTCTTTTCAAAATTTTTTGAATCTGTATGTCTAAATCACTCAAATGTTCTTCGGCAAATTCTTGATCTCTATCCATTGGAATTAGTCTGAATTTACGAGCGAATTCCATTTATCAATGTACTCAGTACAGACACGGCAGCGGGAATGAGAATAGAAAGAAAACCTTCTCCTTTTTGAACAAGGAGTCGCCTTTTCTTAAATAATGGGACTTTTCTATCTCCTAGACGACGCAAAGTTTTTTTATAATGGGTTAATTTGTTTTTCTGACGTTTGGTGACAGGTACGTTACCCTTTAATAGGTTTAAGGCGCATTCACACACACCTTTTATGATACTGTTAGGACACTTTCTAAGAAAGGCTGCTTTCTGTTTCGTCTTGCTTAACAATCTGAGATGTTCCAGCGTCGACATCCTGAATACAAATGATTTGTGGGAAGCTTATATTCTCCTTTATAAATACGCCGAAAGCAAATGCTTTCGCCAGTGCGCAGTGTTTAAAAAACGATTTATGACTGGGGCATTTCACATCTGCTTCCTCTAGTGAGACTATTTTGGGACAATCAAAATCATTGAGATTAAAAATTTTTCGTTTAGACATTTTCTCTAAAAATTTTGTTTTTTCTAATCCTTTGGTAAAAATCTTTTTATGGGAAATAAACAAAGATGAAAGTATAACTTCTAAAGCTGAATAAGGTAATTCTCCACTCTCCCAGCGTAAACCATGACAATAACGAGTTAGCCATGCAAAAGATTTTCTTTTTTTGAGGGTTAATTGTTCCCATGGATAAGGAGGGAGAAAGCTCCAGCGGGCATGATAATTAAAGTCCACGGCATAAAAGGCCAATTCTTTGACAACAAAATCTTGCGAATTTATCTGAAAGCCCTCAAATTCTACTACAGCTGAAGACATGTTCACTGAAGGATGCACTGAATAGAAATGATTTATCGAGGTTCATACACGTAATGTTTATCACCCGAAAATATTCCTGTGCGCAGGCGCAAACGATCATCTGCCCTTGGGCACAAATCAATAAGCAAATAACCAAATTCAGGTGATGTAGCATCGTAAAAAATTTCTTGGAAAGCTCGAACTTTACCTGGATACATTTGGCGAGCTAAGATATTAATTTGAGTTTTATCCCTAGGATTTCTAAATAAGAAAATACATTGAGAATTTAGATTAATATTTCGCATTTCTTTACCCTGAACAAAAATATTTTGAGTTAAAAATATAACAGATAAATTTTGGTGATGACTGCCTTTCGTAAAAAGATTACTTAAGCGAAAATCATTCGCTAATTCTGACATTAAATCGTCTATGACAATTAAAGCATTTCGAAGTGAGTTAAGATTAGACGGTAGTCCTTCTTCAAAATTCACATCTTTCATTGAATTAAAAAGAGGTTGGTATTTACCGTAACAATAAATAATATTCGTTGGCATGGGATTAAACATCTTACAATCAATCAACTTTTTAACTAGAAATGTTTTTCCAGACTGCGTGGGGCCAGAAATAAGGCAAGTAGATGGGTGTTCTAACTTGAGAAGTTCCATTTTTTAAATGACAAATTTTTCAAAATGATCCTACTTTTATACTCTTTCCGTCAAAAATAAAACATGCATTTTTTTTTTTAAAGTAGGAAAATATTAATAAAACACATTAAAGAAAATACAAACACATTTATTAAAAAAATAATTTTTATTTTTTGAAAATCATATTTACACCATATCTTTTTTTGACAAACTGAAACATTCGAAAATCATTCTTCTTTCTAGACAGTACATTTACAATAGATTTCATACAGAGTCCTTGACATCGTTTTATTACAAAAAAAATACAATATTGTCCACAGACATTGGACGTTAAACTTTGAAGCGTTGTCTTGTTCCATTGAATTTGAGAATACTTCTTTACAAATCTTGTTATGTCTTCTCCATAGGTTTCGGGAGGTAATCCGTAAGAGTCGAAAAAATCAATAGTCTTTTGGTCTTGAATGTAGACAGCCAGCCAATGGGATCCCTTTTCATCATGTTTATCAGTATTGAGTACAAATGCACAAGGGAATTTTCGAATGACAGGTATTTTGTCAGAAGGAAAAACACCTACAAAATGCCTAGCAGAAACAGGATCGCGAGATAAAACTGTATGAATTTGAGATGAATTCATCAGTTTCCAAAATCATACAAAATATTTCGAGCTTTGTTGATTTCAATTAAATTTTCAAATTCAGCATACACGATCAGAGAGATTGTTTGTATTAGAGGAGAACTAAATTTAAGTTCCAATCTTAGATTGCTGTGACGAATAAGGTTAAGATGAGAACCATCACATAAGTCAGGTGTCAAATCAAAACGAAATAAAGAATATCCTTTTGAAAATTCTGACCTAGATAAATACAGTCCTTTGTTGTCGGCATTCACAAATAAATTTTGATAAGCACGGATAAATAAACCATTTTCAAAATTAGGCTGAATGGGATTATGAGGAACAGGTTGACCATCTACATAGACACCTATGAAGTTCATATTGTAATGCTGAAATTCAAAGGGGGACTTTTTATAGTTGCCGTTAAATGCATCGTTGTCTACACAGGCAATTACAATACGATTCGGCATTTGACCAATAAAAATGTTATCCTGAATAAAACTCATATTTCCAGCAGGAATGGAATAAGTTTTGCAAAGAACTCTATCAATAGGATACTTGGCGGTCGTTTTTTCTAGGCTTTTCGCATGTCCCAAAACAACACCTGGGCTAACCCTTATTTTTCGAACAAATAAAGAGGCATGATCAAGGAATACTTTGAATTCCCCTTCACCCCCTAACAAGCAAAATTCTGGTTTGCTACGAATAAGTTTAATTTTCACGTCGACCATGTTAAGTAGTAGTCTCTCTTGGTGAAACATATCCAAGTGCAAACGACCCATCATATCAACTGAAGCACTTAGTTTAAACAGTTCAGCACGTTTATTAAAACCTTCATTAGGGTTAGGATCTGCCGTGTCAAAAACATTCATACGGCCAGCAGTGTCTTTGTAAAATAATTCTGAGGAAAGTTGAGAGGTTTTCACATCATATCCATGATTTAGTAATGTTTCTATCATAGCTCTATAGGGATACGTATTATTACTGGATGAAACAAGTCTTTCATTTAGGCTGATGTCTACTTGGGAAAACATAGAATGTAAGAAAAGGTTCACAGGGCCGACTTTACACTTATCTGTTATAGGCTTGCCATCATTTTTCAAAATTTTTACTTTGATATACAGCTGAGTTTGCGACAAATCAAGATACTCTTCACCGCTTCCAGACACATTAAATTCTACAGGACCGCCATCCGATGCATTGGCAAGAGGATGAAACTCAACCCATTGGCCTCTTTCAATAACTGTTTGAGTGGGTGGTAAAGAAAATAGTTCTAGTTCTGATTTAGCGCATTCTGGAGAATCTTTTAAAAGAAAAGCCATTTTATAGAGTATGTCTAATCAAAAATATCACGTCCTTGCACTTTCCGTGCTTTCGATGAAATGAAACGTTTGGAAGGTTTGCGTTTCCTTTTAAGCTTTCCGTGACCGATCATCTCATCCGCTTTTTGAACAGCTTTTCTGGCTAGTTTTTTTCCGGTTTCTTTCGTTCGCGTTTTGAGAGAAGATTTTAAACTTTCGCCTGACAATACATCGTTTGCTACCATAGTGCCAGTTCGTAAAGCTTCTTTTCCGACTGTTTTGGCACCGCTTATTAAAAAGGGCATTGCGCTTCGGAATAGTTTAGCAAAAAATCCACCTATCCCATGTCCTCTCTGCAAAACGGTTCCCTGATAATAAGGCAAACCTTGTCCTGTTTGCCCGGCATAATAATCTTCAAATTTTTTCGTACAACACGTATAAGGCACCAACATTTTTATTGATCCTTCTTTCACGTCAACAAAATTGAAAATGAGAGTTATTTGAAAAGAAAGGTCCTTTTTATATAATTTGCCGTAAACGAAAATGTAAAGTGACAAATACTTTGCCTCTTTCAAAAGGTACTAAAGCCCCAGAATGAAGTCTTATATCAATGTGTATTGTTTGGAAATGTTGCCGAATAACAGGTAAGTAAAAAGGTCTTGGATAATGAGCATTTACAATTTCGCCGTCGTTTCCATCTACCGTGACGATTTTTAGCAAAGGAGCTTGTACATCACCTACGATTTGGGGTTCTGTTAGATCACAGTATACATATATCACTGGAAAAGAGCACTTTGGATCGGCAACAAACGGACTTTGTTGAAATCCTGAATATTTTCCTGGTTCGAATCCCAATAGTTCCGCTATACCTTCGTGAAGGATTACTTTTGATTTTCCATCCGTCTTGATAGTTACTCGTTTCGTTACTGGGTGATACTGAAATTCAATCTTATTTTTATGGGATTCTATTGTCATACCTCGAATAAGATCTGGTATCGTTTCATAACAACCTGGGGGGACTCTTCTACCTTCGAGTATTCCATCACCCAAATCAAAACCAAATAAATTATTATCATTTCGAACGTTATACCAAGTATGGGGATAAATGAAATCGACTAAAGCCATTTCCCATTCGCCGTTTAAATTGATTGGACTAGGCAGCTGCGTCGTAAATTGTGATATTTTATTTTGCGGGAAAAAGCTCAAAGAGCTGTCACTGATCAGTGTGACGTAGAAAGACATCGTTTTTAAAATGAAAGTTAAGTTACACAAATGCTCTATTTATATCATTTTGACATCGCTGACCCATGTATTGAATTTTTGAGGATAACCCTGAAACTTTACGAAGTATTCAACTTTTCCATGACGTTTTCTTTTTTTCAAAACTTTTTCCACTGGATAAAATCCAGAATCCGAAATTTTTTGTAACTCTTGCTTGTAAAAACTTCCTTTTATAATTTCTCCTGCCAAATCTTTCAATTGATAGACAACAGGTACACGAGGTAAAATTTTACAAATTGTAAATATTTCTCTTGTCCAGTTTTGTTCATATCCTTTTTCAAACAACATTTTTTCTCGACTGATGCGAACAGTATCTCCAACTTTTAAATCTGTAAGGTTAGGTTTTGGAACCAATGTTTGCTGATCATATAGCGTATGCCAAATTTTCTGTTGGTTTTCTAACGTCACCGATGCAGGCTCTGTTTGTATACTACGATGCCAAGTATGATTATAACTGTGTACTAATTTATCGATGACGTCGATGTATCTTCTTGTGTTCATTTCAGTAAAATATTTCCACATCTTAGTTTTCAAAGTGCGATTAAAACGTTCAACCACCGAAGCCTTGGTTGCATTATGTGTAGTGAAAAAATGAATTTTCTTCTTTTTAAAGTAATCTTGTACAAGATAGTTCGTAAATTCTTTACCCGAGTCTGTTTGAAGTCGTTCGGGTAACCTTTCTGCAAATATTTTTTCAAAAGCTTGTTTAATAGTCATAGACCTTTTATTTTTCAAAGGTATCGCCCAAGCATACTTTGATAAAATATCAATGCAAGTTAGTAAATATTTATAACCATCGTTATAATTAGCTAAGGATTGCATGTCCACTAAATCAGACTGAAACTGCTCGTTGATGCCTCCTACAATAACACGATTTCTTTGGAACCTGTGTCTCAAAGGCTTGTGCAAAGTATATGAATCTTTCGTTTGAAGCCATTTCTTGATGTCTTTGGTTTTTACGCGACCTTTTAAAGCACGCTGTAAAGCATTGACACCACCGAAACTGGCCGGATGTTCTGGATCCCGATACATCTGATTCAATACTGCTTCCATTACAGCAGTAGTTGTGATCTAGCCGAACACTTATATTCATAATGATTCAAACAAAACGTATAACCCAGTATTTATATATTCACAAAACCTTAAATATTTTCTAAGTGATAAACATGAAAAAAGTCACACACACACAAGAAATTCTATAATAATCAACATTTATTTACATTAAAATGTACATAATAAAGAATCAATTACAAGAAAACAATAATTTGTTAAAAATAAGTTCTTCTTCCTTTTCTTCACCAACATACATTTTTTCAATAGTTTCATATAATTTTTCTACATCTAAAGAAGGGAAAAATTCTTCTACTCCTATAACTGCTTGGAAATCAATATTTAAATTTTTATGAACTATATCTCTGGCTACATCATCCCAATTTATCGAGAACAATGCTTGGTGAAAATATTCTGACCATTTTTCAGATCGACTTTTCGTCAAACAGTCATGCATAAAACTGACTTCATACGAATCTCGACAGCCACAACAATTTATAAGTTCTGTAATTTTTATTGTAATAGCTGCAGCAAGACCGTTTTGAAGTGAAACAAGAAGTTCTAAAAATGCATCAGGGTTCTCCACGGGTTTCAACTGTAAATTTGGATTATCGAGTTCTTTTCCAATGCAATAGGATAAAGTGTAAGCGATCAGCGCTTGTTTCACGCGATCTGTTATTAAACACTTGTTGTCACAAAGTTTTCCTAACTCAGCATCGCTAAGCACAACATATTCAGATAAAAACTGCATGCTTAAATTTTTTCTTTGAAATAATCTTTGGAAAACAAAAAGTTCTTGATTATTCTTCATTTGTTTCGAAATGCATAAATCTCTGTCTATAATAAATACCTTATCCGATGACTTATGATTTAAAATAGCATTTACTTTCCTACACAAAGAATACCATACTTTGGGTGATAAAGAAACTCCGTCTTTCGTTGCATGTAACTCGCCGTTTTCTCCTTTAACATATCTCCTGATGTGCACTCGAGTTTTTCCCATATAATGATTGACTGCAAGGAAATTTTCTCCACCTAGGTATTTCATATCCAAAGAATCAGTCCATTCTTCTTCCACATTTTCTACAAACATCTGTTCCTGAAAAAAGAAATAAAAAGAAATCATTAATAAGTAATCAAGATTTTTAGTATTAAAAGAAAGAGTATACTACTTTATTCAAAAGGAAAATGTTTTTTAAAAGAGAGAAAACTTACTTTAGTTCGGTCTTCTTTTATTTTCTTGCATCTTTCTTCTGTTTGAACATGTTTCCGCTTGTTATGTCCAGGTGTTTTCATCATACGGAAAGTTAGATTAACATTCACACCAGTGTGTTTCTTCTCCTTTGGAATTCCATGGCTCCAGAATTTATTTGTTGGGGGATTCATAACCAAAAGCGAGTTTGACTTTAATTCCACTTTTTTATCCTGGTAATTGGGTCTTTTAAAAATCATAGTACGTGTTTCTCCAAAGCTTAGGGAACAGATAGGGTGGTTTTCCTCTATGTCGGCTTCATCATCTTTATGTTGACCAATACAGGCATTTCCATCCTCGTACCGATTTATCAACACGAAATTAAAATTGACACCCATCATGGTTTCAATAAGACTTTTTATTTCAAGAAGCAAAGGAGGCCAAGGCTGGCTGATTAGTGTCAGTCCTGAAAAAGTATAAGATAAATCAGGGTCTCCAAAAGCAGCAATCTTCCGCGAAATAGGATAAGATTTATTTCGAATACGTATGTGGCATTGCTCCTCAGGTAAATAAACAATTTCTTTTTCTAGTCTTTCAAAAATTTCTTCTGAAGAAGCAAATACATTTTCGTGGATCAAAAGATTAAGTCCGTCTTCCATGATTACGTAGCGAAGAGAGAGCGAATTGAACAGCAGGAATGAAGCGAGACTAAAATATGAAGATATTTCGTGATGTCTAGGATTTTATACCCAGATTTACTGTCTTATCTTCTCAACAAACGCATCAGGATTGGATAAAAACACGAATGATGTCACAGTGCTCTCTTGTAATTGGCTGGATCCCCTTGGACGAGTCCACTTGGGCGCAGGTGGGGGAAACGTCTTCCCACCCCTACCTCCTAAAAGGGGAAAAACATAAAAAAGGAAGTTCGAGGGAACGTCATCGTAGCTTAATCGGTAGCGCGCGGAACTTGCATGCCACAGATGGTGGGTTCGATTCCACACGAGGGTAATTTCGTTTTGTAAAAAATCTGGCGAATTAAAATAGCCAATAAAATAATAAATTCACTCATTAAGATTGATTAATGAAATATTGATTAAAAAATTAATTACTGATTAAAAATATACTACATTGTCCTCTTTCCAGTTGATGACGTCATTCTCTCTCATGTTCTGACAGGATTCTGTGTTGTCCCTTTAAGAAAACTCTCCCCCTCCCTCACATGTTCTGACAAGAACTCCAGATTGCCAACGGATAAAAAGAAACTTTACCCCCGTCATCTTTCACGATCAAACAACCGTTACGTCACTTCCGGTTTCCTCCCCCATTCCCCCTTCCGTCACATGTCTTGACAAGAAGTCCAGGTTGCCATCGGATAAAAAGAAACTCTACCCCCGTCATCTTTCACGATCAAGCAACCGTTACGTCACTTCCGGTTTCCTCCCCCTTCTTCCCCCCCCTCCTATGACGTCACTTCCGTCCCTCAAACGGCGGGGCTTACTACTCTTAAAGCATGATATAAAATAAATAATTATGCATCTTTTAAAGTATTCGAAAATTAAAGCAATTTATCTCCCAACAAAGTAAAAATTTAATAAATAAGTTCTTTTTCGATTATGACGTAAAATAATCAAGGTTTCTTCTCAGCGTAATGATAAGCAATGGAGCGACTGGCACTAAAATGGAGAATTTCGTCAAAAAGCCGGTGCGCCAATGTCCAGTCTCTCTCTATCGAGGTTCCCGAGTGTAACGAGAAATATGCAAATCGGAGTCCTATAAATTGTACAATTTTACGTTTGGCACAGTTTATTTTTCATGTTGCGTCTTTCTAGTGCATACATGAAGTTTTAATGGAGATGCTGACTTGGTGGATAAAGCGTTATTGGTGACGATGTTTCCTCTCAAATAAGAACCGCCGACTGCAGCTGCAGTTAACGGTGTTGTAACTCGTTTGAAAATTGTAATTTGTGGTGATGGCGGACACATAGAATAAGATTTATATGTCTGTGAACATTTGCATGCATTCAAATATAGTTTTTCATGGAAATATGTGATTTGCTCACGCACAGTGCCCTCTATCGACGAAAATTTCAACTATTACTTTTTTCTTTACCAATAAATAAATAAAAACCTTCTCTACGACAATAACTTTTTCGCAATCCGCGTTCAATTCTACCAATTACTTTAATTTTTATGAATTTTTCAAATGTCTACAGGCTTTTAATTACTTTTATTGTTTTAATTGAAAAGGAGAGCGTACTTGATGTCTTAAAAAATCTGAATGATTTGGTTAATTGGATGTTTGGTTAATTGTCGTTATGACCTACAGTACTCATTAAAATAACAATTAGATAGATGTACATATATGTATAAGTACTTACTGTGTTGGCCAGAGTTTTGTCCACATAGTTCTGGAACTGTGGCTTTAAGCTGCCTACCTGTGACAGTGAATCTATCTTTCAAGCAATGGCCTGCTGTTGGTTTCGCTAAGTTAAAATCTATAAAGTCTAGTCGTATCTGACATATAGGTTCAGTGCGACTATGAAACCGCAGTAATGTCAGCTTACACCTCGCGTCTTTAGTATTCCTGACCTTACGTGGAAAGCCTGGATTAGTAAAGTAAGTTCCATTCTTATTAATAGAAGCTCCACAAGATCTTGCAGCTAAAAAAAAAAGGAAGGAATAAATAAATAAGTAAACGTTCAGAACAATACATTTTAATTAATCAATTAATTACTTATTATTCTTATTCTTATTATCATTAAATGCTTGAAGTTAAAACATGACAACGAAGACACAACACAACGCATATTAACTTTTCCAATATATTTTGCTTTCCATAAGATTTTACTTCAATATGAGATTTTTTATTAATTAATTCAAGTCTTTTTTTCCTGGTGTTTGATCAAAACGATCTTTCTTATGTATATATAAGAAAAAAATTTTAAACCTTTCACAAGAAGAAAAAGGAAATTTTAATAAAAAAAAAGGTTCACCAATTACAAGAATGGTAGTTCGGTGGGTAGGTTGGGTTTTCCGCCGCACTAGTGCTGCGAGACGTAAGCAATGAAACATGATAGTAAGATAAACTCAATGCTCAGATTATATAGAAGTTAACGAAAAAGTAGAAAAAATACTCTAGAAACTAGAAAACTCAGAAGAGTAATTATGATACGCAAGGGAAAACGCATTTCAGTGTAATACAAATCTAAAAATGTCTTACCAATTTTTAAAAATGAAGACATTGATAGTAATGTTGCACATAAATGGTGATTCAATTTATTAGGTAGGTATGAAAATCCTACTTATCTATATATCTTTATATATATATTTCTTTTGTGCGTGTGTATGTCACTTAACTCCTCCTAAACGGCTGGACTGAGTTTAACGAAATTTTTTGTGTGTCTTCAGGTGGATTCGAGAATGGTTTAGATTTACAAATGAAAGTTTTAACTTAATTAGTTCTTTCTTAATTAATTTTTAACCAACTCTTTCAACAACTTTTCCACCTAGATGGCGTGAGTTGTCGTAAACACGATGTCAGAATTTATTTAATGTTGAAATGAAAAATGAATTTTTAACCGTATCTTAAGAAGTGTTTAAAATATTTTTTCAAAATTAATATTTTTAGAATCGTAACCGTATCTTACGAAGTGTTTAAAATATTTTTCAAAGTTAATATTTTAGAATCGTAAACACGATGTCAGAATTTATTTAATGTTGAAATGAAAAATGAATTTTTAACCGTAAGTGTTTAAAATATTTTTCCAACGTTAATATTGTTAAAATGTTAAAATTAGTTAAAATGGTATATTCTTTTAAAAAATTCGTCAATATCCGACGGAGTTATTTTATGTTAAAATTAAAAATTCATTTTTAGGCCATTATTGTTTGTGCAGATGGAAAATGTACTAAAAGTTTTCCAAAAAATTTCACGATCACAAATGTTGACGGATATCCAATATATCGTCGAAGAAATCCCGATAATGGCGGACAATCTTATCATCTATGGCGGTCATCTATGTCAACAACATAGATATTGACATTGATAACCGTTGGGTGGTCCCATATTCGCCTCTGCTGAGCAAAACATTCAATGCTCATATTAATGTTCAGTTCTGCAGTTCACTGAAGAGCATCAAATACATTTGCAAGTATGTGAATAAAGGCAGTGATATGGCTGTATTTCGAGTTGAAAATACCAATGTGAATGCTCCTCCGGTGAATAACAACGATGAAATAACACTTTACCAAATTGGCCGGTACGTCAGCTCCAATGAAGCTGTTTGGCGTATCTTTGGTTTCCCAATTCATGAACGGGATCCAGCAGTTCTTCATTTAGCCGTCCATCTTGAAAATGGCCAGCGCGTATATTTCACGAGCGAGACAGCGATTGATCGTGCTATAAATTCACCAAAAACTACACTCACCGAATTTTTTGAATTGTGTAATCGTGCGGATGCTTTTGGTGCTTTTGCACGTACATTACTCTATTCAGAAGTACCACGCTATTTCACATGGGCTCCAACAAAAAAATGGATGTCCCGCAAGCAAGGCACGTCGATTGATGCATGTCCCGGTTTATTCAAATCAAACACCTTGGGACGAGTATTTACAGTCAATCCAAGGCAGACTGAGTGCTTTTATCTTCGACTGTTATTGGGTAATGTCATCGGCCCTTTGTCATTTCAAGATTTACGTAAAGTGAATGGACAACAGAATCCAACGTATAAAGATGCATGCCTTGCACTCGGCTTGCTGGAAGACGACAACCAGTGGGAGTGTATGCTTGCTGAAGTAGGACTGAACTGTACAGCAAAACAAATTCGTCTACTATTCGCTATAGTGTTGACTACATGTTTCCCGGCCCGAGCAGAGACATTATGGGATAATCACAAAGATTCAATGACTGATGATATATTGCATCAACATCGTTCACGGTGCAACGATCTAACGATAGTATTCAGTGACGCTATGTACAATGAAGCATTGATTGCTACTGAAGATCTTTGCATTATCATTGCCAACTTACCACTCAGTCATTTCGGTATGTCATTTCAACAAATCGAAATGCATCTGATTTAATAAGAACTGAATTGAATCGTGAACTACAATACAATACTGTAGAAATGGCAGCGATTGTTGCTCGCAATGTCCCACTAATGAATGAAGAACAAAAAACCGTTTACGACCGCATCATGCTCGCAGTTTTGGCAGGACAAGGTGGATTCTTTTTTTTTTTGGGTGCACCAGGTGGAACTGGCAAAACATTCCTTATTTCGCTAATTCTCGCCGAAATACGATCAAATAATGGCATCGCATTGGCTGTTGCATCATCTGGAATTGCGGCAACTTTATTGGATGGAGGCAGAACAGCTCATTCATTATTTAAACTGCCACTAAATATTCAAAATAACCCAGACGCAGTGTGAAACATAAAAAAACAATCGTCCATGGCCACAGTGCTGAAATAGTGTAAAATTCTTATCTGGGATGAATGCACTATGGCACACAAACATTCGATTGAGGTGTCGAACAGGACATTGAAAGATATAAAAAACAACGACTAACTATTTGGCGGCACTCTGTTACTCTTTTCAGGTGATTTCAGACAAGCACTTCCCGTTATTCCGCGTTCAACATACGCTGATGAGATCAACGCATGCTTAAAATCATCGTCATTGTGGCTTAATGTTGAAAAAGTACAACTGAAAGTAAATTTGCGCGTTCAAAAGCTTCAAGATCCATCCGCTGAAACATTCTCAAAACAATTGTTAGATATTGGCGATGGAAAAGTTACTACAGATGAAACTGGATGCATAAAATTACCGACCTATTTCTGCACAATCATTGATTCTCAAGATGCTCTTATTGACCAGATATTTCCCGATATACACAGACGATACACAAATCATGAGTGGCTGGCAGAAAGAGCAATTTTAGCAGCAAAAAATGTGGACGTCAACGAATTGAATCTCAAGATACAACATTTGTTACCAGGAGACTTGGTGTCATACAAATCTAATGACACAGTTTGCGATGCCACCGAAGCTGTAAATTATCCAACAAAGCTTTTAAACTCATTGGATTTACCAGGCATGCCACCGCATATTTTACAACTGAAGGTTGGATCTCCGGTTATTTTGCTTCGTAATTTGAACCCACCACGGTTGTGCAACGGCACGCGATTAGTCATAAAAAAATTAATGAAAAATGTTATCGAAGCCATCATTTTAAATGACAAATTCCGAGGTGAAAATATATTACTACTGCGAATCCCTATTATACCCACAGATGTGCCAATTCAATTTAAACGCCCTCAATTTCCAATTAGATTTGCATTTGCAATGACTATCAATAAGTCTCAGGGCCAAACGATGTCTGTCTGTGACTTAGATTTGAGCACATCATGTTTTTCACACGGACAATTATACGTAGCTCTGGAGTTGGCAAACCATCCAGTTTGTTTGTATTGGCGAAAGATGGGATAACAAAAAATATTGTACATACTGTTGCATTAAGGGATTGATATTGTTTTTTAGTAATATTGTTATAAGTAGCGATATGTATATAATTTTAAAGAATCAATTTTAATAAATTAAAAAAATAAATGATTGGTGTTTTGTTATTTTTATATTCTTTCACCGTTCACAGCGCTCCATACATCATCCACTTATATACCACATCCTTACACTTACAATAGGTTAGTTATTTTTTTCTAGCAAAATATTCTCTAGAAATAATTTATATGACAAAACAACGTTTGTCGGGTCAGCTAGTATATATATATATATTTCAATAAAACAAAATAATCCAGTTCTTGCAAAGTAAGAATCCAGTTTTTATGAAAACACATTGGGGAGGG
Organism: Salticus scenicus; assembly: GCA_963930645.1. Classification (NCBI taxonomy): domain Eukaryota; kingdom Metazoa; phylum Arthropoda; class Arachnida; order Araneae; family Salticidae; genus Salticus; species Salticus scenicus. Next base: position 98,045,084 of record OZ005657.1, read on the forward strand.
GAAGATAAGTTTATAGCATAGTATTCTTTAAATCCCTTTCCGACACAGTGTTGCAGCTGCAACACCTAATTTTAGTTCTCAAGTGCAAAAACTCATCCCAGAAATTTTTTTATAGACTTTTTCTTCTACAATATTGAGGTAAAACGTCATTTTTTTTTTCTAATATAGTTTTTGAATTCCGGTGGCTGTTGATTTTAAATTAGCAGATTTGCTCTGTGCAGGAAATGGTTAAGTAAATAAATTCATTGAATTCTATTGTTATTACTATTTTAAAAGATATTTTTATTACACTTTTGTAATATCGTACTAATATTTAAAAATTTTCCGATTTCAAAGCGATACAAATAAGTAGATTAAGAGAATATTTGTTGTTTGTTATTTTATAACTTATCGTTAACAAAACTTTCCTGAAAAGTAATTTGAAATAAACTCTGATTAAATATTTTAAAAATAACTTATGTAATTTATAAAATTTATTTCTTTATTACATATGCAATCAAAACCCACCAACAAATTTATATCACTAATTTAAATTTCTCTAAATTGAAAACTTACATCAGTTTTGCCATATCACTGATGCATTAGAAATATATCAGTTACATATATTGTACCTTTTTCAAAGGAATTTCTCTTCATATATTGGAAAAAAATTCTAATCGAAGTTTTTCTTATAAAGGGCTTAAGGTGTAGGAACACATTACACGCACAAAAAAAATAAAGAAAGAAAAGAAAGAAAGAAAATAAAATAAAGAAATAAAGAAAATAAACAAATAAATAAATAAAGGCGAATATATAATTGGCGGAAATCATTATGAACTTTTGCAATACAAAAAATCTTTTTGTAAAAAAATAGAACCGACTCCAAAAAGCAACTAATTTCGCCTAAAAGTATAAAATAATTTCCTTCGCCAAACAACCTATAACACTACAATTAATCATAACTTTTAAAGTCGGCGCAAAATTAAATAAAATAAAATAAATTTTTAAAGGTTTTTTTTAGATCGGTAGCAACAAATGCTGTTGTCTCGAATGATCCATTTTCATGTTTCCTTTATTATTTTATCACTGTATACAACTGGTTCATTAGTAGCATCTACATAGAACACTGAACATTCTTCACAATGCGGTATTTATGTTTCTACGAAGTTAGAGTTTCCTTTGCAAATTTGGTATAACTTTGATAAACATCATCCTTGGTGACTTTTGGATTTGGTGATCAAAACGTAATGCAAAAATATACACGCAATATGTATATTTTCATAATATATATCGTATAAAGTATTGTTTCGTATTCTTGATTACTTTCTTAAAATACCTTATCAAAACAATCATGATATCCCAAAGAAATTATATATGTTTGCCAGATAATTTTGCGATTTTTCTTTCACCAAGGACGTCAGATACCAGCATCTTCGCCAACTTTTGCTGCTTACGAAATCTTATTTGTTTTCTTCAATCAAAGTAGTTTTCGGCTGAGTTTTGCAGGTGACAATGTGAGATGTGCATTTTGAATAGGATTTGATTTTTGTATTGAATAAAGGTATGAATTTTTATTTAATTTTGCGCCGACTTCAAAAGTTATGATTAATTGTAGTATTTAGGTTATTTGGCGAAGGAAATTATTTTATAATTTTAGGCGCAATTAGTTGCTTTTTGGAGTCGGTTCTATTTTTTTACAAAAAGATTTTACTTTTCTCTTTTCAGTGAAAACTTATTCATATAGCAGAACATCAGAAGACGTTCGACGGCAGTTTCCCAAATTACAACTTCCAAGAAAAGTGACATAACTCAAAAAAAGGTTTATGTCACAGAAAAATACATAAAATCCAGCCAATGTGAACAAAAAAAATTACATCTCCATCGAGAAAGTTATTCGCTCGAGAGACAGTTGTTACACTTTTATTCTAGACAAGTTATATTTAAGTGGATTTTTCTCAATTGCTGCATTTTTAAGTTTTGTCACTTTTGTTGCCTTTATCGGATATGAGCAAAAAACTATCTATTGAACGAACATACGTAAAATTAAAAAGTCTTTAGAAATGCAAAGAACGGATACGCTGTGTTCGTAACCAAAAATTCTGTTGGGTATATATATTGAACTTTACAGTGAATACGTGTGACCCGCTGCGCTGGAAATTGAGCAGCGTAAAGTTCAAAGAAAGAGCAAAATATGCATTGCAGCAGACGGAAGGAAGTTTCAACATCGATATTTACATACTGCTTTTACCAGTGTAGCTGCATGCGTTCAGCAGTTAGAGTGAGAACAGACTTTTGTGAGTATCCTGTAATTTGTTTATACCTTAATGAAATGATAATGAAACCTATTTCAGACCAAGATCATTACGAGAACAAAAAAAGTATTAAAATTAAATCATCTCTTACAAAGTTATAAGCTGTCAAATTTCAACAACAACAACAATGAGGAACATGGTTTGTATTGAGAACCTCTTCCTTTACGAAGTCGGTTTAAAACGTCTCTGCGTAATCAATGTGACCGCTTACAATAACCATACTTTGAATTTTACATAGCATAAATATCACCCGCTAAGCTACAGCATATGCAATGTCGTTCAGGTGTGCAGAAAATAGGAAATTGTGAACAAATGTCTGAACTATCTTTTCCTACTAGATCGATAATGCTCTGTAATTTTATAATTCACTCTTTCCCCTGTCTTGAACCGTTTCCGAGATAGGAACGCTAACTCCACTGTTTTCCACCAGGTGGCGCTGTAGGCGGTTGAATCACGTAGCATACGTCCATTTTGCTAGAGCTACGTACCACGTTTATGAATATAGCTGCAGGTGTTCAGCAGTTAAAAGAATCGGGACTGACATTTTCGGGCACTCTGTATTTTCTTTTGCTCGTAAAGGTATTACAATGGGACTTATTTCAGACCAAGACCTTTACAATAAAACGAAAAGTATCAAAATCAGATCATCCGTTCAGAAGTTATAAGCTATCAAACAGAAAAAAAAAAAAAAAAAAAAAAAAACATACGCTTTGAATTGAGAAAATCCTCCTTTTTGAAGTCGGTTGATTAGAGTATCTCTTACGAAGTTATAAGCTTACAAACACCAACAACAACAACACATAGTTCGAATTAAGAACACCCTCCTTTCTGCAGTTGGTTGAAAACGACATTGCGCTAATCGATGTGACCGCTTACAGTAAGAGTACTTTGAACCACAGAGTATATGTGTCATCCAATACGCTGCAAAGTGAGCAACGTAGTTCAAGAGAAAACTACTGCACGTTTTAAGCGTTCTATTTTTAGCAATAAGGTCTAAACACTGTCATTTCGTAGTAAATCGATGATGCTATACAACTTCGTAATTAACTTTTCTGACATCTTGAACGGTTTTTGAGATAGAAGCGCTTATTCCGCTGTTTTTCACCAGATTGCGCTTTATGTTCTTTAGATTGTAAAGATATTACAGTGGGACCTACTTCAGACCAAGATCTTTACAAAAAACAAAAATTATCATGTAACCGTATTTTGAACTATATAGCGTATGTCTCACCAGCTAGGCTACAACGTGTGAAATGTAGCTTAAATGTGCATAGTGTAAGAGTAAGAAATTGCGAACAAACAAATTCACGTTTTTAGCATTGCACTTTTAGCATCAATGTCTAAACTATCTTTTCTTACTAAATCGATAATGCTCTGCAATTTTATAATTCACTTTTCCCCCCTGTCTTGAACCGTTTCCGATATAGGAACGCTAATATGAATGTCTAAACTATCTTTTTGTACTAAATCGGTGATAGTCTTGAACTTCGCAATTCACTTTTTTTTCTCTAGAACCGTTTTCGAGATAGGAACACTAACTCCGCTATTTTCCACCAGGTGGCGCTGCAAGCGGTTCGACCTTGTACATCATGGTGACTTTGCTGTACTTACATACCATTTTTATCTCTATAGCTGCAGCCGTTTAGCAGTTAAAAGAGTTGGGACTGATTTTTTTGGGCACCCTGTATTTTCTTTAGATCGTAAAGATATTACCATGGGACCTATTTCAGACCAAGACCTTTTCAACAAAACAAAAAGTATAAAAATCGGAGCATCCGTTCCTAAGTTATGAGCTAACAAACATAAAAAAAACATACGGTTTGAATTGAGAACCTTCCTTCTTTTTTTGAAGTCGGTTAATAAAATTGAAACAGAATTTTATTTCATTAAAATCCTCAGACCAATAAACTATTAACTAATTTGGAAATATTTCTGCTAAACATTACCAAATGTAACCTTTTTCTCTAACATGAAAAGATGTAAATTACGTATTCTATATTGTTTGGAATTATAAGTTGACAACCAGTTATTTGAAATTTAAAAAACTTCAAATCTATGGGTAGCAGCATACATATACCAGTATATACATATAGCAGCGTTGTTTTCGATGAATTCGAATTTTGAAAAAGTAATAATTGTATTTGAAATTTATTCAATTGTAATACTTATATAAACAATTGAACAATCCAGAAAAAAGTCCTTATGCGTATGGAAAGCAGCATGTAATACTGACATACAAAGCTTTTTATGACAGCTTGATTGAACATATAACAAGAAAGTTTTAGTTCAATCTTATCAAAACTTTTCGTCGTTCTGTAGCATTTTTCTGTTTACTACATCTCTCTAATATATGAAATTTGATGAATAACTTACATTTTGGCAAATCATTCTAATTGAGTGTTAAAGAACTTTTAAAATGAATGTTACAGAAATATTTACTTTTAACTCTTCTAATAATGATCATTATTATGGTAGGAGCCTACTTGTTTGCATTACAAAATTAGGACAATTCTTCGAAATAGTATTTTCTATATATAGGATACCAGTAACAGTTTCAAAATATAAACAAATCCTTCCGGCTCATTCGGAAGTGTGGGTTAATTTCTTTTTCTTATCAAGTAGCCGCCATTTTGTTTCAAAATGGCGGTTACAGATTGTTAGTGGACTTGGTAGAAATACTGATGTAAGCTATGTACACATGGAGTTTAAAACAAATCAGATCATAAATACCTTTTTATGAGAATTTAAAATTTTCAAGTGGCCAGCACTTGGAGACAAAATGGCAAGGCAAGTTGCCAAACAAATATATCAAGTGCACTTATGATATAAGTCTACTGTATAAATTTAGTTCGAATTATTTCAGAATCTCAAGTCATCGTGTTGAAAAATTAAGTGGCCGCCACTTGGATAAAAATGGCGGAGCAGGTTGCTCAGTGAACTAATCCAAGATATTTGTAAGATAAGTCCACTGTCCAATTTTGGTTGCAATAAATTTAGTATTTCAAAAGTTATCACGGTAGCAAAGTGTCAAGTTGAAGTGTTCAAGTGGACGCAACTTAGAAACAAAATTGCGGGGAAATTGCCCACCAAAATCATAGATATTTGAATGATAAATACATTTTTCAACTTTGGTTTGAATCGATTAAGTATTCCAAAAGTTATCGTGATAACAAATTTTCAAATGACAATCATTTGTAAAGAATGTAACGGAGCAAACCCATCCAAGGTATTTGAAGCATAAGTTCACTGCACAACTTTGGTTTGAATTAGTGCAATGTGTCAAAAGTTATTCTTATGACAATTTTTCAATCTAAGGGGCTGAAACTTGGAAACAAAATGATGAAGCAACTTGCCCAACGAAATCATCCAAAATATTTTTATGATAAGTTCATTGTCCAAATTTAGTTCCAATTAATTCAGTATTTCAAAAATTATCGTGATAAAAAATTTCTAAGTGGCACCTTGATTTCAAGTGGCCACCACTTGGAAACAAAAAAAGCGAAGTGAGATGGCTGGTGAACTTACCAGAGATATTTGAATGATAAATCCACTATCAAAATTTCATGAATTGATTCATTATTACAAAAGTTATCATAATGACAAATTTCAAGTTGCAGCCACATGGAAATAAAATTGCGGATCAAGTTACTTACAAGCGAACTTATCCAAGATATTTGTACCATAACTTCACTATACAACTTTTATTTGAATCAATTTAGTTTGGAAGTTATCGTGATGGAACATTTTCAAGTGGCAGCGTGATTTCAGGTAGGCGCAACTTGGAAACAAAATGTCGGAACAAGTTGCCCAGTGAACTCATCCAAGATAATTATAGGATAAGATCACTGTCCAACTTTGGTTCGAAAAGAAAAGATATTTATAAGATAAGCTCACTGTCCAAATATGTTCGATTTGGAGTATTATTTTGGAAGCTATCGTGATTTTAAATTTTCAAGTGGTAGCCAGATTTCAAGTAAGATATCCTGCTCAACTTAAGTTTTCCAATACTTTATTAAAAATGGCGGATAAAGTTCATTAATAAACTGGTTTGAAACCCTTATGTTACTATTGAATTGAATACTATTTACATCAGAATTCAAGGAAACCCGGTCTTAAATACGCTTTTAACAATGTGGATTTGAAAATTCCAAGTGGCTGCCACTTGAAAACAAAACGGCGGAGCAACTTGGTTAACAAATTCATCCAATATATTTATAAGATAAGTTCATTGTCGAAATTCGGTTCGTTTTGTAGTATTAGTTAAGAAGTTATTGTGATTTTAAATTTTCAAGTGGTAGCCTGATTTCAGATCGCCCTCTTATTTTATGTTATTCGACATTTTGTTAAATATGACAGATAAAGTTAATTAATAAACTTGGTTTAAACCTTTTTATGGTCTATGTAATACCCTCCAACATACTAATTAATATTCCGTAGTATTGTTAGCCCCCCCTTCTTTTTCACACCAGTATATTTTTAGAATATCCTTCTTCTTATTTAATCGTAATTGCATTTGGGGAATATAACTCTAAAAATTTATTGGTGGGAGAAAAAGGGCGGGACTAACAATACTACGGAATATTAATTAGGATGTTGGAGGGTATGGTCTATGTATACGTCAAAATTCAAACAAATTCGTAATACGCTTTTTACAATGTAAATTTGAGATTTCATGTGGTCTCCACTTGAAAACAAATTGGTAGAGCATTTTGGTTAACAAATCCATCCAATATAAGAATAAGAGAAGAATAAGATGAGCTCACTGTCCAAATTTGGTTCGATTTGGAGTATTATTCCCGAAGTTATCGTGATTTTAAATTTTCATGTGGTAGTCTGATTGACCCCGCTTAACTTATGATATCTGCACTTTGTTAAGAATGGCGGATAAAGTTCAATAATAAACTTGATTGAGACTCTTATGTGGTATATATTTACATAAAAATTCAAGCAATTTTGGCTTTAAATACGCTTTCTACAATGTGGATTAAAAAGGTTCAAGTGACTGCCGCTTAAAAACAAAAAAGCAGAATAACTTGGTTAACGAACTCATCCAAGATATTTATAAGATAAGTTCGTTGTTCAAATTTGTTTCAGTTTTGATTATTATTTCGGGAGTTATCGTGATGACAATATTTTCATTATAGATAGATAGGTAGATAGGTAAACGAAGTGATTGCAATAGGTCGATTTCTAAAGAAATCAACCTAAAATGATTAAACCAAATTTGTCTCTTTTTTTTTTTTTTTTTTTTTTTTTTTTTTAGCATGGTTCTCTAATAAAGACCAGAGTGCGTAAAACATAATCCTTGAAATTATGTTTTATCGTTAATAAAAATATGTCAATTACATTTTCAAATATGTCCCACCTAAACAATATGTAACAAGATATCAACTAGCTAGAGGTCACTTTTATAAAACAGCTTCCTATAAAGCCTATAAAAATAATTAAACAAATGGATATCACTTACAAACACAACAAACACCAAATCCTGCGGCACAAGTTCCAATCTGGTGACCCTTCTTTCTAAGGCAGGTATTGAGAGGGTAGCAAATTCCAGATAGCCTATCATTGGAGGAACATGGCAAAGGCAAAAATCTTATTTTAGCAAGATGAGGATTTTCTGTTGAAGAAAGAAAAAATGGTTGTTAGGAATGTGACTATACAAGTACTTCATAAATTACATATATTCGGTTTCGCAACATTATAAAGAAAAAGTTTATTTAATGCTGATTCATAAATTTATAAGTCAGAGGATTCGCCTATATTTAGTTTCTTCCTTTTTTGTCATGAATTTAATCTATTATTATTTGGTGTTCGTCTGGAGAAAGAGCAAGTAAATATAATTTTTTTTTCATAATAAAATTATTTCTGCTCTTCACTCTCTCTTTTTTCTTACATATATTTAAAACATTTACAGCAATGCATCATAAATGAATCATTGGTTTAAAGAATGTAAAAAGCACCCAAAATCGAAAATTGATGTTTATTTTTTAATTTCTTTCTTTTTTAAGTCACCTTACGTTGACACACTTATCAGGCAATAGAAAGGGAACAAAAACCACTTATTTCAAGTAAAAACACGGAAATACTGATGACTTTTATTTCTACAAAGGGATTGCAATTTTGAATCGCAGAATATAAAATTAGAAAATGCCACCGAATTTATGTACCCCAACAATCCATTGAAATGATTAAAACTTCAAGAAATCCGGATTCTTCGTGTAACAAATTTTCTCTTCTGATTTTGCTAAATAATGTTTTTCCCGCTTCACTGAAAATCCTGATTTTGGACTTGTTCCTTCATCAAACTGGTGACTCAATTTGAGCATTTAATTATGTAAAATTAAATAAATAAATGAACGGATAACAATCTATAAATCGATTTAAATAATTTTTTTCCCTTTGCAGTTAGCGTATCTGAAGTATTTTCTTTTCCTTATAATTATTTTGTGTCTATAAATATAAATGAAAAGCAGTAATAACACCCCACCGAGGGAAAAAAAATGTTCATTTTGTTGATATTTTTGTTGTGTTGTTAGGTACGAGTTGACCATTGAAAATTATTTTTTTAAATGACGTATCGTTTCTAAACGTTGTCTACTTGACTTTGATATCTAAAAATGGCACTAGTGTCAACGACAACAGCAAAAATATAAAAAACATGGCACGGTAAGTATTGTCATACATCATTTTTCATATGGTTCAGAGCATGGACGAAGACGATTCATCATTAAAGGTTACTGCAGCTTAGCCTGCCAAAAAATTACATTTTTTCCCCTTTATCAAAATAACAATAATAATAATATATTTATTTATTTATTTCTAACTGTTATTTATTTCTAACTTCTAACTGTTAAAAAACGCGTATACTAAGTAACAACATTTACCCAGTTTTCACTTAATCATCTCTTAATAGTCTATTTTTCAACGTGTGTTTTCAGATGCCACAAATAACTTAATAACCGATCTCTACTTCTTTATCCTTTAATCGCGTAAATACGGACTAAGACCCCTTAGAAAGACCCACAGGAAAGCATTTCACCTACATGCCTAGGACCCTTGTGTAGAGGAAATCGGCCGTAACACATTACCCGCTGGTGTTGCGTTTACGCAACACCATAAATAATCACATTTAACAGTTAACTAAAAAAGGTATTTTACATTAAGTATTGTTTTTATGTAAGATAAAATCTTTTTGTAAAAAAATAGAACCGACTCCAAAAAACAACTACTATTCAAACAACTAAAAAAAAAAAAGGGGGGGGGGGTATGAAATGAAACTATAAATTGCTCCTAAAAGTATAAAATAATTTCCTTCTCCAAACAACCTATAACACGACAGTTAATCATGACTTTTGAAGTCGGCGCAAAATTAAATAAAATTTAATTAGTTTTTAAAGGTTTGTTTTTAGATCGGTAGCAGGAAATGCTGTTGTCTCGAATGATCCATTTTTATGTTTCCTTCATTCTTTTATCACTATATACAATTTGTCCATTAGTAGCATCTACATAGAACAGTGAACATGCTTTACAATGCAGTATTTATGTTTCTACGAAGTTAGAGTTTCCTTTGCAAATTTGGTATAACTTTGATAAATATCATCCTTGGTGGCTTTTGGATTTGGCGATCAAAACGTAATGCAAAAATATACACGCAATATGTATATTTTCATAATATATATCGTATAAAGTATTGTTTCATAATCTTGATTACTCTCTTAATATACCTTATCAAAATAATCATGATGTGCCAAAGAAATTAAATATGTTTGCCAGATAATTTTGCGATTCTTCTTTCACCAAGGACGGCACATACCAGCATCTTCGCCAACTTTTGCTGTTTATTTGTTTTCTTCAATCAAAGTAGTTTTCGGCTGCGTTTTGCAGGTGACAATGTGAGATGTGTATATTGAACAGGATTTGATTTTTGTATGGAATAAAGTTATAAATTTTTATTTAATTTTGCGCCGAGTTCAAAAGTTATGATTGATTTTAGTGTTATAAGTTGTTTGGTGAAGGAAATTATTTTATACTTTTAGGCGCAATTTACAGTTTCATTTCATACCCTCACTTTTTTTTAGTTGTTTGAATAGTAGTTGTTTTTTGGGGTCGGTTCTATTTTTTTACAAAAAGATTTTATTTTTCTCTTTTCAGTGAAAACTTATTCATATAGCAGAACATCAAAATACGTTCGACGGCAGCTTCACAAATCGCAACTTCCAAGAAAAGTGACATAGCTCAAAAAATGGTATATGTCACTGAAAAATACATGAAATGCACACAATGTGAACAAGAAAGTTACATCTCCATATAGAAAGTTATCCACTGGAGAGACATTTGTGCCAGTTTTATTCTAGTCAAGTTATATTTAAGTTGATTTTTCTCAAATTTTGCATTTTTAAGTTGTGTCACTTTTCTTACCTGTATGAGATATGAACAAAAAACTATCTATTGAATGAACATACGTTAAGTTAAAAAGTCTTTAGAAATGTAAAGAACGGATACACTGTATTCGTAACGAAAAATTCTGTTAGGCATACATATTGAACTCTACAGTGAATACGTGTCACTCGCTGCGCTGGAAATTGCGCCGCGTAAAGTTCAAACAAAGAACAAAATATGCATTGCCGCTGACGGACAGAAGTTTCAACATCGATACTTACATACTGCTTTTACCAGTGTAGCTGCATGCGTTCAGCAGTTAGAGTGAGAATAGACTTTTGTGAGTATCCTGTAATTTGTTTATATCTTAATGAAATCATAATGAATCCTCTTTCACGCCAAGAGCATTACAACAAAAAAAGTATTAAAATTAAATCATCTCTTACGAAGTTAAAAGCTAACAATATTCAACACCAACAACAATGCAAAACATGGTTTGTATTGAGAACCTCTTCCTTTATTAAGTCGGTTTAAAACGTCTATGCGTTAATCGATGGGACCGCTTACAATAACCATACTTTCAATTTTACATAGCATAAATGTCACCCGCTACGCTACAATATATGCAATGTTGTTCAAGTGTGCACAGAATAGGAAATTGTGAACAAACAAATGCACGTTTTAAGCGTTCTCTTTTAAGCATTAATGTCTAAACTATCTTTTCGTACTAATTCGATGATGCTCTGCAATTTTATAATTCACTTTTTTTCCTTGTCTTGAACCGTTTCCGAGATAGGAACGCTAACCCCACTGATTTTCACCAGCTGGCGCTGTAGGCGTTTGAATCGCGTAGCACATCTTCACTTTACTATACCTACATACCACTTTTATGACTAGGCAGCAGCTGTTCAGCAGTTAAAAGAGTCGGGACTGACTTTTTTGGGCGCCCTGTATTTCCTTTTGATCGTAAAGATATAATAATGGGAGCTATTTCAGACCAAGACTTTTACAATAAAACCAAAAGTATCAAAATCAGATTATCCGTTCAAAAGTTATGAGCTAACAAAAAAAAAAAAAAAAAAAATATATATATATATATATATATATATATACGCTTTGAATTGAGAACCTTCTCCTTTTTGAAGTCGGTTAATTAGAGCATCTCTTACGAAGTTATAAGCTTACAAATACCAACAACACAAAGCTCGAATTAAGAACACCCTCCTTTCTGAAGTTGGTTGAAAACGACTTTGCGCTAATCGATGTGACCGCTTACAGTAACAGTACTTTGAACCACAGATTATACGTGTAATCCGCTACGCTGCAAAGTGTGCAACGTAGTTCAAGTGTGCACAGTGTAGGAAATTGCGAACAAATACCTGCACGTTTTAAGCTTTCTAATTTTAGCAATAATGTCTAAATACTGTCTTTTTGTAGTAAATCGATGATGCTCTACAACTTCGTAATTAACTTTTCTCCCATCTTGGACCGTTTTTGAGATAGGAGCGCTAATTCCGCTGTTTTTCACCAGATGGCGTTTTATTTTCTTTAGATTGTAAATATATTACAATGGGACCTAATCGGACCAAGATCGTTACAAGAAAACAAAAAGTATCAAGTAACCGTATTTTGAACTATATAGCATATGTCTCACCAGCTACGCTACAACGTGTGCAATGTAGCTCAAGTTTGCTTAGTGTAAAGAATTGTGAACAAACAAATACACGTTTTTAGCATTGTATTTTTAGCACCATTTTCTAAACTATCTTTTCGTACTAAATCGATGATGCTCTGCAATTTTATAATTCACTTTTTCCCCCTATCACGAACCGTTTCTGAGATAGGAACGTTAGCATGAATGTCTAAACTATCTTTTTGTACTTAATCGATGATACTCTTCACCTTTGTAATTCACTTTTTCCTCTAGAACCGTTTTCAAGATAGGAACACTAACTCCGCTATTTTCCACCAGGTGGCGCTACAAGCGGTTTATCCTTGTACTGCATGGTCACTTTGCTATATTTACATAACATTTTTATCACTATAGCTGCAGCTGTTTAGCAGTTAAAAGAGTTGGGACTGATTTTTTTGGGCACCCTGTATTTTCTTTAGGTCGTAAAGATATTACAGTGGGACCTATTTCAGACCAAAACCTTTTCAACAAAACAAAAAGTATCAAATTCGGAGCATCTGTTTTAGAAGTTATGAGCTAACAAACATAAAAAAACAAAAAAAAAAAAACATACGGTTTGAATTGAGAACCTTCCTTCTCTTTTGAAGTCGGTTAAAAATGGATTTCAAACTTGAAACACTTTTCAAGCCGAAAGTTTGTAAAATCTTCATATTTGAACGAGTTTACATAACTTGTAAAAAAATTGTTCTCGTAATAAAATAATTACTTTTTTAGTCATCTGTAGTTTTTTCTGCTTTATGCTCCCTCAAGGAAATTTTCATAAACATTTATTTGTATTCATTCTATACTCTTATTCCATTGAAGTTGTATAAATATAACACTCTACTTTTAGTCAGATAAGACTAATTTTCATAATTTTATTTTTAATTAATGTTATATATGATCAAAACAACGAGTGTTACTGTTTGTATGTAGAAAAAAAATCATTATTTCTAGTTTTGGCGGTTAATGGGTTAAGCCATACAACCTTTATCTCTATAGAATGAACACTTTTCATCAGCCCTGCTTGGCGTATTTATTTGCATTTCAAAACAGCGGATTAATAGTTTTGGCAACGTACTGCTAATTTCTTTTCGAAATTTAAATTTCATTTTCACATTCAGAAAATTCATGACTGTTAAATGATGTCTCGTTTTCCAAAAATTGATTTTTTCTACTTTTTCAAATTTATTTCCAATTTATAAAATGCAAAATTTCACTTTGTGAAATTTTGCATTTTACAGCTTCAAAATAAAATATGAAAAGTTTAAAATATTAATTTTTGAAACACAAGACATTTTAATACTCATGAATTTTGTGCACGGGAAAACGGATTTTAAAAAATATGCATTATTTAATGAATAATAATAAGGAATATTTTCTCCGTAGGTTAACATGGGATTTGAATGACCACGACGCGCCCTGATAGTTACTTTGTTTCGTTAGGGGCACTCACAGACTGTGCATGTGACGTTAATTACAGGGAAAATAAATCATTGGCTTTAATGTATGTTAATTATATAATTCTTAGATACAATTTGCGACTTCTGCATTACTTTATTTTATTTATTTATTTATTTATTTTTTAATTGTTGCGACTTTTTATTGTATTTTATACACATATATAGTTTAAAACCAAGTTAAAGAAATTAATTTGGTTGGTAGTTTATTACAAATATATTTCGCGGTGTTGATTTAAGATGAAAATTTGAAATAAAGCATTTGAGACCACCATAGATAAAGTAATAAGATATTGGTTGATCATCGAGTGGGAAAATGTGACTCTTTTTCACTTGGGGAAAGCGTTTTACCTCCAAATGGCCGTCTTTTCCTGAAAGAATACACAAGAAAATATACACGGATAATTTAGCAAATAAAATTTATGAAAATTTTGTGTACCAAAGGTGAATGAAAAACTCCAGATATTGTTTCAAATTCACTTTTCTTTCTTTCTTTCCTTCCCCCCCCCTTTTTTTTTCTTTTAGAATACCTATTAACTTAGTTAATATTCAAAGTTAAAATATTTTTTAAATACAGTGCGTTGCATGAATATAAACGCACCTTAGCTTTAAGAATTAGAATGGTATAGAAGAGTAATAAAAAAATATGAATAGGTGACACTTTTTGCAAACTGTATGTGTATATGATTCAAGAAATGAAATTACGAGTCAAAACAATGAAAAACCAATATGATTTTTTAGAAAATAATATTATTAAATTTATGGTAAATATACATGTTGCATGAATTTAAACGCACATGTAAAAAATAAATAACTGAGTAACAAATACTGTATCTGATACTTTGTAAAGCCACCATGGGCTTCTAGAAGAGCCAGTAAACACCTTGGCATTGACTGATATAGTGGCATGAGGTTATTCAAGCTGATTGTCTTCCAAGCTAACAGAATTGCCGATTTTAGTTCAACTTTCGTGTTAAACCGCCTTCCGTTTGCGTAAACACGGCGAACCAGATTAGCCCATACGTTCTCCATTATGTTTAAATCGAAGCTTTTTGAGGGCCAAGCCAGAACTTTAATTTTATTGTCACGGAACCATTTTTTCATGATATGTGCTGTATGTACAGATGCACAATCTTGCTGCTAAATATAATTTCTTCCAGATTTTTTGACTGATTGACGGCGAGGTTCCTTGTGAGCATCTGAACATAATATACAGAGTTCATACTGTTCTCCACGAACTCTAATTCGAAAGTCCATTTAAAACTTATGGCTGCCCACACCATGACAGACCCACCTCCAGATTGACGTTTTGAATAGTACATTTCTTCTTTTATCATATCGTACCAGTAGCTATGAAATCCGTCCTGGCCATCGAGATTAAACTTTTTTTCATCTGAGAAGATGACTTTTTCCCAATTTAGTCGATCTAGTATCCATTTTCTTGCCCTTTCCAACCGCATATCCTTGTGCTTTTGAGTGAGGGGTGGTTTCGCCTTCATTTTCTTAAATTTAATGATTGTTCCAGCTTTGATAGTTCTCAATATGGCTGTCTGATGAACACCCAGCTTGTATTAACCCCTTAACGAGCGCCGTCCTCGCTGCGAGGACGCAAAATTTAAGATCCAGCTTCAAAAATTCATCCCGGAAATTTTTTAGCAAAAATTTACGTTTATAACATATCAGAAAAGGCCGGTTTTTTAAACCGCAAAATTAAAAATTTCTTTTAGTTTAATTTAGTTCATGAATTCCGGTGTCAGTATAATTTAAATGATCCGAATTGTCTTGCACCGCAAAGGGTTAAGAATTTATCTTCGCACAGGAAATATTCTTATTCTTTGCAGCGTTGCATATTTGGCATTTGTCATAACTGGTGAGCTTTCCTGTTCGCTTCCCATACGCTTTTTTTCCCATAATTTGCTCCTTTCTTTATATAATTTCGCATAACACTCTCACTTCTTCCGATTTAGCGCCCTATTTTGCGATTGCTAAAGCCTTTACCCCGCATAAAGTCAACTTTTATCCTCTCGTCTACTGTCAAAGTTTTTCCTCTTGCCATCCCGTACAAACTCCGTAAATTTTGCACTCAAGCATTAAAACTGATTTTAGAGAATTTTAGCAACACGACTATTTGTGTTTTAATTTAATTCCGGCGACTCTGTTAAATTTTTAACGCAAAATACAGAGTGCGTTTAACTTCGTCCAACAAACGAAAAAGTGAAAAATAAGAAAATGCTTAAACATTCATTACATAAGCTTGCATGAGCCTAAACATACTTGCTCAAAGCACCTTATTCAGTTGTTAGTCATAAGCAATAACTGTAAGTCGCATTCCTTCTTTTAAAATGTTAAAAGTTCTATTTCTGGTTATTGGAAAAGGTGCGTTTATATTCATGAAACGCACTGTATTCAAAATATCGGGCTTTACTTACCCTACTACTAACTATATTTAAAAGAATTTTGAAAATCCCATATTACTCACTATTATTAAATATTAATATATATATATATATAAAAGAAAAATCCATTAAATATGAAAAACCATATTAATTTCATAATGATAACAAAGCAACTGATTATAAAATTATATGTTTTACACATTAGTCAAATATAACTTACTTATGAAAACTTTATTTCCTTGAATATATTTATTAGAAAAAATAAAAGCCACGCAATATTTCGGCATTTTAAAAATTCATCAATATTCTACTCTATTACTATTGTCGAGTTTCATACCTACTAATGGCTGATGCAAAAAAAATCATTCGGTAACAAAAAACTTTGTTCGATAACATGGGGATGATAGACCTATATAAATTACTCTATCAGTAGAGACCACACCATAGCTGCCAACTGTCCTGACTTTTAGATATCGGTATTTTTTTTTTTTTTTTTTTTTTTTTTTATATATATATATATATATATATATATATATATATATATTTTTTTTTTTTTTTACAAACTTTTATAACATATTCATAGAAGTTTTTGTGATCAATTAAAAGAAAAATTTCTGTAAAAATTTACCGGCGTTCCGAAATCAGAACGGTTGGAAGCTATGCCACAATAACTGAAGTAAATTAAATTTAATTGGGAAAAAAAAAAAAGGGAAAAAAAAATACCGCAATTGCGATATTTTTCTTCAGAGTGGCAAGTTGAAAGTTTTATGCAAATGAATTATAAATGGATGAACTTTTAGGTAAATAATTAATAGATTTATATTGATAAATAAATTAAATATTTGTATAGATATATTTTTTTTAATACTACATTATTAGCTAATTTTTTTAATTATTGTTATTTAATCTAAAAATCAGCAGAGGTTAATTTTTTTAAGTGATAGACCATCATTATTTATTTATTTTTATTTTTTATTTCATTTGAGAATCAATATTTAATTTTCAACAAGCATTGTGTCAAAAACAGTATTTGAAATTGTGTCAAAAATTAGAAAATTAAATTAGAAATGTTTAAACTGAATTTTCTGCACATGTTTATTTTTATAATTGAATGTATAAAAATTCAAAATCTCTTGAGGATAAGGGTTTTAATTTTCAATACATGTCTTCTGCACCATTTTCTTTAAACTGAACCAAAAAATAAGAAATTTAATTAAAATCATCTAAAATTAAGATCTTAAAGTGAGAAATATCATATATATATATATATATATTTCTAAATATATATTATATTACATTACTCACGAATGTCCAAATTTAATATAATTTTGTTAAGTTTAAAGAATATGATATATCATTTGAAATATTTAATTGTTTAAGGATTTGGAGCTATAATGCGTACGAGCAAAATTAAATATTACATATAGAGGGAATTTTGCAGTTGTATGCATAAGAACTTTATATATATATATATATATATATATATATATATATACATATACATTATATATACAATATTATCAGAGCAAAAGTTTGAAATTTAAAGATGATTTAATTTCAGTATTCAAACAATTATTCGGATCATAAGCGAAGACTACCCAAATTAAACCAAAAAGAAATAAAGTAAAATCGAAATGAATTATTGGAAATTGGAATGAGAAAAAAGCATTATTTGCATTCTAACGTTTTCGAGGGCCTGGTAGAACGCAAATATGCTAAAAAATGGATGTTTTTCTGTCACAAAGAAAGCAAAAGCTAAGAAGTTCTTTGTTCACGATTCGTTATCAAGGAGATAATTATATACATATCTTACTTTCAAAATTTTAAATTTTACTTATCTCCTTAAATAATGTTTGTTTTTGTGCTTGGATATTGAATATATTTTATATTATATACACATCTTACTTTCAAAATTTTAAATTTTACTTATATCCTTAAATAATGTTTGTTTTTGTGCTTGGATATTGAATATATTTTATATTATATACACTTCATACGATGAGTCGGCCCCTACATGTGAAAACTAGCACGAGCCTTTAAAGATTAAAGGCATTTTCAGTTACTTGCCTATGTCATACCTATGCTTTAAAAGTGCCATAACTAAAAACTTTGAAAAAAATATTACGAAAAAAGTGTCTGCAACAAATAACTTATTCCAAGTAAAATAAATTAAAAACTTACATATTTTTGTCACGTCTAGAAAAAAAAAAAAAAAAAAAAGTGCATATAGCTAATGCATTTTAATATTCAGTGAGTATTTACATAAATATCATGAAAGTTGACTTTTTTTCCCCCCTCGTTTCCTCACAAAAAATCCTGACATGTTATTATTTTGTAATCAATATTTATATATGTGAACTTGTTATGTTCATTTTTACTTTCTCTTATCCTTGTATACAGAGTTGCCAACAATTTAATTTATTCCGAAGCATTTTTAGTCCCGTTTTATTTCACACCACTTTTATTTTAAGAGTATAGTTCTTTCTTATTTTATCGTCGCAATACATTGAAGAAAACTGTTCTATAAATAAAGTGGTACGAAATAAAGGCTGGGCTAAAAATACTCCGGAATAAATTAATATGTTGGCAGCTATGATATATATAGCAGAGCAAATAGTGTTTTAGTGTCAAATTTCTGAAATTGAGATTTTTGTTATATTTACACGTTTTCAGGTCCTTTGAATACGAAAATAATGTTGTTAATGGTTGGTCTGTGTGTCTGTCTGTTACCTGCATATCTCAAGAACAAATTGTAGCAGAAAATCCAAACTCAGTATACAGAATGTGTATCATATAGGGACGCTACACTAAACTTTTTGTTGAGATCAAACAAGTAGTTCGTATACAGAGACATCCAAGAGAATTCAAATACATTATGTCTATGGAGAAATTTTGGGTAAGTACAATGTAACATCTATAAGCTGACTTAAACAAACCGGAATGAACAAAATTTTTTACATGCACAAAAGCATGTTTTGTGTAGATTGTGGTATGGAAATCATTCATCATTCGTTTATAGGGCTACCGAAAATATTTGGGTATATTGAGGCTATACTTGGAAATTGCTGGATTTGTAATTCATTTTGTGTTAGATGTTTTTCAAATAAGACTAAATTTAAGTACACAGTCTTGTTTATGGTACACGATGTTTTTAGACAATATACAGGGCTAACCGAAATTGAGCTAAACATTCTTTTCTATTGAATGTAATTGATGGAAGTGCTTTGCTGCACTTTACTGTGTTGACAAACACTGCTCAGGAAGGAAGATTAATATTTCATACTCATATTGTAAAGAAAGTATTTTTTGAAGTTCAATTTTCAACTTGTTTTTTTTTTTTTTTTTTGTATAATATCACGTTTTGAGGTGCCCTGATTCCGAAAGTCCAATTTTTAGCCCTTTAATCTGTATGTATTTCTGTTATCATCATAGTTTAAAAACAAATAACTGCAAGAAATTCGAATTTGATATTTTGAAATTCGTATTAGGTTGCCACTTAAAAATTTGATCAAGACTGGTAAGTTTGAAGTCAAATTAATAACATTCATTTTTTTTTTTTTTTTTTTTTTTTGAAATAATTGTAGGCACTATCGTTGAACGCAGGGTTGAGAAGGGGCTGTAACCACCTCACATAGAAATATATATCAAATAAAACTATTCCGAAACCAGATTTAGATTATTTTTAAAGTACATTGAACTTTACTATCTTACGTTATTGATCTCAAGACTTAAGCAATCTATCTTTATAGTATTGAAATTCAGGGCAAGAGAAAGCCGTGTGAGTGACACACCAGATTATTTTATCTATTATACTTGATTATATATTCACATTTTTTTTTCCACTTCTTCATGTGATATTTATCATTTCATCCTATAAATATACAGTCGGTAACAAAAGTCTTCGAACACTAGCAAAAATTCCCATATAAAAAAAGCACACTTAATACAGATTTGTTAAATAAATCCTTGTCGAATCCTGTTTTTAGACTGACTAAAAACAGGATTCGACAAGAATTTATTTAACAAAACTGTATTAAGTGTACTTTTTTTATATAGGAATTTTTGCTAGTGTTCGGAGACTTTTGTTACCGACTGTACATGCAGAATTTTCGAAAAACTTTGAGCTCGGCATCAATTTCTAAAGCATTTATTTCTGCTATATATTTTAAATTGCAAAGTTGATTTAAAGAGATGCAGAATTTAAGAAAATGAATTAAAAATTTTAGGGCTTTTCTAAAATTATAAAATGTAAATATTTTTACGTTCTCCAGATAGGGGGAAAAAACTGCCCAATGAATGAAAATCGGCCCATTCACTAATAAAATATCATACACAATTTCTACGTTTCAATGTACAAAGTTTTAGAGGTATGAGGATACCAAAATTTTACCTAAACCCTTTTCCAACGTCTCGACAAGTCTTTGATGCAAAAAGCCATGTATCATTCAATATTTACGAATGAAAACAATGCTAATAAAAATGGAATAAAGACATCGTATTTTAATTTGCGACTTACCTTTTTATAACTTTTATTAAACGTATTTAGACGACTTTTTGTGATACAATGCAAACTTTATCATAACCTTTTTAAAGTACGGGGCACGCACAAATTACTGTATATAAAACAAACCAGATTGCTACGAATATACTCGTGACACGAAAAGCTACATAAACCTTGTCAACAACTTGTAAAAAGTTTAAGGCAAAATTTCCATGACACACACATACATAGAGAAAATAGATTGATATTGTATTGATAGATACGTGTGTGTAAAAGAGAAATATACAGATTGTGTCCTATGAAAACAAATTGAAGTCCTGGTTCTGGTTCTGGTTCTGACGAAGTTTGAGGATCCATGCCTAAATCCATACTGCCAGTCTCTAAACTACAAACCGAATCCATAATGGGAAACCGAATATCTTTATCAAAGTATATTTTTATGACAGAAATTCAATACGTTACATCTAATTATTGTCATGTACAGGCGGTAACAAAAGTGTCCGAACACTAGCAAAAATTCCTATGTAAGAAAAGTACACTCCATACGGTTTTGTTAAATAATTCCTTATCGAATCATGTTCTTAAACTGATTAAGAACAGGATTCGACAAGGATTTATTTAACAAAACCGTATGAAGTGTACATTTTTTACATAGGAATTTTTGCTAGTGTTCGGACACTTTTGTTACCGACTGTACTAATCCTGATACAGTTTGCGGTTGCTTTTACTCTAAATTCACGAACACGATAACAATTCTAATACTTAAGATTTTTTTCTTTAATACAAAAAGAGGAATTTAATGTGGATATTTTTTTAATTGAAAGAGAATTGCACATTTTTAGGTGGGACAGGGCTAAAATTTAAGCATCCAAGGTCCCCGAATGTATATGGACAGAAATTTATCAGGTCCTAAATATATATATGAATATATATATATATATATATAATCTAATTATTGTATATTTTCGAGATGCAATAATTGATTTTATTTTGCTTAAATCTATTGTATTTATGAAATATTGTATATGGTTAGTACTTTTGAAATTTTTAGATACAGTTAGATCTGTAAAAATAAAACTAATCTGTAATATAATATACAAAATATTAATAAATAAATTTTTATTACAGCGGTACATTGTCTTCGGTGAGTATCATAATTTTGTTTTACTGAGTATAAATTATAAAAGCTTAAGTAACAATATTTTAATTTAAATGAATATATATATTGAAAAACACTTACTATACAGGTTTGGAAGAGTTCCAACTCTTATTTTTGATTTTGTAGGAATTCCTTTCCTCTTCTCCTCAGCTTTTACTACGAGAAATAATAAATATAACAGGCCCGTAACGCGCATTTTCATGCTTTAAATAAGTTGATGAATAAATATCTTGTACATAAGATTTTAGAAAGCTAATGAAGTTCTGGAGACACAAACTTGTACGATTCAGCTCAGCTACAAAAGTGGACTAAAACAAAACACTCATTTAATGAGGACGCGTTTCGTCAACATTTTACATAATATCCCAGCAGGTTAAATAAATATGAGTTAAAATAAAACAGTTTTTTTTTTTGTTTTGTAAAAATTTCACGATAATGATAAACAATTAGAACTCTTTAATATCATCAACCTCCATTTCTGATGGTGATATAACTTGTTGTTTTTACAGTCATTTATATTTCAGTGTGTCACGTGATCCGTGACTTTATGTAAATTTTGAAAAAAGTTTTCTCATTTTCTAGGTCAATTTCATATCCGTAACAAAGGGACAATATACATTTTTTTTTAAATAATTTTTATTTTATTTTACTGTATCTTTAATTGCAATATTCTAAAATTAGTTCAATGTTGGAAATGATATTCAAAGTCTTTATCATCGGTCATTAATTCATGATGTCATTGGACTGAATCGTTCAACTCAAATAGTGCAGAATGTGATTAAAATATACATTTATCATTATGGCATTTTTTTTTTTTTTTTTTTTTTTTGGTATATTTTACCTTCTTTTTCGTTTTCAGGGATCTAGCATAAAATGTTCCATGTGTGTCATTACAACATTTCAAACAAATTGATTCATCTTATCTATTGAGTCATCGTTCAAGTATATCCCAGGAAGGACTACGGCATACTTCCTGAAAAAGTATTTGATTTTTGAAAAGACATGCAGTTTTTATGTTTTATAGCTTCAAGATAAAATTTTAAAAATTTAAAAAGAATTTTTTTGTAAAATAATGATTCATTTAATGCGTAATTGCCAAGTCTCCCGATTTCGACAAGAGACTTCATGCCAGAAATTTTCTACAATTTTCAGTTTAGTTAATCGTCGAAAAATAATAACACATACGTGTTTTAAAAAATATTGGTGCCAAACCTGATATAAAAATTTAAAATGTTGACAAGTATGATTTAATGTTATACATTTTCTGAATGCGTAAACGAGATTTAAAAAGATGTTCATGTTTTAAGTAAAGAGTACTTCCGATGAGAAATTTTTCCATAAAACAATATGATGTTTGGCTGACATCGAAAGAAGGTGAAGCGCAATTTTCAGTTAATTTTAAAAATAAATAATTTAATGGTAGCATATGCTATTTTTTATCAAATCGTAAAATTGATTTTGATAATCATAAATTACACATGTTGATTCTACTATCTCGAAATGGAAAAACAATCATTTGTAATTTGTTGTACATCGGCCTAGTTGCCAACGTTCCGATTTTTGGTTACCGATAATTTTCATCATTTTTAATCATAGGAAACTGCAATAAAATCTTATAAAAAAATTCTGCTAACTAAACACCGGTATCCAAAAATTATATCGTTGAATGAGTGGTAGATCAAAATTTTATACTATTGAACATGCACGCAAATTTAAAAGAAAAACTTGATTTATGAAACTTATATGTATATGTATATATATATATATATATACACTTTTTTTTTCTAATTTATTTATGATTTTTTTTTTTTTTTTTTTTTTTTTTTTTTTTGTGATTTACGTTAGTTTTGATTCGAAGACATATTTTTTCGGTAAAGCATAATGCATAATTGACTACTTATTTTTGAAAAGTGGATTTATTATTATAATCTGCATATATAAGAAGAAAGTATTCATGGAAAGATTTGTGATAATCTTCTTTTCCAGTTTTTGATGAATTTATACGTTTTGAGATTTCCTGAACCCGATTCCATTATTTTCAGAAAACGTTTGTCTTTTTGCGTTATTAAAATTGTGCGAACGCTGTACCTCGTGAGCCAAAAGCGTGAATTAAAAAAAAAAAACTTGATATTTGGTTGGCCCATGATTTAAAATGGTGCTGATTAGCTTTACCTTTTGAGCTATATCGTCCAACACAGGTGTCACTGCCACGCTGCGATTTCCACTCATTTCAGGGAAGGCTCAGCACCTATAGCGGGCCAAACTTAGTATAAGATATCTATTATGTAAAACTCTGCTGTTTTAAATTGGGTGCATAATTGGCCTACGATTAGCACTGCTATGTTGCAACGTATATCCATTTTAAAGAAGAATATGTCTAACCTTCTATGGCGAATAAATTTACAAAACGTGCTGATTCACTGTGGGTGCATATTGGAAGACAGATGTCACTGCTATTCAGCAATATTTTTCATTGACGAAAAGCTATATCTCAGCTTCTATATTACATAAATGCACTAATGTTGGTGTGTAATATATATATATTGTAACAAAATATTTTTATTGAATTTTGGTGTATGCAGGCCAAAAAGGTGCGCTACTATTGCTTTCTGCAGTTTCTCAGATGGCCATAACTCAGCATCTATTGTTAAAAATTGTCTCGAATCGCATATGTAGAACGTAATTGTGGAAAGATATATTGATTAAATTGTTGTTAATCTAAGTTAGTAGGTGGCGCAATGTAAAATAAAGTATTGGTTTCGGGAAGATTTTCGACCAGTTTTCGATGAATGTAGTCCTAAATATGATTTGCTCATTTTCAGAAAATGACTATCTATCTCTTTGGGAGTATGATGTGTTAGCAAAATTTTATATTTCACGAACCAATGGACGGAATTTAAGCAAGACTGATGTTTGGCTAGACCTTGATTTAAATTGGTTCTGATTTGAATTTGTAATGTATCACTCAACAGGAGGCGCTGTTATGTTGTGAGTCTCCTCGTTTACGTGAAGGCTATATCTCAACTCCTGTAGTGTATAATCGTACCAAATTTGATATATGAGATGGATATTATGTAAAACTGTGCTGCTTCAGTTTGGTGCATATCGGCCGACAGGTTACGCAGCTGTGTTGCAATTCCATTTACGAGATGATAAAATCTCATTTTCTATGATATATAAATTTAACAAACTTGGTGTGTGAGCTTTATAATATGTACAGTTATATTCATTCAATTTGGGTGTGCATCGGACGAAAGGTGGCACTGTTGTGCTGCAATTTAATTCCATTTGAAGAAAGACTAAATCTCCGCTTCTATGTTATATACGCAACAAATTCGCTTTGTAAGATATACAGGGTGTCCGAGAAGTATCTTTACACTTTCAAAAAATCATAAAAAATAAAATAACAAAGATATAAATATGGATGAAGTGACTTTTCAAGTATCGGGATTTGTTAATAGGCACAATATCCGAATTTGGGGATTTTAAAATCATTGTGTACGTAAAAAACATTGTGTACCAATGTCCAATTGCTGACACTACCGAACTGAAGACTCGAATTACAGCAGCTTTAGAGACTGTCGATTCTGCAATGCTGCAGGAAACATGATTAGAAATCTCTTACCAACTGTATGTTTTGCGTGCTACTAATGGCACGCACATTGAATTGATCTGGATATTTTCTGTGTAAAACTTTGATAATTTTTACATTGAATACAATAAACTGTAAGTTTATATCTTTGTTACTTTATTTTTTATGATTTTTTGAAAGATACTTCTCGGACACCCTGCATAGTATAAAAAATTATGATAATTCATCTTGGATGCATACCGCCTGACAGGTAATGGTACTATTACTTTCTGCGGTTTTCCAAATATCAATATCCGAGCATCTACCGGTAAAGATTGCAGTAAATTTTATATATAAATTGCTCATAGTAAGAAAAGAAATAGCAACGCCATCTTTTAGCCGATGTATACGCAACCTCAGCAGCATTATCTTATAATTTATATCTTCCATACGAAGTTTGGTGTATTTTTATGGCTTAGAATCTGAGGCATAACATGCCTCTATATAGGATTAAACTTCAGTATAGCAGCGCTACCTATTGGCTGATATATACCCAAAATGAATCAGCAGAATTTTACAGTCGGTAACAAAAGTGTCCGAACACTAGCAAAGATTCCCATGTAAAAAAGTACAGTTCATACGGTTTTGTTAAATAAATCCTTATCGAATCATGTTCTTACACTGACTAAAAACAGGATTGTGCAAGGATTTATTTAACAAAACCGTATGAAGTGTACTTTTTTACATCGGAATTTTTGCTAGTGTTCGGACACTTTTGTTACCGACTGTACATAATGTACATCTCACGTACCAAGTCTTGGTGTAATTTTACATTATAAAAGCCAAAGTGAAATCTTTTAAATGGAGCAAAATGCATCACAAAAGTTCCAACTAGTACGGAATATATCGCAAAAGTTAATCAACACTTGTGTTAGTTAAATGTGTTACCAAATATCAAATTTGGATAAAATTCTGTCCATTGGTTCGATAGATACAGCGTCTAAAATATTTTGCTAACACGCACACAGACACATATTTTCTAAAAACGGTTGATTCGCGTTCAGAACACCTGAAAACGTATAAATTCTTCGAAAACTATAAGTCGAAAATTTTCAGGTAACTACATTTTTTCTAACGTTGTTTTAAAATTCGTCTTTTGGCAACAGAAGTGAGTGTATTGCATATTATATATATATATATATATATATATATATATAATATTTGTTTGTCTGGCAACATAAGTGAATATAACTTTAATTATTTATTATCGATTTTTCCCCCAAACTGTTTACATATTATTTTGATATACAATGTTATTTCCTATTGAAATGCCTAGAAGAAAAACTTAGATCGTTCGGATTGAGAGGCAAATGAATATTATTATTTATTTATTTATTTATTTTGAAGGATAGAATAATTACAAAGAACATTGATTAAACGGAAATTTTGAATTTCTATATTTATTATTTATATCCTTACTTGGACAAATTGGTTGAGTTTCGACCACTGAGCAATGCTAGATTAAGTTAATATGCATTCAAAACCATGTACTGACACAGTGCTATAAAAGGGATAATGTGTATGTTTTTGTTTACAATTTACTTAAAATTTTATGAATAAGTTTAAACAATAAAGCACTTGTTTTAAAATAATCCAATATGACATGCATGCTAGTGGTTACGATAAGTAAAGACTTTATGTCACACCGACTATAAATGATTACATTCAAAGCAAGTTAGATCCTGAAGTATATTCTCCAGTAAGACTCTCCGTGTATATATTTTTTTGTATATATTGATAATTGAAACCTGAATACGCTGACCTATACAAACTTATAGCAGTTAATATAATATTTCAAATTTATTTTACACATATTATTTATTATTTATATATATTTATAATAATCATAATTACAAAGATCTAAGCACTAGGGAGGAAGACTAGAATTAATCAATAAACAATTACAAATGGAAGTGAAGTTTTATACAGAGCAAAAAATACTGAAAAAGTTAATATGAGTTGTGTCTGAAACATTGATAGATAAGGTCATATATGACGTATATGAACAAAGTATAACAGAAAAAAAATTAATGAGTAGGAGATGGGGCAGAGGCCACCAAATCCTCAGAGGGTGGAACGAGTTAAACCAATTTGGTGGGCGCCTAACTTTTTTCCAAAATACCCAGTAAGGTCATATCATAACAAAGAAAAGTTAAAGTGAAGATAATAAATACTTGGAAAAAAAAAAAAAGCAAAAAATAAAATTTAACGAGAATCTTTGAAAAGGTAAATTAATTAACATAGTAGTTAGTTAAATGATCAAAATGTTAAAAAACATGGTTATTTTCGTTTAAAGTGAGATTTGAGACTATCTACGAGTTGAATAACTTTAAGGGTATCAATAGTTCTGTCAGATAATATTTCATATTATTTGAAGATAATAACAAAAATTAATTTCAGTTTGATATAATAATTTGCTGTTTTTTTTAAAATCTCCTTCATATATAACCTTACTTTTTTATAATACACTAGAGGTCTGCATGGTCCCAACCTTTCCGTCCTGTAGAACCGGAACGGGCTGGCAAACAAAAAACAATTTAATGCGGGTCAAGTTGCGCTATTAAATCAAAGATAAATTTTTTTTAACAAAGATTTAATTTGCCATCATTTCCAATAAATAATTACAGGGCTAGATTTGAGAAAAAAATATAAATGGGGCAGACTGACCATTTTTAGTTTGAAAACATTAAAAAAGATAATAAATCTAACTCAGGAACATCTGCTTCAAACGTCTTTCTTTCTTCTTTCTCTCAGTTGTTTTTCATAATTTTGATTGCTATAATGTTTTAGATGAACAATGAAAGTTTATTTTTAGATTGACTATAGCCTCAAATCTAATTACGTACTGTTCTAATTTTATTTTTTGTATTCGTAAAAATAAATAAAAGTAAGCATGCATAAAATTTTCATTACAGAGTTAGAAACGAAATTCTATTAACTTTTCTCTTACTTTTATGTTTTGTTCTCCCCCCCCCCCTCAAAATTGTAGAACATTTGTGTTTTTCCTATAAGTAATTAAATAGTCTGGTGTGTCACTCACACGACTTTCTCTTATCCTGAAGTTTAATACTATAAATACAGGTTGGAGATTAAAAGGTAAGATAACGATGTTATGTAAACCTATGTTAAACAATTCGAATTGGGCTTCGGGAGAGATTTATATGATAATAAGTTCTGTGTGAGGGGGCTACAGCCCCTCTCAACCCGCCGTTTCATTAATGCATCTACATTTATATAGAATTTAATTCGGTTATTAAAAAATAATTTATTAAAATTATTATTTTAAAAAGTTATCTTTTACGATAATGCAGACGATTTCCATATTAGAGAAGTAGCATAACACCAAATATCCAAAAAAAGTCCATTTTATTCTCAATAAAAAAAAAAAAAATATATATATATATGATTTTTTTTTCTGTTTTTTTTTTTTTTTTTTTTTTTTTTTTCGTTAAAAGTAAAAAAAAAAAAATCAATAACTTTGTTTTAAATTATCGCAGATCGATGGTTCAACCATTCGTTTTAAAGGTATTGGCGAGCTCTTTTGAAAGATACCCATCATGAAAAATTACTCTCCTCGAGGGGGGACTTCCCCCTCCCCCAGGGGGGGTGGAGGCGAGGCTCCTACACACAAAAAATTTTTTTTCCCAGTTAACTATCTCTATTACAAAAAATATAAATTCGTTTCATTTGGTTTAGTGCAGCCTATAGACGTTAAACTCTACTTACCTGCAATTTCCCCCATAGACGTAATGTATTAGAATTCTCTTGATTTTCCCTGTACACAAACCATTGGCTTGATCTTAACGAAAAGCTTACTGTAGCATCCCTATATGATATACATTTAGAATACCAAGTTTGAAGTTTCTGCCCTAATTTGTTTTTGAGATATGCTGATAACAGACAGACACACACACAGACATACAGGCACACACAGACACACACACACATGTTCCCCTTAGAGGGAAAATGCGGACGGTGTGTGTAAACCGCCAAATTGCGGACATGCTTAAATTAATTATCTATCGTTATGAAATTTCATATTTTCCTTTAAAAATCACCAGTTAAACGTATGTTACCTTCATTTTTTCAAAATTTAAAAAATTTCGAATGCATATTTTTGCAAGGTAAATGCGGACCTCATATACACAAGCATATATGCCGGAAATTGAGGACATCACACTTTTGCGATAGTTTTGATTTCTTTTTTCTTTTTTTTTTTTTTTTTTTTTTTTTTTTGTAATTTTCTACTATATTTTAATACAAGAAAATATTGTATTCGTAAAAATTTTGAGCTACCGGTTTTCGATGGATTACTACGTTTTAAGAAGTCCAAAACCTTATTAGAAAGATTTAGAAAATCTGTTTATCCATATATGTATGTGTGATAGAAATTTTTTGCAAACTATATCTCAGGCAGAATTTCAAAGAAATTTATATATATAAATTAGTGCCTATCAACTTTTCGTGCAAATCGCTTAATTTTTTGGCGCTGCCATAATGCGATTTGTCCCATTTAAGGGAAAGCTACATTTAAGGTTCTATTGTGTATAATTAATAAAAACGTGATATGTGAGAGAAACTTTATGAAAAATTGTGCTGATTCAATTTGGGTGCATTTTCGCTGATAGGTGGCGTTGCTATGCTGCCATTTTCTCCGGGACTGACATGCTGCATTTTTCTACGTGGACTCGAAAGCTATATCTGAAATTCTATTGTATATAATTGCACAAAACTTGCTATATGAGTGGGCCGTTACGAAACAGTATGCTGATTCAATTTGGGTGCATATCGGCCGACAGATGGTGATGCTATTACTCACCATCAATGATTTTACGTGTGATTGTATCTCAGCATCTGTTGATTAAAATTTAACCGAATTCCATATGTAAAATATTTATAGTTAGAAGCTATGATTAAACATTTGTGCAAGTTCAATAGTAAATAGTTCTGTTATAAAGTATGATTTAGAAGAAAGTTTTATGATGTTCACAAGAGTCTACTTTTTGTTTGTTTCAGTAGCAAATTATTATACTTCCCTAGGTGCAATGGACCGCATGTCCCTTCATACTATCGTGCATTTTATTTTATGTTTTATTCCATTTTCAAATTATTAAAAGATTAAAAAAAAAAAAAAACTTAAGCAATATTTATTATTACTTTAATTAATATTTTGTGATAAAAATATTCTAGCTAGGTTAAGCTTCTTTTAGATGAATTATTTCATAAGCATTGGAATAGTTCTTGGAATTAGTATTTTCATGATACTGGTCTAAATCTCATTTGAGGTAACTAAATTCTAATTATTATTCCTGCCCGTATTGACCCCAAAACTAAGATCAAATTTATCTCTTGTACTGTATTAATAAATCATGACTTTCTATTTTTTACATTTTTTTTTTTTTTAAATATCGACGTATGATGCACACGTGAAATATGAAATATGACATACCTCTGGAAATTCCAACGTCTGGCAAACGCGGTAAATGACATTTTACTTACACCTGAAAAAGGGGACGTTCATCACACACATGAAAATGCGGACGTTCGTCACACACATGAAATTGCGAACGTCCGAAACACACCTGAAAGTGCGGACATCCAAAACACACCTGAAAGTGCGGACGTCCGAAACACACCTGAAAGTGCGGACCACCGAAACACACCTGAAATTGCGGACCTCCAAAACAAACCTGAAAGTGCGGACCTTCGGAACACACCTGAAACTGCAGACGTCCGAAACACACCTGAAAGTGCGGACGTCCGAAACACACCTGAAAGTGCAGACGTCCGAAACACACCTGAAAGTGCGGACCTCCGAAACACACCTGAAAGTGCGGACCCCCGAAACACACCTGAAAGTGCGGACCTTCGGAACACACCTGAAACTGCAGACGTCCGAAACACACCTGAAAGTGCGGACGTCCGAAACACACCTGAAAGTGCGGACCTCCGGAACACACCTGAAAATGCGGACTTTCCGCATATCCCGGAGAATGCAGACTTAGCACATGCAACTGAAATATACATATAATGCAACATTACTTAAGAATACAATATGAGATATGAGATAATATATAACAAATTTGAAAAATTTACAACAGAACATAATAATAACAACTAGAAGAAGGGGCAGAGAGCACCACGGCAAGACAGGTGGAGCGGATTAAACCCGTTTGATGGGGCCCATCTTTCCTCAATTTCATTGCAAGATCATATGATAACATAGAAAAAAAAAGTGAAAATGTAGATAATAATTACTGCAAAAAAATTAAAAATTAATACATATAAAAAATTTAATAAATTTAATAAAATTAAAATTATTCAGCAAGCAAGTTTAATTTTTCAGACAATATGTTAATCTAGATAGTTGATAGTTGGGTTTTTTTACGTCGCACTAGTGCTGCGCAGATGGGCAATTGGCGACGGTCTGGGACACATCCCTATAGGTGGTCCGGAGACATGCCATCACAATTTTGATCCTCCACCATATTAATCTAGGTCAAAATCATGTTACAGTAATAAGCAATCATATATAGTAATAAGCTTTAACAATTTTGTTATTAAAATTTTTTAAATAGTCTCATATAATACAAATAAGAGTGGGTTATGATTTACGAAATATTCTCTCTAATTCCATTAAGCATATTATATCCATAATCTATAAATTCATTTAAATTAAAAAATATATTGGATTTGAATTGCCATCGAAAAAAAAAAAAAAAAAAAAAAAAAAAAAAAAAAAGCATTGTTCATACAATGGATGTTGGCCAATAAATTTAAATTATATTCACTATACAAAATTAAGATTATATCAATCATAGAAATCCAGTATATATATATATGTATAATTTACCATTACAATGATCAAACATCAGGAAAGAAGACTTGGATTAATCAACAAACAGCGACGTATGGAACTGTAGCCTTATACACGTCAAAAGGTATCAATAGTTATTTTAAATCATAATATATATTTATATGATTCAATTCATACAAAGTTGGTTTATAAGTATCAACAATTATATATATATATATATTTTTTTTTTTTTTCACCTATTAATATATATATAAATACCATCTTAGCTTTTATTTTCAGAAGTTTGGAGCAAAGTTTGGTTTTAGTAAAACATGTTCAGGACTCTGCTTCTTCATATTATGATTTTAGTTTCATTTGTTTAGATATTGCTCTTATTTCACATAGTTTTCAGTTCTTATATTAACCCCTTAACTATTCGGTCGTATATATACGTCTTGCAGAAATACGATCCTTTGTGTTACACTGCTACCAGTGAAACTAGTCTCACTTTTCTGGAATGCAATTAAATGAGCATGACATTGTTTTCGAAGGGTTTACTTATTTCAGAGAAGGTGAAGAGTGGGAGGAATCGGATGGATGGATGGTTGGGTTTAACGTCGCACTAGTGCTGCGCCGATGGGCAATTGGCGACGGTCTGGACACACTCATAGAGGTGGTCCAGAGACACAATTTTGATCCTCCACGGAAGGGATGGCTCTCCCGCTTCGGTGATAAATTTTAATGGGAACATGGAGGACATTGCGGCCACGACAGATTTTACGTGCACCAGCCAAAATTAGTGTACACGACGGTCTTTGGCCGGCTCGAGTACCGAACCCGCAATCTTCCAATTACGAGGCCGGCGCTCTACCGACTGGGCTCTACCGCCCGTGGGAGGAATCGGAAAGAGAATGTTTCGGAATCAATAAACAGATAACTACACACACCTGTGTGAAAAATGGTGACACTGGGAAGCTAACATTGTAATTTTTCGTCGGCAGGTAAGGGGTTAAATATATGTGTTCATTTCTTATACCAAATATATATATAATGGGAAATTTTCCATCCCGGTAACTTCCAAAATAATGAATCAAATCGAGCCAAAGTTATATAGTGCACTTATATGACTGCACGGCAACTGGTAGGGCAGAATAATTTTAAAGATATTAGCAATGGGCTCTTCCCAAGTGTCGTCTGCTCAATCAAGTAATATAGAAAAACAAAGAAGCAAATTCAGTTAAATATTGTTCTTAAGAACAAAAATATTAATATTTAATGTATAATAAAAGTAATATTGTGCATTTGTAAGCAGTAGAATAATTTTTTGTAAATTTAATAATTTTTAACAGACACTTTATATGTTTATTTATTTTCACAAATAAGAGTCGAGTTTTGTATGTTGTAGTATAACTGTTACAGTAACTGATCCAGCAATAAATAGTGGAATGTTTATGGATTGTAACTTAAAATTAATTTAAAATGTTTTAAGTTGAAGATAAATTGAAGTGGAAGGCTGATTTTTATGCTAACTATATAAAAAATACCAGAGCCGGGAAATAACCGCCTAAACGCCCGGATGCTTTACCACTGAGCTACCCTGGCTGATAACCAACTCGACATTTCTCACATAATATTCGTTGGCAACGTCACCGAGTCTGCAAACGCAGCTATATCAAGTGACAATATTAATCGTGGCACAACTCCAATAAACCACGGAATTTTTCTTTAGAAATTTTTATTCATCAACCTTGAAAATTTATTTCTGATAAATTGGAATGGAAGGCTGATTTTTATACCAACTATGTGAAAAATACCACAGCCGGGAATCGAACCCTGGCCCTCCGCTTAACGCGTGCATGCTCTGCCCCAGGCAGAGTAGCTCAGTGATAGAGCATCCGCGCGTTAAGCGGAGGGCCCAGGATCGATTACCGGCTCTGATATTTTTCACATAGTTGGTATAAAAATCAGCCTTCCATTCCAATTTATCTGAAAAGAATTTTCAAGGTTGATGAATAAAAATTTCTAAGCTAATATGTTAGGAACATATCATATTATTTAAAGACACTTCAATTTTAATTTGATGCAATAATTATTATCTTAAACACACCTTGCATTAAAAAAAATAAATAAAAATCAATTACGGTTCTGTTAATTTAAACTTATCTTATGTATCAATTAAATTTGTAACCAATGTTTAAAACAGAAATAGTCTTTAAATCCGTAAGTATTACACAGTAGTGTTATATTTATAGTAATAATTAATAGTAAATAGTAGTAATTATTAATAGTAAATAGTAATAGTAATAAATTAATAGTAAATAGTAATTAGCTATAATTAATAGTAAAACTAGCGAGCTTCGCCCGCTAGCGGGTCGGTATTTTCAAATGAATCACTAAAATTAATGAATCACTAACAGTAAATTTTAGCGTTAAGAAAAGAAATTTAAAAAAAAATCATTTTTGATTGGGTAAAAAGTCGGCCCGGGTCCCCACCGCCTTCGGCAGCGCAGTCTCGTGCGAGCTGCGCGTGCGTATTCCTTCCCTGACCCTTCGTGCCCCCCCCCCAAAAAAAAATGATTTCTAATCGGATAAAAACTGACACCGGGTCCCCACTGCCTTCGGCAGCGCAGACACACGAGCGCTGCGCGCGCGCGTAAGAAAGTACACGTGCGCTGCGCGCACATATTCCTTCTCAAGTCAAATTTTTATTCTTAAGAAAATAAAAATAAAAAATCATTTCTCATGGGGCACAAAGTCGGACCGTGTCCCCTGTGCGCTGCGCGCGCACAATTTAAGGTATATACACGCGCTGCACGCGCGTATTCCTTCCCTGACCTTTCGTGTCCCCTAAAAAAAAATCATTTCTGATCGGGTAAAAACTCATTCCGGGTTCCCACTTCCTTCGGCAGCGCAGACCCATGTGCGCTGCGCGCGAACGTGTGAAGTTATACGCGCGCTGCCCGCTTATATTTCTCCTCAAATCAAATTTTTATTCTTAAGAGAAGAAAATCAAAAAAATCAATTCTCATTGGTTGAAAAGTCGGGCCGGGTCCCCACTGCCTTCGGCAGCGCAGTCCTGTGCGTGCTGCGCGCGGTGCACGACTATTTCTTCCCACCCTTTCAGCCCCTCTTAATTAACCTGCGTATACCAAGTTTGAACGGTCTAACTCAATTAGCTGAGATGCAAAAGAAAACCTAATCAGGACACCTCAAAACGTGTAAATCTGGTGAAAACTTTCGATGATATAAAAGAACTTTAAAATATCTTTCGAATGATGTATTAAAAATAATTTAATCATAATTAGAAATTGAAATATTGAAATTTAAAAATATTACAGCGCCATCTGGCGGTAGAAATTTCTGTAATCCACTGTTCGATTCCAAATAAACAAAGCTTTCTAATGATGTATTACTTATGAAATTATTT
The DNA here is from genome assembly GCA_963930645.1 of Salticus scenicus. Lineage (NCBI taxonomy): Eukaryota > Metazoa > Arthropoda > Arachnida > Araneae > Salticidae > Salticus > Salticus scenicus. Next base: position 98,080,799 of record OZ005657.1, read on the forward strand.
TAATTAGTAGCTGAGATACAAAAGAAAAAGTAAATCAGGAAACCTCAAAACGTGTGAATCGGATGAAATCTCGAAGAAGTACTTTAAAATGTGTATCGAATGACGTATTAAAAAAAATTAATCGTGATTAGAAATAGAAATATTGAAATTTAAAAATATTACAGCACCACCTGGTGGTAGAAATTTCTGTAATATACTGTTCGATTCCAACTCAACAAAGCTTTCAAATGATGTATTACTTATGAAATTATTTTAATTAGCAGTTGAGATACAAAAGAAAACCCATTCAGGACACCTCAAAACGTGTAAATCAGGTGAAATCTCGAATTCCACTTTCAATATTTTAATTAGTAGCTGAGATACAAAAGAAAACCCATTCAGGAGACCTCAAAACGTGTAAATAAGCTGAAATCTGGAATTCCACTATTGAAATGCAAAAGAAAACCTAATCAGGACACCTCAAAACGTGTAAATCGGGTGAAATCTCGAATTCCGCTTTCGATAATGTAACCGTACTTTAAAATGTGTATCGAATGACGTGTTAAAAAAAAATTCAAACATAATTAGTATCTGAAATATTGAAATTTTAAAATATTACAGCGCTATGAGACCTCAAAACTTGTAAGTCAGGTGAAATTTCGAATTCCATTACCCACGGTAGTCGGTTAATGGAAGTAAATAGAAAAAGAAATATTTTTACCTTAACGGCCCTCTTCATTCACCGTCGCCGGAAGCCCGAGCCAGTGTTATTCTATGGGGAAATTTTCTTTACAAATAACTTATTAACTAATACATATTTTTAAATTCTGTTTTCACATTCAGAAAATTCCCAACTGTTAAACTGACGGACCTTTTTTAAAAATGTATTTTTTTAATTTTTAATATTTTATTTCGAAATTGCAAAATGAAAAAAATTCACATATTGAAAATTCGTATTTCGCAGCTTCAAAATAAAATATAAAAAATTAAAAAAATAATTTTTTAGAAAAGGTGCGTCAATTTAACAGCTGGGAAATTTCAGAATGCGAAAACAGAATTTAAAAATATGTATTAGCTAATAAGTTATTTGTAAAGAAAAATTTCCCATAGAATAACATTAGTTTCGGCTTCCGGCGGCGGTGAGTGAAGAGGGCCCTTAAGTGTATTTGTGTCGCTATAGAAACTGGCATCCTCTTTCGATAGATAAAATGTCGGGCGTGTTAAGATAAAATTTAATTTGCAATTAAAAAGTCGGACCGGGTCCCCACTGCCTTCGGCAGCGCAGTCCCGTGCGCGCTGCGCACGCACAACTTAGGGGATACGCGCGCGGTGCACGCATATTTCATCCCCACCCTTTCAGTCCCTTCTAATAAACCTACGTATACCAATTTTGAACGGTCTTACTCAATTAGCTGAGATGCAAAAGAACACCTAGTCAGGACGCCTCAAAACGTGTAAATCTGCTGAAAACTTTCGATAATATAAAAGGACTTTAAAATATCTTTCGAATAATGTATTAAAAATAATTTAATCATGATTAGAAATTGAAATATTGAAATTTGAAAATATAACAGCGCCATCTGGCGGTAGAAATTTCTGTATTCCACTGTTCGATCCCAAATCAACAAAGCTTTCTAATGATGTATTACTTATGAAATTATTTTAATTAGTAGTTGAGATAGAAAAGAAAACTGATTCAGGAGACCTCAAAACGTGTAAATCTGGTGAAATCCTGAATTCATTTTCGATAATGTAAAAGTACTTTAAAATGTGTATCGAATGACGCATTAAAAAAAAAATTAATCATGATTAAAAATAGAAATATTGTAATTTAAAAATATTACAGCGCCATCTGGCGGTAGAAATTTCTGTAATCTACTGTTCGATTCCAACTCAACAAAGCTTTCAAATGATGTATTACTTATGAAATTTTTTTAATTAGTAACTGAGACAAAAGAGAAACCCATTCAGGACACCTCAAAACGTTTAAATCAGGAGAAATGTCGAAGTATCGAATTTCTGTAATCTACTATTCAATTCCAAATTAACAAAGCTTTCAAATGATGTATTACTTATGAAATTATTTTAATTAGCAGCTGAGATACAAAAGAAAACCCATTCAGGACACTTCAAAACGTGTAAATCAGGTGAAATCTCTAATTCCACTTTCGACACTTTAATTAGTAGCTGAGATACAAAAGAAAACCCATTCAGGAGACCTCAAAACGTGTAAATAAGCTGAAATCTCGAATTCCACTATTGCGATGCAAAAGAAAACCTAATCAGGAGACCTCAAAACGTGTAAATCGGGTGAAATCTCGAATTCCCCTTTCGATAATATAACCGTACTTTAAAAGGTGTATCGAATGACATATTAAAAAAATATATATATTAAACATAATTAGAATTTTAAATATTGAAATTTTAAATTATTACAGCGCCATGACACCTCAAAAAGTGTAAGTCAGGTGAAATTTCAAATTCCATTATCTACGGTTGTCGGTTAATGGAAGTAAATAGAAAAAGAAATATTTTTACCTTAAGTGTATTTGTGTCGTTTTGAAACTGGCATCCTCTTTCGACAGATAAAATGTCAGGCGTGTAAAGATAAAATGTAATTTGCAATTAAAATGTAAATCTTTTGTTTATTGACCAAAATCGATGAAATTTTAACTGCAAGTTTGTTTTGTGGTGTTAAGATTGTATACTAATTGAAATGTGCGAATTTTGAAAAATTGAAGGTAATAGAAAATTGCAATTTTTAATCGCAGTACAAAAACACGTGACCTCATTAAACGCCAGATGTTTTTTCTTTCCTTTCAAGATCGTCTGCCAAGTTAAAATGCTTGTGATTTGTTGCCACCATTTTTTTTTAGTTTAGTTAATTTAAAAAAATCTAATTGTCCGATCGATAAGCCGTTTACACCATCGGATTGAGAAAAGAAAGCCCTTTCCAATGGTATCTTGTTTGTAACAATACGACTGATATTTCTAATTTATTTTCCACTTTTTCCGTAAAAATGTCGCTTATTAAGCATTTAATCATGAATTCTGGGTCATTTTTCGGTAGACATGGGTCGACATTTTAATTAATATCTCCGCTAATTAGGGTCGCATCGCTTAGCGAATTATCGCGATGTCGAGATGAAGAAATTCTGCGTCTGTCGACACCGGTTTCGAGTTGATGCGACCATTAGCGCCGGAGCTTTAGCGATGACAAGGCATTTCTCACAGACAGACAGACAGACAGATGCGTACAGATTTTAATAATATAAGGAGATTTTAGTAATATAAGGATATATTACAGACCTTCATCCTATAGTGGATTGATAAAGGATGAAATTGCCGATGATGGTGATATATATAAAATCGTTTGTCCTGAGTGAGTACGTGAGTGAGTGAGTGAACAAAAAAACTTCTCCCATCGGTGGAATAATCGGTCAAGGACCCCACTGCCTGTGGCAGCGTATACAGGCGCGCACGGCATGCATGTTTCTTCACCTACCGTTCCCGCACCTTCTTATTATTTTAGACTTTAAAAAATACTCGCAGTCATTCTCTCGGGCTTTCAAACATAACAATACTAATTTCCAGTACTCTATCTGAATTTATTTATTTTTGCCACTGTGCACGTCCCCCTTCCCGCCCCTCGTAATAGTTCTGTACTTTCGAATATATTTGCAATCGATTTATCGGGCCTCAAAACCTAACAACACTAATTTTCAGCGTTCTAACTCTTATTTATATATTTTGCCCCTTCACACCCTTTCCGTCTATCCTAAAAATTTTACAAATTCGAAAATATTCGGAATTGATTTGTAGGTATTAAAAACCTCCGTATACCAATCCTGAACGATCTAACTATACATTTATTTTTTCCCTCCTCCCCTCCCCTTCCCACCCCTCCTAATAACGCCACAAATTCGAAAGTATCCGCAATCGATTTGTAAGCATCGAAAACCTATATGTACCAATTTTGATTGACATAACTCTATTTTTATTTTTTGCCCCTCCGCGCCCCTCCTAATAACTTTACAAATTCGAAAATATCCGCAATGGTTTTTTAGGTATCAAAAACCTCTATGTACCAATTTTGAACGATCTAATATATTTTTATTTTTTTGCCCCATAGCCCCCTTTCCCGCTCCACCTGGGACAGATTTCTGAAATTAAAGAAATTTCTGACACTTTTTTTTTTTTTTTTCTATTTGTGGGAGTTATATTTTAGAGCAAAAATCTCACATATATCTTTTTTTTCTGTTTGCGATATAAAGGATTATTTTAAATCACGTTTTGCCCCCTCTCCCCCCCCCCCCCCCCGCTTTTGGGGGCTGAATTTCTAAAATTCCAGAAATTAGTTTTTAGGTATTTATTTTAGCTATATATTAGAGCAAAAATTTCACGTAAATCTGTTTTTTCGTTTGAGATATATAGGAGTATAGGAGTATTTGCGCATGTGAAATCACGTTTTGCCCCCTTTCCCCCTTGGGGACCGAATTTCTAAAATTCCAGAAATTAGTTTTTAGATATTTCTGTTAACTATATTTTAGAGTACAAATTTTACGGATATCTGTTTTTTTCTTTGAGGTATGAAGGTTTTTGTGAAATCACATTTTGCCCCCTGCTCCCCCTTAGGGGGCGAATTTCGCAAAATCGCTTCTTAGGGGGTGCTTACACTACATGTTCTATAATCTGACCCAGTTTCGAGTCATTGGCTCCAGTAGATTTTGCTGTGCGTTGATGAGTCAGTGAGTGAGTGAGTGAGTGAGTGAGTGGAAGTGCTCTTTTATATGTATAGATAAAGTTTTTTTTTTTTTTTTTTTTTTTTTTTTGCAATAAAGTATTTTAATAATTTAATAGACTATTTATTTTTACACATCAATAATAACACAATTAAAGCAAGCGATCAGCGTTTTCTATTAGAAGTGTTTATCAAATTATGTTTATTATAAATTTAAATAAAACATTAATCCCCCCCCCCCCACAAAGATATAAAAATTACTTTCCCTTAAATGACAAAGAAAAATTAAAAGAGTGTTTTATTTTTAGGTGGAATATATTATTTGAATAATTTAACAAAAAAATTATATTTTTAAATATAATAATTATTTTCTTCTAAATTATTCTTTTGTTAAAAAAAAAAAAAAAAAAAAAATCTTTTTTACTTGAAATTATAATAAATTTCGAACTTTTTATTATAAACAAATCTGAAATCTCAAAAGTCAACAAACATGCCTGATCAAAAACGCTTCCTTCGTTGGATCGCTTCGGTGTGCGGATGGAAAAGGGTAAAAGAGAGGTTGCTTGCGTCGCATCCGCGATTCCAGAGACATGCCGCGTATGTCACTGTAGCTTGCCTCTTTGGTGTGCGTGCAGCCTGCCTTAAGGCTACTTGTCAGTCAATTTTTTTTAGAAGTTCTACGATTCAGCTTTCGCGTCTATGGGATACCTTTTATATTTTCACCCCCTTCACTAAGTCATTAGTCCAATTTCCGTTAAAGTTCATTCTTTGTTAAAGCTGTCAACATTCGGAATTTATTGTCGAGTAGGCGTTACTGGAAGACAAGAAGGTAGGGGGGGGGGGGGTTCTTCTACTGCTAGAGAATAAGGGACTGAAATATGTCAGTTTTTGTAGAATAAGGAAATTTCTTATTTTATGTTTATTGCTCGGAGTAATCTATCCTTCCTCCCAGGTTTATTGTTAATATTTTTTTAATAATTACTAACATTTTAGATGTATGTATCTATCTACAACTGAAATTACATCATATTAATACATGTTCATAATAAATAGCTTTTTCCGAAGAGATTTAAATCCTATATTCACTTTAAATATGTCTACAGTATAGCGTTGTTTTATTTGATCTTCTGTGTATGTATCTTTATAAATATGTTTTATTATAAATATTCTTGAGCAATTTTTGAGATAAATTGTAAGAAATAAAATGGAATAAAAAAGAATATGTTGTTTAAAAGTATATTTAGGTGTATATATATTTAGAAAGGTATAACTTTTGAATGAATGCCTCGATATTTTTTTCTTTATTCTATAAAAAACTAAATAAGATAAATATATTATACGTAATATATATTGTTAGTTAGTGCCGTAACAAGTAAACTGGGGACGCCGGTGTGAGAGAAAATTTATGGGGCTCCCTCCTCTGCTTTATTACTTCAGGCGCAATATTAAAACTTTTACAGCAAATACTAATACAATAATAATTGATTACAATATTCAATAAAAAAGTATTTAAAAATCGTTCTAGAATAAGAAAGCAAATTAGTAGCTAGTATATCATAATTTTTGACAGATACTGCATTTATGAAAAAAGCATTTATTAAAAAAAAAAAAAAAAAAAAAAGAAAGAAAGAATGTTTATTTCAATATTATAAATGCTTTGTAAAAATTAAATAAGCAAAGCAAAATTAATTATTTAAATAAAAATACAAAAAAATATATATAATGAATAAATGCCTTATCTGAATGAACTGAAAATTTATATACATATTACAGTAAAACCTCTCTAAGTTGGACACCTACGGTTCCAGGAAAACGTGTCCAACTTATAGGGGTGCTTAGATTTTTCGATTTAATTAAACTGCATCTATGCATGCCTTTTAACATTTAATCACATCTAAATATAAAATAATTAAGTATACTCATAACTTATATACAAAAAATGATTAATTTGCTAATTTAAACTCTAAATTTAAACGTATATTGTGGCCATAATAACACTTTCTTTTATAATTTTTTATATAACAGCGCCATCCACCAGTTAATATGCACGAAAATTTAATCAATATAACTTCTCACAATAAAAATTTTGCATATGCATTTTGCTGCAATTTTATTCAATAGACGCTGTGATAGTCATATGGAAAATCGGAGAATGTGATTAAAAGTAGTACCACTTTGTCTACTGATATACACCCAAATTAAGGTAACATTCATTTTAATAATATTAATAGCTTATGAAGTTTGGTGAATTTATTCGCTCTAGAAACTGTGATATAGTTTTCCTGTGAAAGGGGAAAACAGCAGCCTAGCAGTGACATCTGTCGATTGATATGCACCCAAATTGAATCAGCATCTTTTTTCGCTATAGATAGATCTCTCACATATTATGTTTAGTGCAATTATACACTCAAGTAAAACTTTGTAGAAAAAGTAAAAGGAACAAATGTAGAGGAACTCTAACTACCGAAATGTATTGTCTAATATTCATTTTAAAACAGTCTAAGTCAAAACAGGCTCTCTACTGGATATTTCCTGGAGAAAAGAACAAAAACAATTCATGCAAATCAATAAAAAGAAAGACTATTTCATTAAGCGCTAAAATTCAGTAATTTGTGAATTTTTCAGTTGAACAAAATAAATATTTTTTTATAAGATGAATATACATAGGTGAATATAGCGTGACAAGAAACATTGCTTTTTGGATATTTACAGTTATTTCTACAAGGGATAAGTAAAATTTCTAAAAACGGTGAGAAAATGCAAGTTTTATATATTTTTTTCCAGTCTCATTGGGTAAAAGTGTTCAACTTAGGATAATATTTGTATGTCCAACTTCCAAGTAAGAGGGATGTCCAACTTATAAAGGTTGGACATAATGTTAATCCTATGGCTACATTCCGTTCCGATAAAAAGTGTCCAACTTGACCGGTTTCACTGTACAAATAATCGTCACAGAAACTGTATAGATTTTGGGGGATATATTAAAGATTTTTTTACAAACACAGAACAAAAAAAATTATTATTACGGCTTACGGGCTCAAATTATTTAAAATGTGCTAGCATCTAAATGCTTTATCTGATTGCACTGAAAATTTATATACATTTTAAAAAACACTGTCGCAGAAGCTGTATTGATTTTGGTGAATCTAATATACTTATATATTTTTACAGGGACACAACGAAATATTCTTTATTATTATGATCTATGGGCTATAATCATTTGAAGGGCTGTAGCGTAAAATAAAACAACATACTATATGAACCAAAAAAAAAAAAAAAAAAAAAAAAAAAAAACTTTTAATTTTTCTTTTTGTTTATTTAACGATTTCTTTTACTATATTTATTTAACCATTAATTACTTGATGTTTGGAATGTTAAATGGACAATGGAGTCATTCTAGATATATTAGATAAAGCGTAAAGAAGCAGAATGAAAAATAACTTTTAAAAAATGGTTAAATATTATAACTAGGTATATATATATGTATTTATGCGGGCATAACTTTTAAATGGGATCCCGAAAAACAGGGCATCGGTAAAAAGGGCATCCGGAAGAAAGGGCACCGGAGAAAAAGGCACTTTTTCAAATCGCAAAATTATAAATATCAAATAATGAATTTAAAGAATGGCTTTCAAATTACATTTTTGAAATTCGGTCCCCAAGGGGGGGGGGGCGAAACGTGATTTCACATAATCCTATATATCTCAAAAAAAAAAAAAAAAAAAAAAAAAAAAAAGATATACGTGAAATTTTTGCCTCTAAAATATAGCTAATGCAAATATCTAAAAACCAATTTCTGGAATTTTAGAAATTCAGCCCCCAGGTGGAGCAGCAGGGGGGGGGGCTAGGGGCAAAAACGAATAGAAATAGAGTTAGGCAGTTCAAAATTGGTTCAAAGATAGGTTTTTGAAGGCCTGCAAGTCGAATGGGGATATTTTCGAAAGTGTAAAGTTATTAGGAGGGGCGAGGGGGGGGGGCAAAAAATAAAAATAGAGTTAGATCGTTCAAAATTGGTTTATAGAGGTTTTCGATACTTACAAATCAATTGCGGGTATTTTCAAATTTCTAAAATTATTAGGAGGGCGGTAAGGGGGGCTATGGGCAAAAACAAATAGAAATACAGTTAGGCCGTTCAAAATTGGTACAGACAGATTTTAAAGGCCTGCAAGTCGAATGGGGATATTTTCGAAAGTGTAAAGTTATTAGGAGGGGCGAGAAGGGGGGAGGGGAGAGGGGGAGCAAAAAAATAAAAATAGAATTAGATCGTTCAAAATTGGTATATAGAGGTTTTCGATACTTACAAATCGATTGCGGATATTTTTGAATTTGTAAAATTATTAGGAGGGGCGGGAAGGGGGGCTATGGGCAAAAACAAACAGAAATACAGTTAGGCTGTTCAAAATTGGTTCAGATAGGTTTTAGAGGCCTGCAAGTCGAATGGGGATATTTTCGAACGTGTAGAAGGGCCGGGAAGGGAGGGGAGGGGCAAAAAAAAATAGAGTTAGATCATTCAAAATTGGTACATTGAGGTTTTCGATACCTACAAATCGAATGCGGATATTTTTGAATTTTTAAAATTATTGGGAGGGACGGGAAGGGGTAGGGAGCGGAGGGGCAAAAAAATAATAATAGAGATAGATCGTTCACAACTGGTGCATAGAGGTTTTTGATACTTACAAATCGATTGCGGATATTTTTGAATTTGTAAAATTATTAGGATAGACGGGAGGGGGGGGGGGGCGAAGGGGAAAATAATAGATATAAGAGTTAGAGCATTTGGGGAATTTTTTCCGAAGGCAGTGAGAACCCGGTGCGACATATTTCCTAAACAGATTTTGTTTCACTTTTTTCTTTTTTTTTTTCTTTTTTTTTTTTTTCTTTTCACGTGACAAAAATTAATGCAATTTTGAGAATTCAGTAATTATAGTGATTCATTTAAAAATAGGGACCAGAGAAGCGGGCGTCGCCTCCTAGTAATACATAAAGAAGAAAAAACTTCACTTCGTTATCAGATTGTTCTTTTAATAAATTATTTATTTACCTCTTTTTTCTTTTTTGTTTTGCAACAACAATCAAGCCATTTCTCAAAAGAAATAACTTTTTAAACATTTAGAAAAAAGAACAAAGTCAATAAGCATGTATATATTATTATGCAAGAAATAATAACAATTTGATACACACCTTTATATACAATTTCACGAAATATTATAATGAGAAGATATGCAGGAATATTTTTATAGAATTCAATTTTACCATACAAATAGTAAAATTAATATAAAACGTATGAAACACGTGTTAAAAGAAAGAAAAAAAAAAAAAAAAAGAAAGAAAGAAAAATTAAACTCTCATAACTTTTACCATAATTATTAGACTGTATAAAACAAAACAATGAAAATTTAATTTATACTATCGATTAATTAAAAAGGTAAATTAATATACACAGTGAAGCATCGATAATCCGGCATCGACGGGAAACAGACATTGCGGATTTTTCCGGAAAAATAGGTGTCCACCAGCGGCCAAGCAGTTCTGCGCTCGAAGCCGGTACACGTGAGGTGCGATCCCAGGTCGCGCTCGTCGGCCTAGCCGTTCGGAGTTTTCCGTAGTTTCCTCCGAAACTTGCGTAGATACGGGCTAGGATCCCTTAGAAAGCCCCCCCCCCCCCGACGGATGGCACTCTCTTCAAGCCTAGGACCTACAGCAGCTCTTTTACTTCCATTACCCAACTACCGTAGGTAATGGAAGTATTGTATTCGATCCAAAAATTAGATATCGAGATTTCACCTGATTTACGTGTTTGAAAGTCTCATGGGCCGAAAAGAGTGGTTTTTGGCAATTGGTCAGTGTGTATGCGTGTGTGTAAACTTCCGGTTATTATAGCTCGGAAACTAATAAAGATAGAACTACAAAACTTTAGAATTGAAATAGGTCTGGTGTACAGACGAATTTTCCAAATTTTGGTGAAAAATGGAAAAACAAAAGTGGGATATCGGAAACCGGAAGTGAAGCCGTAAGCCGTATCTCAAAAACGGCTCTAACGATTTTCTTCAAAGTTGCTGTATAAACACTCTATTAGACGTCCTTTCCAATGATATAGTTGGTTAGTTCAGAAAAATTGATAGGCGTCCTTTATAAATAGCTGAATTCCATGTCTTGCACCTACATTAATGCACCTACATTTATATAGAATTTAATTCGGTTATTAAAAAAATAATTCTGTTTTTAAAAAATAATTTATTAAAATTATTATTTAAAAAATTTATCTTTTATGATAATGCAGACGATTTCCATATTAGAGAAGTAGTATAACACTAAATGTCCAAAAACAAAGTCCATTTTATTCTCAAAATTAAAAAAAAAAAAAAATTACGATTTTTTTTTTTTTTTTTTTTCTGTTTTTTTTTTTTTTTTTTTTTTTTTTCGTTAAAAGTAAAAAAAAAAAAGAAATCGATAATTTTGTTTTAAATTATCGCAGATCGATGTTTCAACCATTCGTTTTTAAGGTATTGGCGAGCTCTTTTGAAAGATACCCATCATGAAAATTTACTCCCCTCGAGGGGGGACTTCCCCCCAAGGGGGGAGGCGAGGCTCCTACATACACAAAAAAAAATTTCCCAGTTAATTATCTCTAGTACAAAAAATATATATTCGTTTCATTTGATTTAGTGCAGTCTATAGACGTTAAACTTTACTTACCTGCAATTTCCCCCATAGACATAATGTATTAGAATTTCTTGATTGTCCCTGTACACGAACCATTTGCTTGATCTTAACGAAAAGCTTACTGTAGCATCCCTACATGATACACATTTAGAATACCAAGTTTGAACTTTCTGCCATAATTTGTTTTTGAGATATGCTGATAACAGACAGACAGACACACAGACATACAGACAGACAGACAGACACACAGACACACAGACATACAGACATACACACAGACCATTTGCTAAAAACATGATTTTCGTATTCAGGGGATCTCAAAACGTGTAAATATAACAAAATCTCGCGTTCGAAAATTTGACCCAAAAACAATACTTTCTCTACCGTATGGGTAAGAGAAAGTAAAAAGAAACAATAACAGTGGGGAATCCCCATAAACAGCCATAACGTTGTTACAGACACTTGGAGCTTCAGGGTTATACAAAAAACGTTGTTTTCGTGATAGTGTAAGCATTTCATAATATTAATATATACGCTCCAGTGGAATGCAAAAAAGTAAAACAAATGTGGGACAGCAAAAATAATGAGCATTTTATTAATTTTATGTAATAATAATAATCTATATACAAATATGCAACATGGAATTTATCGTACGCGTTTAGCTTGCTTTGACATACAGCTTGGTTATATAACGCAAAACATTTTTTTTTTTTTTTTTTTTTTTTTAATGAAATATTTAAATTTTAAATAATTTTTACTTTCTCTTACCCATAAGGTAGAGAAAGTATTGTTTTTGGGTCAAATTTTCGAACGCGAGATTTTGTTATATTTACACGTTTTGAGGTCCCCTGAATACGAAAATCATGTTTTTAGCAAATGGTCTGTGTGCATGTGTGTGTGTCTGTGTGTTTTCAGCATATCTCAAAAATAAATTATGGCAGAAAGTTCAAACTTGGTATTCTAAGTGTGTATCATATAGGGATGCTGCAGTAAGCTTTTCGTTAAGATCAAGCAAATGGTTCGTGTACAGGGACATTCAAGAGAATTCTAATACATTACGTCTATGGGGGAAATTACAGGTAAGTAGAGTTTAACGTCTATAGACTGCCTAAACCAAATGAAACGAATATTTATTGTTTGTAATAGAGATAGTTAACTGGGAAAAAACAAATTTGCATGTAGGAGCCTCGCCTCCCCCCTGGGGGGGGGGGAAGTCCCCTCTCGAGGGAAGTAAATTTTCATGATGGGTATCTTTCAAAAGCTCGCCAATACCTTTTAAACGAATGATTGAACTATCGAGCTGCGATAATTTAAAACAAAGTTATCGATTTTTTTACTTTTAACGAAAAAAAAAAAAAAAAAAAAAAAAAAATCGTATTTTTTTTTTTTTTATTGAGAAAAAAATGGACTTTTTTGGATATTTGGTATTATACTACTTATCTGATATGGAAATCGTCTGCATTATCATAAAAGATAATTTTTTTAAATAATAATTTTAATAAATTATTTTTTAAAAACAGAATTATTTTTTAATAACCGAATTAAATTCTATATAAATGTAGGTGCATTAATGAAACTGGGGGGTTGAGGGGGCGGTAGCCCCCCTTACACAGAACTAATTATCATATAAAACTCTTCAGAAGCCTAACATGAATTGTTTAACACAGGTTTACATAACAGTACTCGTTATCTTACCTTTTAATCTGCAACCTTTATTTATAGTATTAAATTTCAGGGTAAGAGAAAGTCGTGTGAGTGACACACCAAATTATTAAATATGTTTTTCTTTCTTTCTTTTTTCTTGAAAAAAAAAATAAATAAATAAATGAATAAAAATAAAATAAAACAAAAAATAAAAACAAATAAATAAATAAATAAATAATAACAATAATAATAATAATAATCTTTTATTATTAGTATTTACAGAATTAATCGGGGAAAATAAAGGGCGGTATATAATAGAAAAGATAAAGCTGATTAAAATTTAAGCTTAATTAACATTTATTTGTATTTTATTTATGTAATTCCTTTTACAAGAAAATCTATTTTTTTTTTTTTTTTTTTTTAATTATGTTAGCCGGAATCACATGATAATATAGTGTAAAAAACAAGGGCTATAAAATACATGGTTCAAAAACTAAAATATTTAATACATGCTGAGATACAGTAATCTTCAAAATCGTAGCTCTTAAATTATAGCAGATCCACCTGTCCAAGAAAGGACTTATCTGAAGGCAGTGGGAACCTGGACCAGACACAATGCGAGCAGAAAAGAGATGCCGTAGATAGCGGGTACCTGAAGCGAGGTTTAGAGCGATTCCAATTTAGGTAATTTTCTTTTAGTTTTTTATTTATAGCGTGATATAAAATATAAATAAGTGATTCAATTCTCTTCAAAAATTTATTTGAATTTAGCTACTAGGGAAGCAGGCGTAGCCTGCTACTAAATGAAATATTTAAATAAATAAAATTAGATAGATTTTCAGTTACAAAATTTTTTGAAAAAAAATTTAAATAGGTGAGCATGAGTCACAGGTCTGCAAGAAGATAAATTAGACATAATGAATAAATTAGTATGTTGTGGCCATCACAAAACTTTCTTATATGCAAAAAAGTGCAGTTTTCTATTTTCTATTTTTATTTTTATTTTTATTTTTTTCAAGCTGTAAAATGATATATTAAAATTTAAAGAAGTCAATTTTTGGAAAACGTATATTAACTTAACGTTTGTGGTTTCCCTAAATGCAAAAACAGAATTATTAAAAAAAAAAAAAAAAAAAAAAAAAGAAAGAAAGAAAGAAAGAAAGAAAAGAGTCAATCTAAAATGTAATGGATGGTAATAAATAAATTTTATTTGTGTCCCTGTAAAAATCTATAAATGCTAGACTCCCTAAAAATCTACACACATTTCATGGAACAGTGACTTATAACAATTATATGAATTTTCAGCTAATTCGGATGAGGCGTTTAGACGCTTTTGCTCTTTAAATAATATGATTCCGAGAAAACCTTACCCCAATGGTAAGGTTTTTTTTTTTTTTTTTTTTTTTTTTTTTTGCGCCCCCGTAAAAAGATTGTAAAGGGTAGATTCCCCAAAATTCAGGCAGTTCGGCTCAATAGGATATAGCGTTTAGACTTTTTCACGCTTCACCGAATTTGAGCCCGGTAAGGGCATACTGACAAAGAATTTTTCACCATGTCCTGTAAATACAAAATCTATAACTGCTAGACTCACCGAAATCTATACAGTTTGTGCAACGGTGACCTGTAACATGTACATAAATTTTCAGCTCAATCGGATAAGCCGTTTAGACGCTATAGCATTTTAAATAATTTGATTTCATAAACCACAATGATAAAGAATTTTTCTTTGTGTTCCTCTAAAAAAAAAAAAAACCTTATGAGAGCTACATAGTTCAAATATCATATAGTTAGTGTGATGTTTATCTATAGCATGCATATAAATTTTCAGTTCAATACCATATGGCATTTAGACGCTATTGCACCTTAGATGATAAAGAATAATGATAAAAGACATAATTATGAAGAATCTTCCGTTGTGTCTTTGTAAAAGAACTATAAGTGCCAGATTCTTCAAAATTTATGTACTCTGTACATTGGTGACCTATAGCATGTATATAAATTTTCAGCTCAAACGAATAAAGTGCTTAGACATTATTGCAGTTAAAAAAAAAAAAAAAAAAAAAAAATGTTTACGTATAGACCATAATGATAAAGGATTTTTCTTTGTGTTCCTGTGAAGAAAAGTATAAATGTTACATTCACCAAAATTTATATAGTTTGTGCAATTGGGATTCATAACATGTGTATAAATTTTCAGCTCATTCGAATAAGGCATTTAGACGCTATTGCACTTTAAAAAATTTAGGCCCATAGACCATAATAATAAAGAATTTTTCTTTGTGTCTCTGTGAAAAAAAAAACAAAAAAAACATGAACGATACATTCACCAAAATTTGTATAGTTTGTGCCACGGGGATCCATAACATGTGTATAAATTTTCAGTTCATTCCAGTGTTTCATTTAGACGCTTTTGCGCTTTAAAAAAATTAAGCCCATAGAGCATAATGATAAAGATTTTTCTTTGTGTAAAGAAAAAAAAAAAAAAAAACTAAGTGCTAGATTCACCAAAATCAATAGGGTTCGTGCTATGGTAACTTATAACATGTGTACCAACTTTGAGCTCGTTCAAACAAAGCGTTTAGGCGCTATTGTGTTCACTCACATACATACGCACATACATCTTCGTAAAAATAGTAAATATGTATTCAGGGGACCTCAAAATACGTAGAAACACCAAAATCTGAAACTCGAATTTTTGACATGATTGCAATACTTTTCTCACTGTATTGTTCGGAAAGTAAAAATTATGTTGTTTGGTAAAGTTACAAAAAATATACGTATTAAACAGTATGACATACCTAGCTAATTAAATTGATTTTTTAAATTTAAATTTTCGGTTATCTTCAACTGAAAATTTCGTTATTAAAAAAAAAGAAAAGAAGAAAAGAAGAGAAGAGACCTTAAAAATTGCCAAATCTGAATTTGCAGCAAAAAGCTTTTTTTTTTTTTTTAAGGGGGGGGGGGGTGAACTTCAGATATTAAGAACTTTGTATATAAATATCATAAAAGTCAAAATAATGGAATAATTATTGAGTGTTACAATCATCAGAAAATTAAAGAAAGAAAAGGAAAAGTAGGCACGAATGTAGCATGAAAGCGATAAGTCCGAAATAATATTTTGTGTTCTTTGGATTTTTATGTTGTTTCTATACAAAGATCTCTGCATCGACCAAATTTAAATGCTTTAGCTAAGTTCTTTTTCTTTTTTTTTAATTAATTAATTAATTTATTTATTTTAAATGTCCCCATGCAATTGTTTAGTAAGAAGAAATACAGTCGAATTTCCCTAATGAGCAATATTTTAAATATTTTTATGCACTTAGTATTAGCTCACTTTAAAAATATTGAGAACATAATATGGATTTTTTTAATAATCAGTTAAAACTGTGTCCTGGACAGTTGAAACTTGTTGCAATGCGCAAAAGAATGCTGAAGATAAAATTATTATTTCCCCTTCAATTCCGCCAGAAGAATTTAAATTTATAAAGATTAGGTAAATATATATAGGATAAAAATTTATTAATTTATGGGGAGTATGGGATCTTTAGATTTATTTTAAAAATCTATTTAAAAATTATTTAAAAAAAAAAAGTAGTATATTTGTGGTATGGAAAAAAGAAATTATCTAATAAATACATATGAATAGTTTATGTTCAGAAAAACAAACTGATAGTTCTTATTCCGTATTGCTTCTGTCCCTTTTCTACTGACATGGGTAAGCATTCATTCACTTCAGGGCATTTTCACACTTTCAACTAATAAGAATGAAATCTAATGACCTGTCATCCTTAATGCGCTTTCTACCTCCCACCAGTGATAAATTACAGCAGGACGGAAAGGGGGAAAATCCAGTTTTTGCAGCTAAAAACTGCATTTCTCCCCAAAATTATTAATACGTTTTTAAAATTTAAATATTATGAAAATTAATAATAATAAGTTACATCATTTAAAAAGGTCTAGTATTAATTATATTATTGATAAAACAACTTGTTAATTATTTGAGGGCGATAAAGGAAATCAAGTAAAATTTCGACTTTTACAGCTTAAAAACAAATTTAAAAAATTTAAAAAATCAATTTTTGAAACATGGGGGAACTCTTAACGGCCATGAATTTTCCGAATGCGAAAACAGAATTTAAAAATATGCATTACGTAATGAGTAATAATGGGGATTATGTTACAATAGATTAATACGGGATTTGGATGACCTTGAAGCTCACTGACAGAGAGCCTTAACAGGTGTTTCTTCTTTTGCTGTAAACTCACCTTATTCATTTATTATCCTGACAACACGCTATAGGAGTATAAAGTACGGGAAACGCCTGTATGCAATTAGACAATTTCTTAGAAATAAAGTTTAACAAAGTAGTAAATGTTAGAATACCAATTCGAGATATGGAGTCCTTTGGAGTGCAAATCTAAGGTTACTTATTACAGAGATGAACCTTGGAACGTTATGAGGTAAAAAAAAGGCGGATCCCGGGAAAAGTGCACGAAAGAAAGAAAGGGCAGCAGGGAAAAAAACACTTTGCATTTTGCAAATCGTAAGAACAATAAATATCAAATAATGAATTTAAAGAATAACTTTCACATTACATATTTAGAAATTTTAATTAAATTGGTACAACATTCCTAGTATATACCTGGAGGGAAAGAAAGAGGGTAGGGGCAGATTGAAAAAAATAATTGTTTTTAAATCATCTTATTACAGATTTTAATGAAACTTTATATAACAGTTACTTACTATTTATGAAAAAATTACAGTGTCGCACACACTTGGGTGCTGAGGGGTGGCAAGGGCAAATTAATTATTTCTCTTAAATTAAATTATATTTTTTTAACGTAACCTCATTATATTTATATCATACTTTTAGTTCCCCATCATACTATAGGTATGGGGAACTTAGGTAATCGTGAAAAATTTCGACCTCGGTTTTTTTTTTACTTTTTTATACGTTTTCAGGTGTGAGGAATCCGAAAATGACAAAATTTGTATGGTGTCGGTCTGTAGGGTGTCTGTTAGTGTGTCAGTCCGTCAGTGTATCAGTGTGTTAGTCCGTTAGTTTGTTAGTCTGTTTACACGATATCTCACGAACAAATGATCGCAGAGAGGTCAGATCAGTTTTAAAATATTACTTTCGATGCTGGCAAGAACCCTATTCATTTGGAACATTCGAATTAAAAAACTTCGTAAGTTATTAGAAATTTACGATTTTCTTAACATAGGAGAATAGGACAAAAATTCACTTAAACGTGCATTAAATGGAAACTTTTTACTGTAAAAATATCAGACCAAATTTAAAATATCCGTTTTGATGCCGGAATGAACATCAGTAACTATAAATATGCTACTTTAAAAATTTCGCAAGTTATTGGAAATTTACGAATTTTTTAACATGGCAGTACAGGGCAAAATTTCACATTAATGTCAATTTTGAGGGATATTTTCATCGTAAAGATGTCAAACCACTTTCGAAATATTATTTAGGATACTGGCATGAATATCTTAGACTATGATTTTTCCAATTAAAAAAATTCGTAAGTTATTTGCAATTTACGATTTACATAACATGTCAGAATAAGGCAAATTGAGCATAAACTTCCATTTTGAGGATCATAAAACATTAGATAACTTCAAAATTACATTTATGATATTTGTTTGAACATGACTGAATACAAATATACTAATCGGAAAATTTCGTAAATTATTCGTAATTTACGATTTTATCAACATAGCGAAATTGTAAATTTTTCATATAAATATGAATTTTGAGGATTATTGCATTGGAAATAGTAGCATGAAAACTAAACAACGGAATCGACCCTGATAAAATAAATTAATAGATTAGAATAAGATAAATATATCGATGTGAACGGTGGATAGCCTATTAGGCGGGGATTTCATTCTGTCACTGATCCAAGCGTTGGTCAAATTCATTTCTTTTAACATGATTATAATATCTCAAACTAGAAATTTATGAGAACCTATATATGATGGGGAACTGAGCAGAGTCCACCTATGCCAACTAGATTAGTTCCCCATCATGCGATAGGTATGGGGAACTTTGGTAATCGTGAAAAATTTCGACCTCGGTTTTTTGCATTTTTTATACGTTTTCAGGTGTGAGGAATCTGAAAATGACAAAATTTGTATGGTGTCTGTCTGTAGGGTGTCTGTTAGTGGGTCAGTGGATCAGTCCGTTACTGTGTTAGTCCGTTAGTTTGTTAGACTGTTAACACGATATCTCACGAACAAATGATCGCAGAGAGGTCAGGTCAGTTTTAAAATATTACTTTCGATACTGGCAAGAATCCTATTCATTTGCAACATTCGAACTAAAAAACTTCGTAAGTTATGAGAAATTTACGATTTTCTTAACATGGGAGAATATGACAAAAATTCACTTAAACGTGCATTAAATGGAAACTTTTTTACTGTGAAAATGTCAAACCAGTTTTAAAATATCGGTTTTGATGCCGGAATGAACATCAGTAACTATAAATATGCTACTTTGAAAATTTCGCAAGTTATTGGAAATTTACGAATTTCTTAACATGGCAGTATAGGGCAAAATTTCACATGAACGTCAATTTTGAGAGAGATTTTCCTCGTAAAGATGTCAGACTACTTTGGAAATATTATTTAAGACACTGGCATGAATATTAATGACTATGAATTTTCGAATATTAAAATTTCGTAAGTTATTGGAAATTTACGAATTTCTTAAAATGGCAGAATAGAGCAAAATCTCACATAAACGTCAATCTTGAGGGATATTTTCATTGTAAAGATGTCAAACCACTTTCGAAATACTATTTAGGATACTGGCATGAATATCATAGACTATGATTTTTTCAATTTAAAAAATTCGTAAGTTATTTGGAATTTACGCTTTACTTAACATGTCAGAATATGGCAAAATTGAGCAAAAACTTCCATTTTGAGGATCATAATACATTAGACAACTTCAAAATAACATTTATGATATTTGTTTGAACATGATTGAATATAAATATTCTAATAGGAAATTTTCGTAAATTATTTGTAATTTGCGATTTTATCAACGTATCGAAATTGTAAATTTTTCATATAAATATGAATTTTGAGGATTATTGCATTGGAAACAGTAGCATGAAAACTAAACAACGGAATCGACCCTGATAAAATAAATTAATAGATTAAAATGAGATAAATATATCGAAGTGAACGGTGGATAGCCTATTAGGCGGGGATTTCATTCTGTCACTGTATCAAGCTTTGATCATATTCATTTCTTTTAACATGATTATAATATGTCTCGCACTAGAAATTTATGAGAACATAAATATGATGGGGAACTGAGCAGAGTCTACCTATGCCAACATTGCCAACTAGTTTATGAAAATCACAATGAGTGTTATATATAATCACAATGAGTGTTATATAATGAAAATCACAATGAGCGTTATGCGTGGGGGGTCCCAGAAAAAATATGGTAAACGGAAAAAATGGTAACGTAAAAAATGGTATCCTTGAACATCAGAAACTTCCTATAAATATAGTAATAAATATCATTTTTGTATATATGTTTTTTCGTATATATATTAGTAGAGAAAAATTCATGTTAGACCAATTTTCGATCTTTTGAACACAGCATCCACCCATTTCCACACCTTCAAATAAAAAAAAGAAATGATTTTTCTACTTTCTTACTGCTTTGTATATCCCCTCCTTGTCCTGCCCTCCAAATATTTGTTCACTTATTTTAACTTATTGTTTTTACTAATTGAGTTGAAAGGGATTTTAGCATATATTCCATAAACACAGCAAACTTTTGGAAAATTATTACATTTTAAAAACAGTAAATATTAATTTTCTTTTGTATAGATTACTGTAATCAATATTAAATTTATTAACATTTACTATAAAAGAAAATAATCTAATAATATTTTTGTTCTGTTTTCAAAGTAGAAAGTATTGGATTCGTAAAAAGTTTCTACTTCCAGGTTGCCAACTGAATTACAGTTTTTGAGATGACGTGACCATAATTTCATCATTAAAACTAGTATGAGGTGTTCACCACAAATCTTTCTTCTACAGTTTCCTATACAGTTTCACTCACTACAAATTATTTATAAAAATATTTTTCCATGATGAATGTTGACTATTTTCCTCCCAGAGAAGTATAACATTAATTGTCGAAAAAAGTCAATTTACCACAAGGTATATAATATATATATATATTTTTTTTTCTTAAAAATGAAAAACATCGATAATTTTTTATTTAATTATTACAGATCTATAATTCAATCATCGTTTTTAAAGGTATTCAAGAGTTCTTTTGAAAGATACCCATATTTAAAATTTACACACTCCAAGGGTTTCTCTGAGTGGTGTAGGAGTGGGAGGGGGGGGGTGTAAATGATGCCCGTGCACATGCAAAAACTTTTCCTGGTTGAATATTGCTATCATAAATATTTATATATAGAAACAAATTTCCTTATTAATATACGTTTATACAGAATTTTGTCTTATACAGCTATATTAAATAAAAAAATTAATAAATAAAAAATGTGTCAGCGTCACCTTTTGTGCAGTTTATCCCCAAATGTAATCAGCTTTGATTTATGTCTAGGTCCAATAATATATAAAGTTTGATTAAATTCCGTCCATTGGACCTATAGAGGGAAAGCCCTTCAAGGGTCTTTCTAAGGTGTTTTAAGCATATTTACGCGAGTTTCAGAGAAAAACATGGAAAACTCCTAATGGCTAGGTCGATGAATGTGAGCTGAGATCAAATCCTGCATTCTTCATTTACCAGATTTTAGTGCAGAACTCCTCGGCCACTGGTGCTGCCAGGGAGGTGGAGGGAAAGAAAGAGATTGTTTTTATATCACTTTCTTCTGACCCTCTTTTATATTTAGAGTGTTTTTCCACATAGCCTGATGATAATTATATAAAACTATATAGAAATCAGTCAAACAAATATATAAAGCATCCCCCCCCCAACCTCCAATTCTTTATTACATATCTAACAATCTCTTTCTTTTTTTCTTTCTTTCTTTCTACACAATGTTTCATTTAAACAATGGAAAAAAAATATAAAAAAATTGCAAAATATATTTTTTATATTCCTTGTTAGCCTTACCTCTTAAACCTCACTTTGGAGCGATTTTTCTTATTTCGTTAAAATTAGTAAAACTTAATATAAAATAAAAATCATTCTTTTCCATTCTGCCTATCCAGCTCTATCTCTCCTAAATATATTTAGCCCATAATGAACTTTATCTTTCAGAATTAGTAAGTAATAATTGCACGTACACAGTTTGATAGAAATCGCAAAATAAAGTAAAAAAAAAAAATCCATTTCTTACCTGCTTCTCCTCAAGACTCTTCCATATAAATTTAGTTATCACAATGTATTTTGTAAATTACTATGTAAAAATTATCCAAAATTTGATTAAAATTTAAAAAGAAAAAAAAAAGAAAAAAAACACTTTTTCTTCGAGCACTTCCCTCCCTCTTACCCTACTCCCCAAGTATACTATAATTCTACTGTGTTTTCTATCAGTTAATAATTATTATAATATACAAAGTTTCTTTAAAATCATTAATAAGTCATATGAAAGTCCCCCCCCCCTCCCCTTTTTTTTTTTTTTTTTTTTTGCCTATGCTCTCTTAAACCCAGATATATGAAACAGATACTATACTTTTTCATTATGTTGAAAAGTTTTTTAGAAATCGGAAACAGGTAGTGAACTCTGAGAAAAGAATCTTTTTACACTATGTTTATGGGAAAGAAATGTTATTAAAAGACTATGTAAAAATACATCTCCTTAAAAAATTAAATAATTTTCCTATTCTGTCATTTTCCATCATTATTTACAATTGTTCTCGTCTCAGTCAAACTCATTAATATTTTATAGGCGTATCAAAGCTGTTTGAAAGTTTCAGATTTGTTTCACCCGTCCAAAACTTTTAATTAAATAATGATTATTATTATTTTTTTTTCCCTCGCTTTCCTTTAGAGGATTTTTATGATTATCGTTTTATTTAGCATATTGAGAATTATAAATGATATTGAATGAAAACATTCTTGACACATTCCTTTGTTTTAAAATATTTTCCTGCAATAAGCAATTTTATAAATTTGCACAATAAATTATTATACACGTTTCAAATATTAAGAAAACACTTTCAATACAGTGACACAAATATAACTGAAAAATATAGCTTAAAACAGTTTTTGCTAATTTTTCTAATTATATATATATATATATATATATATATATATATATATAATTAGATATATATATACATATATACATATACATATATTGAAAACCCTTTCAAACATTGCATAATATGAAACCAAGTATCACATGAAGAACTATAAAAAAATGAATGAAGTTGACGAAAAGAAAAAATAAGCAACCTGAAATTAAAGCATACAAATTCATTACTTTTTCAAGTGCATTGAATGAATGTTGTATGCAAATTAGGTGATCATTCTGTCATGCTGTATGCAAACTGCTAAAAATTTACAGCAGGTCACCTAAAAGACTTAAAAATAATTGCAAACAATATGTGGAAAAACAACTTAGAAACAAGCTTAAGAAGGGGAAAAAACCAAAAAAGAAACAGAAAGACATTGTGAATATAAATATTATTTAATATTAGTATAAATTACTATTATTAAATGAAGTGATATATTACTTAACGGAAATATTGATATCTTTAAAATTACCCAACTCATTTCTAAATATTAGGCATATCCAACTGAAAATGTTTGTTGTTCAGTAACTACTTCTATAGTAGAAAATTTTATATTTTTCTCTGCTTAATAATATTTATTGATTATCAGTCTAAATGTTTGTTGTTTAATTTATCGCAATGTTAACTGTTTAAAAAGTTTAATGTAGTCTCTTACATTAATATTGTATCGTGCATAATACTATTAAATTATTTTTACTTCAGTAAATGAAAATAAAAATAGTTGATGTTGGGTAATTTTTTTTCTCCCCATCTTAAATGTCTTTAAATTCATTGTCGTAATCTTTGAGTTTTTGATTAAGCGATAGTGATTTTACATGATCTCATATATTGCTGTCTCAGAAACAACTCAGATTTTATTACCCTGTTGCTGTAATTGTCTTTAATAAAGACAGAGCAGTTTTTGAATATTACAATATTAGTTTTCAGTATTAATTTTTGTGTCAATTTTTTCAGTATATTTTGTTGTATAATGCTTCATTTCCATATGTAATTATTTATTCATGAATTCAGTCTTCCTTCCTGATATTTAATACTTATTTATAATGATATGTTATTATTATTATATCTGGAAACTGTTTCAAACATTTCAAAGGAAAAAATAAAAATATCAGATGAATAAATGAATATATGTATATTTCATTCTGAAAACTTATTTGAAATGAAGTGTAAAACAACTTTATTATTAATATACGACATGTAAAATTTATGGATGTAAATAATGATTTCAGCTTTAAAATGGTGGTTATAAATGTAGTTGAAACGTAATACAAGTTTAAATTAATATCACTGTATTTATTTATTTATTTATTTTTAAGTATGTAGATTTTAATATAATAGTTAAAGTATAGTATCAAATTGAAAATAATTTTAATGGGTGTTTTTAAATATTATAAAATCTTACTTAATACAATTGTTGAAATCTTTAAAATTACTCAACTTGTAAATAGTCTCAAATCTTCTTTTAAACCAAAAGATCGAGTTTTTTATATTATAGCCAAAATATTACTAATTTAATTAACCAAATCTTTCAAATATTTCTCGTTTTGTTTTGTTTTTCTTGCGTATTATCATTATTATTATTCATTTTACTGGTGTAGACAATTTTAAATTAAATTAAACGAAAACATGTATAAGAAAAGGGGTGAAATTGCTTTTGAAATTACGACATTTTTTTCTTTCTTTTTCCAGATTTCAGGATATTTTCCCCTCGTTGTGTATACACAGAAAAAGATAGTTTTTCGAAGGGGGTTTATCAATGAGTTTGGAATTTGACCTTGGCCACTCTTTGATTTGTCCGACAAACATCTGTTGCAACACGAGTAGGGTTGAGGCGGGAGGAGAAAAAATATTATCTTGAGGAACGATGTATACTGTAAATGACAAATACTTCACATGTACGCACTCGGAAAAGAAAAAAAAAAAATTATACAATATTATATACAATGAAGCATCTTTTATGCATTTTTCAAGGGACCTTTCGTAAAGAAACAAATAAATAAATAAATTAAATAAATAAATAAATAAAAATTGTACAACCTACATTTTTTTTTTTTTTTAACACACTATTACATAATAAAGAGAGATATAAAAAGTCTAATACATTGCATGGTTTTCTTTTCATCTGTTCGCTAAAAATAATTTTCAAATAAAATTTTGAACAACTTAAAAAGATAAAATAAAAATAGTAATTTTTTATTGATATATTGCTATTTTATACACACATAGATGTTAAAAATATGGAAAATCGGAAGAAAAAAAATTATACCTTTAATTCGAATTTAAACTCCGTTGATTGTCATTTATTCATTAAAACCCATCTTCATTAAATTAATATATTATTCTCTTGATTGAATATGTATAAACAACAGTTAATTATATTATTCTTAGAGATTTTAACGTTTGGGAAAGGGATGTTGGCCATGCTGACTATGATGCAAAGCATAATTTATCGAATTTAATTCAAAAAATATTTCCTCGTACGCCGAACGACATAAAATATTTCCTGAGAGTTTCAACATTATTTATATTAATTTCCCTTCGAAAGATGAGTAAATTAATTTCTCGGTATCGTCTTCATCGCTAGAAATAACTTAAAAATTTTTTTCGACTATTTCATCAATCGTATATAATTTGGATAAATAAAAATGAGAAAAATATGGATGTGTGCTTCAATATTTTTTTTTTGCCGACTGTACGTAATTACCCTTTCGAAACTGAAAAAGCGTACAGTGCCGTGTACCTCTCCCTTTATTTGGCTGCCCATTTTACTATACATGTAAAAAAAAAAAAGAAAGAAAGAAAGAAAAAATTAAGTTTAATTTACGTGAAAATAAATATCTTAATGTTATAATTCGAAATGTTATAATTTGAAAAATTACAAATTTTGAACATGTGAGGAATTTTTCAAAATTAAAATCAAATGTTGGGTGGGGTGGGGGGGGGGGGTGGAGTTCTTGAAAGTATTGTTAGAGAAATTTTAAAACTGGTCTGGCCATATTTTACAACTATTCGTGTTTGAGATATTTTATATACAGTATAACTAACTAACAACTTGACAAAGCTACCGACGAATACAATATCGATTTTGTAATTTTTTTTTTTTTATTTCCTTATACTTTATATCCCAAAACTTTTAAAAACGTCCAAAACCGAAGTCGAATATTTTCACGAATATGATTTCCCCGTAATATGACGGGGAACTAATACTTATGTTCTCGTTGCAAATTATTAAGAAATAATAAGAAAGAAAGAAAGAAAATAAATAAATACAAAAGTAAAATAAATATAAAGTAAAATAAAATAAAATAAAAGTAAGTTTACCAATCAGTTACACATAAAAAAGAATTGCACCACTGTTGAATTTTATTATTCTATATGATTTCAGTAATTCAAAATGAATTAAGTTTAGATAGCTGTTTTATAATCTTAAAATTGAAATTGTAAAATATTCGTCAACGACCGGTAAATCCTTTTAGCTTACTCACTATTTTTTGTTATTATTGCAATATTATTATTGCAATATTATTATTTTGCTATTATTGTTCCGCTTTAGCGGGACGGACAAAATCCCCTCGGACAAAATCCCCTCCGGACAATATCCATCCCGGACAAGATCCACTCCGGACAAAGTCTCATGCGTTCAAAATCCATTCCGGACAAAAGACCCACATGTTTGAAAAGCTTAAAATACACTTCAAATCAAAGGTTTTTGCAACATATTTACAAATTATATTAAAAAATGTATTAAATACATTCAAGGGAACATCCTCACTTAAAAAAAAAAAAAAAAAAAAAAAAAAAAAAAAGAGTGTGTGTGGGGGGAGGGGGGAGCAAAATTTCGTATCTTTATGTCCCTTTATATCTTAATGAAATGTCTTACTTTAAAATGCAAAAACATCAACACCTGAAATTCAATTTAAAAACCTGATTTATTAAATCTCTTATGAGGAATAAAATAAAATAAAATAAATAAAGGATATCTCCCTAAGATTTTTGCTTTAAAAATAAAAAATAAAAATAAAAAATATATAAAATAAATAAATATATATATAAATATATAAAATAAAATAAACAAGAGGTAAGAAACAACCGAAAAAGTGATCACTGTGTCGTTGGAGAGATGAAGTATGTCCTCCTCATGTTTTTCAGTGACGATTGGTTTAAGACAACATTTAGGGGGGTGGTAGCAAATTAACCAAAATCAATAATATTTGGGATCTCCCTGTATCGTTAACTGAACGAAGTGACCTATAACTTTAGGATATGTTAATACAGATCCCGTAATATTTGTGCACGAATTTGTGTGACGATAGCATGTTAAACAAAGGAGATATAAGCAATTACTTCGAAGCTCAAAAAAAAAAAAAAAAAAAAAAGAAAGAAGAAAGAAAAGAAAAGAAAAGAAGAAAAATAAGAAACATAATACAATGAAACTTGAATAATTCGAAATTCTGGATAATTCGAACATTTTACTTGGTCCCTTGAATTTTATGATAAAATAATGTTGAAAAATCGTGGATAATTCTATCTAATTCTATTTTGGATAATTCAAATTTTTCATCCGATTACCTTTAAAATATTTCACTAAAATTTGTTCCCGAGATTTTTCTCAGCTAAAGTGCATTACATAGTCTTTCAAAAGAAGGATAAGGAAATAGAAGAGAAGCCCCGACGCTAGTGCATCAGAAGATATGGTCCATATACATGAACTTCAAGGTTTTTTTTTAATTGAAAGTCATGTCTAAGGTAGTAGATTCTATTTTTTGTATCAAGTCATATGCTATGACACAAAGATTTTACTTAAAGAAGGAAAAAAAAATATATATTTGACTATTTTTTAAACAGTGTTGAATAATTAAGCTCGTAAAAAATATTGATTTAATGGGGGGAGGGGGGATGTAGCAGTTTTCTTAGAAATAAAGTTTATGTGTTAAATCTTTGATCATAAAGTTTAATTTTTTAATATATCTCTTTTTTTGACAAAATAGTATATGTAATTCGAATTTTTGGATATTTCGAATTTTTCTCTGGTTCCTTCAACTTCGAATTGACCAAGTTCTACTGTACCACTAAAAGTTATTAAAAAGCTGTATTTCATTTATGAAGACGACCGAAATTCATTTCCGGTGACTTTTTTTCCGCTTACCCTACTTAATACTATTGTTTCGGTTTTTAATAGAAATATTTGTTTTAAAATACTTTTAATATTAGAAGTTTATTAATTATTACTATTTTTTATATACTAGGGGGCTCTGCCCCTGCTCGCTCCGCTCACAAACCCCCGAGGGAGACTTCTCCTCCCCCGACTCACTTTACTCATTAACACATGCTGAGCTCTGCCCGCCTATTCGCTTCGCTGTTTTCTTTCACTGAAAAGGAATATTAATAGTGCATATTACAAGACAAAAGCAGAAAATTATTATGGAAATCCTCATATTCAATGTCAAATTGAAATATATAATATTTATATATTTTTTTAAATAGAAAGAAATTCATGATATCTAGACCATTTTGCATTACAACTTTAGTATATGACGCTTTTTATTTATTTTTTTACAACCTTAGATCCGGACCGCGGTACCCCTTCGTAATTGGAAGATTGCGGGTTCGATTCGCGAGGCGGCCAAAGACCGTCGTGTACACTAATCGTGGCTGGTGCACTTAAAATCTGTCGTGACCGCGAAGACCTCCATGTTCCCACCCACACTATACCTCTGGGGATCACCAAAGGGAGGGGGGGGGATCCCTTGCGGGAAGGATCAAAATTTTGATGGCATGTGACCGCCTGCGTACAACCAAGGATCATATTTTAATTTTCCCGTGTAAAATGACTTCATGATAGAAGAACAACGTTACTGGGAGAAACTTTCTTCAAAATTGCAAATAGAGTACCTTTATAAACTTGTCGTTTTTAGTTAATAACTTCTTTAATTAAAATGATAGAAATTTCTAAGCAGCTGAAATGTCTTACTTGGAGTATTCGGAACACATTGATACCTTTCATTACGCGAAGGACCCTGCCCTCCACTAGAAGATGCTGTCGCAGACAAAAAAATTTGACGCCAGTGACAGTAACTTTTTTTTTAATATATAGAGATAAAGGAAAGCTGTTTAAAAATTATTTAATAAAATATTCTAATTAAAGAAAACAAATTTATTTATTTAAAACATAATTTTTAATAACTAATTTTGTTGAGATTGCTTAATTATTATAGTTTGC
The DNA here is from genome assembly GCA_963930645.1 of Salticus scenicus. NCBI lineage: Eukaryota > Metazoa > Arthropoda > Arachnida > Araneae > Salticidae > Salticus > Salticus scenicus. The sequence continues at coordinate 98,110,301 of OZ005657.1, forward strand.
ACTTTTAATCAATTTAGACTTTTAAATATTTCAGTTCAAGCGGTTCTGCTATCAAAGCTGGAAGACTAGAAGTTCTGGGTTTGATCCCAGGTCGCGCTGCGTTGATCTAGCCGTTCGGAGTTTTCTATGGTTTTCTCCGAAACTCGCTTAAATACAGGCTGGGGCCTCTTAGTAAGTAAACCCCCTCCCCCCGGAAAGGCATTTCACCCACGCGTAGGACTCTCGTGTTGTCATTCGGCCCTAACACCTACACCACGAAGATATTTTTAATATAAACACAACACAGCTTCAATAACAGCTGTCAACAGAAAATCCACAGTACAAACTGTATAGCATTAACCATAGATCCGTTGAACTTTTTCGATAGTGTTTGTATCAGTACTGATTATTATTCATTTTCTTTTCTTTTTCTTGGAAAAAAAAAAAAAAAAAAAAAAAAAAAAAATGATTTTGGTGAAATTCTGGCAAAAGCAAGATTTAGTTTAGGACGGAGATTTTTTTTTTCTCCAAGTTATAACATCGCTTTCAAATTATTCAATTCTATTCCCGATAAATTTTCGATTTCGATAATTGTCCAACTATCATAAAACTGGTATCGTAAAAATCCGCAGATTGAGTGGTCCTCTGTCCTTAACAAAAAAAAAAAAAAACTTTAGAGTTATAAGAATTTATCCTCATGGGGGGTAACAAAATGAAATGTATTTCTATCTGAACATGGTATAAAAATGTCACTTACGGCTGGGTTGCAATTTTTTTAAAGTATCAGTAAGTGCTACATATATTTCTTTAGTAGGAGGAGAAGGCAGCAAGAAAGTAGATGATTCTTTGTTTACCACTATGTTACTTATTTTCATATTGGGTTTAATTTCTTTCGAGAGTGAACAAGAAGACCACTTTTCACTTTACAACTAATTCAATTATTTTTAAATTTTCTAAATATAAAACTTATGAAACTATCAAATAATGTATCACAATCAGCATTATTATTATTATTATTATTATTATTATTATTTTGTACATTATTAATTAAAAAAAGAAAATTTAATTTTAAAATTCAGTACGCAAACGGTAATTCTAAAATTTTACATATGTCAGATCTATCACGTTATATTTATTAAAAATTTAAAACTTAAAAAAAATCAGAGGAGAGTCTTGTTTATATAGATTAATATTTCTGAACTTCAAATGTGTTTCAATTGAGTGATATGATGATCAGTTGAGTGATATGACTCAATTGAGAGCAATTGAGTGATAAAAATGAATAACTTAAATCGTGCCTGTTATTTGTCATGTCTTTCACGCTATATTATTACCTTACTAAGTGTGAATTCTTTTTCTTAAATTAAAAATTCTGTATTATTTATAAAAAAGACATGCAGATACACTAGCACACCAAAATCCATAAAGGTAAAAAAATATTTAGTAATTAAAATTGGACAAGAATGCGATTTAAAGTCTAGTCCGTCACAAATAAAATTAATAACAACTGAGATTTAAATTTTTAAAATTAAGGATTTACTGAATGAAAGTTTTCTCTTTCACCTTTTCTATTTATTTAAATTTAATTAAAAAATATATTAGCTCCAACAGTTCTGAGAGGGTTTTCTCTCAAAGATGGTTGACGTGAGGTTCTATGCTCGATTCCAGGTCGCGCTCGTCGGCTTTTCCGTTTGGAGTTTTCTGTAGTTTTCTCCGAAAATTACATAAATACTAGTTAAACCACTTAGAAAGACCTCGCGGAAGGCACTTTCCTTGACCTGTTGAGGGATTTGCTCCAAACTTTGATAGATACAACTACATTTAAATTGATAGGGAATTCTGTGCTGTAGTTCCTGAGTTATTAGTCACCACAAATTTTTGTCACACACACACAGAACTTTCTTAAAAAAAAAAGAAAAAAAAAAGAAAAAAAAATGCGTATTTGATGCTTTTATTCTGTTTGAAATATTTTAATAAAATTTTAAGAAAGACGCAATACACTGGTAATTATGTTTTTGTAGGTATCTGCATACCCTGTGCGTGTGTATGTGTAAGGGGGAGAGGGGGGGGGGGGGTTGTAAGCAAAGAATGATTTCATTAAAAAAATTTATTGTTATCAGTAAAGCTAAATATATTATTAGATTCTGGGTTGTCGAGTGATATAAAATATCGACATTGAGAAAGTAATAGCTTCTTATATTTTCATCCATTATTTAGTAAAATGTGAAGGGATGGGGCACAGCATAAATAATAATAATAATAATAATTTATATTATAGAAAACATTTCTAATATATATATATATATATATATATATATATATCATGTGGAAATCAGATGTAATTTTTCACTACTTTCTCAATTAATTTCCCAATCCATGAGCTTGATTAGTAGGGGGCATAAATTATTTAAAATTCAATTCAACTTTCTTAAATAATTTTACCGAAATAGGCTTTTGTCCTGAAGGGATTTTGTCCGGAGTAGAATTTGTCCGGAGTGGAATTTGTCCGGGGTGGATTTTGAACGGAGGGGATTTTGTCCTGGACCCCGCTTTGGTATTATTATATAACTGTGGTTCACAGCTGAAAAGCGGAACTATTTTACAGCTAGAAAATTTAAAAAAAAAAAGAGAGAAAAGAAAGAAAGAAAAAGCGTTTAATCTCAGCTAAATATTAAAATGTGTGAAATCTTTTTATATTTGGGTTAAATAAGCAATTATTTTACAGTAACTAACAAAAATTGGACGTTTTTCAGAGTTAATTTCTGAATCTCATCACTTTATCAAAAGTGAACAAAGTTCTTGCTTTTATGTCTGATTGCAATAATTAGTGATATCCTCCCTTTCCTAACTGCATGATCATATCAATTACGTTTGACTTATTTTGTTTGATCCATTTTTTGCTCTGTGGTTCACGGCTGAAAAGAGGAACTATTTCACAGCTAGCTAAAATTAACATAATAATAATAATAATAATAATAATAATAATAATAATATTTAGCTGCGATTAAATGGTTTCAATGTACTAAATGGTTTTAAATGGCATTAAATGTATGAAATATTTTTATATTTGGATTAAAAAAGCAATTATTTTGGACACAAATTGAGCGTTTTTCGGAGCTAATTTCTGAAACCGATATTATAGATGCTAAAACGAGCCTCTTGTATTCCCATTTATTTCAGTAGTTTTTAAATAAATTTGATTCTTCGATAATTTAGACAAACGCTCTAGAATTCTAATAGGGGTTTCTAGAACTTGCTTTCAAAGGACACTAGAATTTATAAGGATGAAATGAAGCTATTTTTACTAGAGCCATAATTTAGAATCTTGATGTCAGTTTTAGAATAATTTCTCAGTGCAAAACGTAAACGTAGTAAAGATAGACACTCTTTTTTAATTGTCATTGGGCATAACCTTCCCTCTGGGCATATAACAGGGGTTCAGTGAAGGTATTTCGAAGTGTTTACTGATGATAACGAATTTAGAGAAAGACATGAATAGTTTTCTCTAACGACCTTTCTTCTAAAGATGCAAGCGGCTGGGCTTTTGATGTCCATTGCAATTCTACACACCTATTTCAACAAAGAATTAAGTACCCAGCAGCTATGAGTCAAAGAAATAAGACAGATTTTTTACTGTGTAGGAAATGGAAAACTTTCCTGACATTTTGGGAAAAGGTTAATGCTGAGACGCAATTATGAACAAATATAAGTGAAAAATTCTGAATAAAAAAAGTTTTTGCTCTTTTTTTTTTTTTTTTTTTTTTAAATAATTATTTTGTAATATATATATATATATATATATATATATATATATATATATATATATATATAGATATATTTCCAAAAATATTTCTTAACTCTAGAAAAGTTAATAAATAATAAGAAGAAGGCCATGAAGAAGAAGAAAGAATGGTTATTTTCTTCCTTCTTTTTGAAAATACTAATAAACTTATAATAAGTTAATAAAAGATAAATAATTTTTAAAAAATATTATGACGAATAAATGTAAAGTTTTATCATCTCAAATATTTTCTCACGAAATAAAATTTTATTATATATATTAAGTTTTACTTGTATTTTAAACATATATTTCTAAAATCTTTCATGAAAATCTATTGAGAAAAGCCATAATTTAACTACAATTACTTTATGAATTACTTTCATCTCTACACCAATTATGTCTGAGCACAAATTAGAATTACTTCAAATATCAAATAAGTTTCAGACGTTATCAAAAGTTTCGTTACCATTTTTTCTGCTGAATATTTTTTCCTTTACTATTTTATCCGCTTACCATCTTTTCCGTTACTATTTTTCCTATACCAGTTTTACCGGTTACCGTGAACAATACCTATAATCGTGTGAAATATTCCAAGACATTGAAAAAATTATTTTAAAATTTAGAAATCAAAGTTTATCTGAGGAAAATCCCAGAAGAAAAGGTTTATTTAATCTAAACTTTAGAAGCTGCATGTAATATCCAAAGTATTCTCTTTAAAATTATATTTATTAGAAAACATTAAATTATTTAAAATATCGTTTTAAAAATTTCCACATCTATCTAATGCAAATTTAATGTACTTCAATTCTGTATGGCCTAAATCTATCAAATCTATTAAAATAAAATGAAGTCGACGTATAAATTTCGAATAAAAACAGATTTTTTACCCTTTCATTTACGGTTGTGGCCGAGATCAGTGCTCTCAATCACATAGACGGAAAGTGTCAGATTCAAACATTCTTTTGCTGAGCTGTGCTTACCCATTTTGCGGCCTAGTACAGACTTTAGATTTGCGGGCCCCTCTAACACCCATAAAATTGCACAGGAACGACAATAACACATATTTCAGAATACATGTTATACAATAAAAGCTTAATGCAATGTACTTTTATATAATGCTAATTTAAATATATAATAAACTAGTGGAATCCGTGACTTCGTTAGCGGAAAAAATCAACAAAAATAATTTATTTTGTAAAATTTTCCTCTCTGAAATTGTTGTGTAGCACTAGTGCGACTTAACTCACTCTCTCCCCCTATATGATAATCAAAGTATGTATTCCACATCCACATGCTATTTAGATCACAAGCAAAAAAATTAAAGAAAAAGTAGTTTTCTGCATTGGGGTTTAAGTTAATTGCCTGTATGTACAAGTTGGTATAAGAAAGATTACAATTCGAATATTTAATTGTATAACTATACACATAATTGAATTAATTTTAAGCATCACTAATTATATTTGATAGCATAGAAAAATGCATACCCACATAAGTATTCATATGATCTTCATATTTTTTTCTCTTAAAATATCTTTTGTAACTGGTATATTTCATCTTAACCATAGTGTCAAATATTTCGAAATTAAAATTTCAGGCAGTAGTTTCGTTTGCTAAATGCATTACTTTTTTTATATTACTTTTGCTTAGCTTTACTAGTATATGAAAGGTTCTGCTTTCAAAGCCGGAATACAGGAGGTCCCGAGGTTAATTCCAGCTCCCGCTTGTCGGCCTAGCTGTGCGGAGTTTTGCGTGGTTTTTCTCTTAAACTCGTGTAAGTACGAACTGTGACTCCTTATAAAGTCCCGATGGACGATATTCCACCCAGACGTAAATTATTTGATCTTAACCCACAATCATAATCTTACTCCTGTAATTTATTCTCAAGAAATTTTTTTCCCCTTTCACGTTTGAAATATATCTATCTATCTATCTATATATATATATATGTCATATTAAAATGCACAGTCACAAATGAAAAGATACAATTTGCAGTCAGTGGACTAGGTAATTATTCAATTAAGTGGAGTAGTTACAACCTTCACGCGAGACAACAAATTTTTTTTTTATTATTTATTGATGAATTGCAACGATTATTTTCTGAAATTGGAGCTTTTTTGACAATGAAGTTGAGCAAGAAAGAATCTTAAATAAATTTTAAATAAAATTCTAAACATTTAAATATAATTTTAGAAATTAAAAATTAAAAATTTTTGATAAATTAAAATTTTTTTATATCTCCTGAACTAATGATTCAATTTACAAACTTTTTTCACTCTTATATACAGAAAAGATTTACCTTCAATTTGTCTTCAGGATTTTTAATTAGGAGCAAAACTTTTTTGGTAATCCAAAAATTATGCATGAAATAAGTACTTTTTTCAAATTAAAAGTAATATTTAAATAATTTATTTTTATAATCAGAAATCCTGAAGACAAATGAAGATAAATCCTTTCTGTATATAAAGGTGAAAAAAGTTTGTAAACTGAACCATTAATTCATGAGATATAACAAATTTTAAATTTATCAAAATTTTAAAATTTAAATTTTTATTTAAATTTTTAAAATTTTATTTAATTTCTTTTTAAGATTCTTTCTTGCTCGACTTCATCGTGAAAAAAGCTTCAATTTCAGAAAAAATAATTACAACAATTCTTCAATAAATAATAAAAACAAAAATTTGGTGTCCCGGACCCCCTTGAAACTTATCTTGAAAAACCAACTTCCGACAAACAACTCAAATGAACAACTAGCTGACTGGAGCATTCTCTTCTTGCGGGAGCGATCACGTGATCGCGAGCGCTCTGATTATCTTAGGAGATTCATACTATACACAAGAAGGAGTCAGAACATTCTGGATTAAATTTACCTATGCATTGCACAATATAATAAATAACGGTTTTTTCATCGGAAAAAAAAAAAAAAAAAATAAGAATTGAGAACAAGTTAAAGAATTTGTAATTAATAAAATATTTAGAAAATAAATTAATAAAGAATTAATTAGGACTCTATCAGTGGATTGGTAAGAAGTAAAATCATTTAAGTTTGAGAAATGAAGCCTTAATTTTAAGGGGGCTTTCATTATATTTCACATATATATAGTATTAGATTAATAGTAATATATAAATATTATTATAAATTTCACATATATTGGGACAGTATTAGACCAATAAATTCTCGAAGAGAAGGCTACAACTTTGCTACTGAGCTACAGACTAGCTCAGCTATATGTTACTAAGTTATGATATTATACTGCAATATACTGTAAATAAAACTGTACTGTCAATAATATACTGTAAATACTGTAAATAATAACTCCCTATTCGGACACATGAAACTGTCTCGAAAGTATAAAGGGGTCTTTCTAAGTGATCCTAGCCCTTATTTACATGAGTTTCGGCGAAAACCATGGAAAACTCCAAATGAGTGCGAGCTGGGATCGAACCAACCGGCACTTACCGTGAATGTTAAAAAGCCCAATTGCTTTGTGCCACTGTGAATGCTGCATCTTTGCATACTTGACAGAACACTTTATCTTAATCTCATAGTAAGAAGCCTATGGAAATGTATTTTTATATTTGAAATTTTTTTCCAGAGGATCCATTTTCTTTTAGAAATGTTTCAGGTTGAATATTCGATTTACTTGACTTTGAAGCAAAATTATCTTTATTCTGTGATTTATAATATTTCTATTTAAAGAAAAATATATCCACCTCTTTAAAGCATATAAGAGTAAAATAGCTTGATATTAAGGATGTTAAACACAGTTATCTACTTATTGTGTGACTGATTCTAGGCTATGAAAGAAAAACCAAAAATTTTGAAAGTTGGCGACAGGAGTCACTTTCTGCTTTATGGTACAGTTACATGTTTACTATTTATTCAAATGTACATTACCTGTGAAGAATAATCATCTCGAAAAGTTAACTGAGGAGGGGGAGAATACAAAGATAAAGAGTGATTAATAAATAAAAGTGCGCCTGCTGCTTTAAGCTGGTGTTATGATTTCTTTAACGTAACTAAATAAATGATTTGAAGGAGAAAGCTAAAATATTTAACGTGTTACAAATAATATTATTTAAATGCTGATTTTAAAATTCTTATTTTAACAATTAAAAAGTTAAAACTGAGATAATTATTCTTAAACTTCTAAGTGCAATTTTTATACCAGTATCATAAGATTATAATTTTAAAAGATGTGAAAGAAAACATAAATTAAACATTGGAAAAACAAAATTTTAAATATTATAATTCAAAACATTTTCATTAAATTTTAATACACAGAGGAATTTTAATCACATATATATATATATATATATATATATATATATATATATTACCATGTATATATTCCTTTAAAACTAGGTGGTGATATTAATAATTTAGTTTTCTCCAATTTTTAAATATAAGACCGCATCAAAACATAATTCAGTCGCACAATTTAACTCCCCGCCAGCTCATTTTATTCCCGGTTTGAAATCAAAGAATGCCATAAAAATTTAATGCTTATTTTCATATATATTTTTAAATATAATAAATCGTTTGCATAAACATTTCCTTAAAAAATAAATAAATAAAATAAAATAAAATTATACTTATATAAATAAATAAAATAAAAATAAAAAAGTGCAAGTAAAAAGTACGTTTAAAGTTGGTTTTCTGCATTTCATTGTCCAGGTTTATGTTACTAATGGATTTGTACCAGATTTTTTATTTGTTTGTTTTTCTCTCTATATCTTTTTTTAATGCATTTGTGGAATTTTACATTAATTTACCTTTATTTTTATTATCTTTTTTCCGGGGGGACGGTGTAAAAGGGTCTTTTTTTTTTCTTACAACGGTTGTATTTCCGCTATTATTAATTATAAATAAATTATTTTGAGATTCAAGCTAAGTATAATATATCAACGCAAACTAAGTTCCAAAGAAAATAATATGAGAATTTGTAATATTATGTTTACATTAATGTAGGTAAAAGAAGCAAATAATTTGTTTCGGAAATAAAAGTAACTACATTTATATCAAAAAACATTTAAAATTTATTTTCAACCATACAAGAAAACCATCTCATGATTGTAGTTAAAGTATTTTTATTTTAAATATAATTTTAGGAAATAGAAGAGTTCTTTTAAAATGTTGGAAGGAAATCCAAAAGCTTTAATTTATATTCATAAATCTTGTTCAGCTGCACCATAACCCCCTAGTGTTTACATAAACAAAACTTTTAGAAAAAAATTCATTGAAGGTTTTGTAGAAAAATATTTATTTGGCAGCATAAAAGTTATCTTAAAATTTTATCTGTAAAACAATTTTATGAATGTAATTAAATAATGCATAATAAACATAATATTATGAATAGCAACTTGAACTATACTTTCCAGTCTTCTGTATTTTCAAATAAAGATTGCTTCTGAAGTAATTCATTTTTAGTAAAGCCATCTTTTCCGAATTTCCAGAAAATTTAATTTTAAATGAAAATGAATACTGTGATATATTGATAAATAATTATAGAGAGTAAAGATAAAATTAAATTGTGTCATAAGAAAAGGGGAAAAATATGAAAAATATTAATATTATTTTTTTTTTATGCTGCTCTAGATCCTTCCAGGTAATCCACATCAACAGTATTTATTTTTTTATTTTTTTATTGTCTTAAATTAGTGAATGATAATTAGACAAAATTTAATTAGACTCCATTAAACAAAATAATAATAATAATAATAATAATAATAATATATGTATTGTATATATATATAAGCAACTTTTTTTTTCCTCCCTCTCTCTCTTTCGTTTTCTTCAGAAATATTTCACCCCCATTATATTTTTTCCTTTATTAAGTAACAGTTGTACTAAATTTTGTTGATGGTTAAAATTGCTTTAAAAAAAAAAAAAAAAAAAAAAAAGTATAAAAAAACTTTTTTCTTTCTTTTTTTTTTTTCATTTGCATCCCTAATTCACTAAAGCGTTTGCAACATTCTTTAAAATTTGCGTTTCACAATTAACAATTCAAGAAAATATAGTTTATCAAAATGCCTTTTTTTCCAGGATACTGAAAAATGATGAGTACTTTTCTTTTTCTTTTAAAACTAGATTTTTCCTAGCCCTGATGTGTATATATTTATATGACACATTAAAGCAAACAAAAAATTAATTTCTTTATCGAAAAATTATGTTTGTCGGTGAGAAATCTGTTGACATGACGTTACAGAGGGAACAAAAGGCGTTAAGTATCCCCCCCCCCCCCGACTTTAGGAAAAGCAAACAAGAGGACGACACCACAAGAAGGCTATAATCGATTGTTGAGGCAAATTATAAAAGTTATTACATTTTGAAAATAAACAAAATAAAGGTGAGGTGATGCATTTTCATTCAAGTTTACTTGAATTATTTCCGTCTGGATTCAAAAAAGTAATAAATCTTTTATTTTCGTGCTGTTTTTCTTATTTCATTCCAACTAATCCTTCAGGTGGCTGCAGATGGACGTTCTTTAAGAGAATTCCGCTAATTGTTGAAAGCTGTTTCTTCATGGGACGTTTACCAAACGACAAAAGGGTTAGAAGATTTAACCTCTTTGACTGAACGATTTGTAAAGGTGTTCTTATCATTTGACTACAAGTGGACACAAATGCCTGTTTTATACTCAATTATTTCTAGACTGCTTGTCTCCCCAGTCTCTTCGTTTTAGATTTTTATTTTAGATGTTTTAAAAGTTTTATTACCTGTTCCTCATATTTTTCCATATCTTAAAAAGACACTAGTGGGAGGAAAAAACTACATTTTTACATTTATTAAAAATTTCAATATATATATTCATATTTCAGTAACTATGTGCATCATGATCTTCAAAGTATTTTTGTGTTATTTTATAATATTCATAACAAATCTTTTTGAATGAATTATTTTATCCACTTGAAAGTACTTAGAAATATTCCTCTCATTTCATTATGCAATAAGAACTTCCAAATATAATTTATTCCTCTATAAATTATTTACTTATTTTCTAACTTAGATTTTTATAGATATTCCCTTAGATTTACGTTTAACCGAAAATTATTTATTTGTTTATTATTATTGTTTTTTTCCGCTTTTGATTTTAGTTGAAAAAAAAAAAAATATATATATATATATATATATTTATATATATATATATATATATATAATTTATGTTGTAATTTCGTCTAGCTGGAAAACAACATATTCTTAATAAAGTGAATAAAAATGTTGATAGGTAATACATTTATAAGAAAAGAAAATTATATTTTCCTTTAATTATCACAGCATATCCTAATTCATTATAAAACTATTGTTTTCCTAATCAAAAAGAAAAAAAGTAGACGAGAGGTGTCAGGCTCGAATCAGGTCGCAACCATCATCATAGCTGTTCAGCGTTCCTGAACTGGCATAGATGAGAGCTAGGTTGCCTCCGTTGCCTATCTCAACCAGGCCTGGACTCAAGCATATTCAATCATCCCAAACACCAACATCCAAAGAAAGATTTTTTTAAACTAAAAATAATTTTTCAATGCAAACTTATATTGCTTCTTATCTTTTCATTTTAAAGCACAAATTATTTTACTAGGATTCTTTTTTTTTAATATAATTATTTTTTTTACATAACATATACTAACAGGAGGGGAGAGATTCGATAGAAAAAGAAAAATTCTATATAACTTTTTCACTAATTGCAATTAAACTTTTTCGGTTATTACCTATTAATTAGGTAGAAAAAACAGCAAAGACTAAATATTCCGGAGAAAGGTAGAGGAAAAGAAGATTTTTATATCCTTTTTTTTCCCCCTTTCGTGGAGGATCAAAATTGTGATGGCATGTCTCCCGACCACCTCTAGGGGTGTGTCCCAGACCGTCGCCAATTGCCCGTCTGCGCAGCACCAGTGCGACGTAAAACCCAACCATCCAATCCTTTTTTTTCGGTATCTCAAAAGTTAGTAAAGTTCTCAATTAGTACTAAAATAAATAGTATAGTAAAAATTAAATGTATCTATTGAGAGAGGAGTTTGCAATGAAAAAGATGGTTTTTATATCATGTTCTTCCCCGTTTTCTCCCTCAGTTATATATAAACATCGTGTTTTGTAACAGTCAGTAAATAATTATATCAAATTTCATTGCAATCAATAAAAAGTGATATAAAACCATCCTCTCATGAGAAATTTTGTTGCGGGGGCTTCGCACCCACGGGAAAATCTCTTGATGCTTCAGCACCCAAATCACCCATGCAGTTGGCGCGGCACCCACGGCACCCACATAGTCGGCGTGCATGCTCTATGGTAGGTATTTCGATAAATCATCTTTTAATACCTTTTCTGTACACAAATCTTAATGAAATTGAAATATGCTATTCAAGTTCACTATCCGATGTTTCTTATGTAAAATGGAATAAATACCAGCACTGGTTTCTATACAGGGACACCGAAAGTATTCCAAAACATTACATTCTATGAAAGGTATTTCTGTAAACCAAATTTTAATAACTTTACTTTGTACAAAGCTTAATGAAATTGAAATATGTTATTCATATGCACAAAAGAATGCTTTCTGTATATTTGTATTAAACTTACAGGGACACACAAAAATATTCAGTTCCTTTAAGAAATATTAATAAAAATTTGCTGGAATTGCACTTTCGTTTATATTAAGTATTTTTAGTACTTTCTAACAATTTTTAAATGTGGACATGATTTCAATTTGTGTATGTGTCTGTCTGTTCGTCTGCCCGTCTGTCTGTCCATGGTGACTGTCTGTCTGTCCTCCTCCCTTAAATGCTTATGGAATTTTTTGAAACTCATATATATTATTCTAGTTCACAACCGGATGTTCCCTAATGAAAATGGAGTGAATACCTCTGCCGGTTTATGTACACGGACACCCGAAAATTTTCCAGAACATTGCGTTCTGAGAAAGGTATTTATATAAACCATATTTTACTACTTTAGAAATTTCCAGCATCAACTCTTAAATCTCACTTCTTATAATTGGAGTGGAAGGCTGATTTTTACCACTATACGTGAAAAATACCAGAGTCTTGGAATCGAACTCGGGCCTTCCGCTTAACTCGCGGATGTTCTAAACCACTGAGCTACCCTGGCTGAAAATCAGCTCGGCACTTTTCACATAATATACGTTGGCAAGGGTCACCGAGTCTGCATTAGAGCAGCTATATCAAGTGACAAATTTTGAACATAGCACAACTCCAATAGGCCACGAAATTCTAATTTAGAAATTTCAAAAAAAAAAAAAAAAAAAAAAAAAATTAAATGTGTTTTTTCCGGGGTGTTTTTTTTCTGAGGGAGCTTTTTTCCTGGATTATTTTTTCCAGGATTATTATTATTTTTTTTTTTTTCGTCTCTTACAAAAACTGTATAGTATATTATTACTTATTACTTACAAACTTTGAATAAACACCATAAAATGCAATAAACTCGCAACAATTGTTTCGGGTCGAAAAAACACACGACCCTTCATCAGGCGAATAAAGTAAGCACGAGTGCTGCAGTCAAAGCGGCAACGCTCGTTGGGTGCGTTGCCGCTTTGACTGCAGCACTCGTGCTTACTTTATTCGTTAGGTGCGTTGCCGCTTTAACTGCAGCACTCGTGCTTACTTTATTCGCCTGATGAAGGGTCGTGTGTTTTTTCGACCCGAAACAATTGTTGCGAGTTTATTGCATTTTATGGTGTTTATTCAAAGTTTGTAAGTAATAATTTTTACAACGTCAGTTTTGTGATGCTTCTTTATTCAATATATAGTATACTTAAATTTAGTACAGTATGAAAAATACATGGTTTTACTTGAAACGAATTTTGAGCAAAATTTTTGTACAGGGGTGCATCCGAATTGTTTTGTGCTGTTATGTGCAAATGATTAATAAATGATTTCATTCGCATTTTATACGAAACGTTCTTTTACTCATGCAAAATAAAAATGTACATTCAGTTTATTCTGTTTTATGCAATCTAAAGATATTAAATGGTACCTATCAGAAATGTCGTTGATAAACGTAATGCATCTGAATTCTCTTGAAAGTCCCTGAGCACGAACAACTTATTCTTTTTCCAGAATTTGGACTTTCTACAAATATGATGACAATAAATACAGGCGTACACACACAAACCAACAGCTTATTTTTTTTTTTTTTTTTTTTTTTTTTTTTTTTTTAATTAGGGAACCTTAAAACTAGCAAAAACTAAAGTGTAGCAAAAACTGAATTTCAAAAATTTCAGACGAAGCAATCATTTCTCTGCAATACATTGATAAGAAAAAGTTAAAAAAAAAAAAAAAAAAAAAAGTGGGTGTGTATTGGATGGGAGGGGTGAGCCCATTTCATAAAATGAATATGTCGATCACAATAACAAATTTTAAGTAACTTCCCCACATGAAAAATATTTAGAATAATGAGTTTGGATTACAAACATACAAGTAAATACGTGCAAAATAACCGCTAAAAAACTGATATTTTGATTCAAGGAACATAAATCGCGAAAGTTTAGCAAAAACTCAATTTCCAAAACTGGAGACAAAAATAAAACTTTTTTCTACAACATATAATAAGAGAAAATAATAAAGAATTCTTCGCATCCAATGTTATATAATCTGATAAACGGCATGTTGTAAAATTTCATTTCTATTTCAACTCTAAACATATAATAATAATTTCAACTCTAATCATTAATAATGATTATTATAATTTTTAGCGTTGCCATTATTTCCGTTGCCATTTTTTCCATTGCCATATTTTCCGGTTGCCATCCTTTCCGTTGCCATTTTTTTTGCTGCCATTTTTACCTAAATTCAATCCCATAGCGTAATTGAACAATTTTTGGAGACTCTAAACAATCATAAAGTACTTACTTTGTCGTATTCTTAAAAAAGAAAAAAAAAAAAAAAAAAAAGTGGGTCATTTTATAAATATGAATAATTTATGTCAATTTCTTTATGTTGTACATAGTATAAAGTTATTAATATATACTTTAAAAAAATGTCCTCTGATAGACCATAATGAAATGATTGAAAACTCTTTTGTGAGTTCTTGCACACAATAACGTTTCCTCTATTCATGTCATTTTCATTAGAGAATATGCCATAGTAAACTTGAATAAACATCTATTTTCGGTAAACACTTTGTTGAAAAGTGTTAAAAAAGAATATTTTTAGATCGCATTTCTAAATAGTGTTTTTTTTTATTCTAAAAGCCTAATTAAAAAAAAAAAAAGTAATACAATGTAATATTAAAGGAAAAAAGAAAATATATATATATATTTGCATCTCCTTATATTTTGCGGCCTAGTGCAACTGCACTTTTCGCACCTGCCTAAGCATGGGCCAGCTTGTTTGCCAAACCATTAGAGTTTTTCCATAGTTTTCTCCGAAATCCGCCTGAAGACCTTTAAATAGATATGCATGGAGGGTGTCTCAAGCAAAGGTAGATTTGTGAAAAGAATTAGCATTAATCCACCTATTGACACATGCATTTTTCTTCAGAACGGAAAACGAAACCAAGCATTAACATTAGAGCAAAATTACGATTCGTCAAAAACAACGAATTACCTTTTAAGAAATTTAAACTTCAACTAAAATCAAGTAAAGTTAGTAGTACTAGCTAATTCACTGGTGCATTGACACTAATGAACTTAATCGACGAATAAAAATCAAATAAAACAAATTTTTTAACCTTTCATTTCCTTTACATTATCATCCAGACCCACTAGTGGCCGAGATGATCTACTAAAAATGTGATAAATGGAAAGTGCCATGTTCAAACCCAGGTAGCACTTATTTTTACAGCCTTTCGGGTTTTTTTAATGATTTTTCTCAAAAACTTGCAAAGTGTTTGTAATCATATTTTGTAATCTATGCACCGCATGTTTTTTCGCTGTTGTTCTTGTTCATTTTTGGAAAGGAAGTATTGATACCTCAACATTTATCATGTGTAAAAATATAAAATATTTGTGCGTTGAAAAATCTCGAAACGTCAAGTAATAGAGTAATTTTCCGAGAGATTATTTTCTACCCCCATACACCCAATTGTTAATATTTCATTCTAGTTCTCTCTATCTCTTTTTAATAAAAGTTAGAGACAGACAAAGACAAAAATATAAAGAAGCAATCGATAAAGATTACGTTTGAAACAATATTTTTCCCCTTCTAATAGAAATGGCCAATTTATGTAATAATAATTTCGTACTTTTTATGAAACTAATTCTTCTGTAAAAAATATACACACAAACGTACATATGCATATGTCTTGTTTTAAAATTCTTAATCAGAATCCTCTGTTTTATCTTTATCTAAAATTTTCTCTTATCTCTGAATCTCATCACTCGTCAAACCCAGGGATCGACTTTCACCTCATTGACCCCTAGCGTTTTGACCATTTGGCAACCTGTTTAACAACACTAAGTAGGTAACAAAACAACAAAGTGCAATATAACTAAACAAGGTGGGGCGAATATTTAAAGGAAAGAGAAAAAAATTAATAAAAACATGCGATGTACAATGTAGTTTATAAATATACTAAGAGGGGGTGGGGTAGTCCTCAACAAATTCATAATGATGATTCTTCTTTCGTGCATAATTTTTAAAGAAATAAAGATATGAACATAAAATTTGGATGCCATGTTCGTTATCGTATCATTAATCGAATTTTATATAACTTTAGCATAAGCAACTCTTTTTAAAATAATAATCATTCATTTTTCTCAAATGTAAGCTTTGGAAAAAATAGAAAAATTCAACAATTTTAGGGGGGGGGGGGAAGTATAAGAAAAATTGTGTTAAAGATGAAATGCAGATAGAAAAAGACACCCATGCCTGCAAATGTTAAACTTAATCCCGACTTTTCTTTCTGTTTTCAATTCACTTTTACTTTTATAACGGATGTTTTGAAAACATATAATTACTAATTTGTAAACTATGAGAATCATCAGAATAACAAAGATGTTGAAAAATAATTTTATAATGAACATCTTATACAATTTTCATGTTTGTATGAATATTTTTTAAAAAGTTATTCACATGCAAAAAGAGAAATAGGAAAAAATAAGAAAAGAAACAGAAAAGTGAATACAAGAAGAAACGGTTATGATCTAACACATAGATGCATGTGCGTCTTCACTTGTCTGTAATGCATCCTTATGGTCATTTTTCATTATATTTTCCTTTCTTTTTAAAAAAATTAACTTGAAAATTTTTACCTAAGTTTTACTTACTTTTTACCTTATATAAAATTCGATTAATGATATGATAACAAATATGCCATTCAATTTTTATGTGCCTATGTTTATTTGTTTGAAAATTATGTGTAAAAGATAATGGGAAAACAGATTGTTCCTTTGATTTTGTACACCCATGTATCTGTCAGCTTATACAAAAAGACTAAAAGTCGTTTATTTAACAAGATATATTTCTTTTTTAATCTTTCATAAGGTATTATAAATTTAAGAAGTAAATGAAAGTGATTAGAAAAACTTCATTGGAGATTCAATAAAATAAAATGTATAAATGGCCGGAAAATATGTAATAATGCAGAAAAGTGACACTATATCAGAGATGCCAAGTGATTATGGATTGTCCGTAATCTTAATACCTGAATTTTTTTAATGTATTCTTTTGTAATAATTATCTGCAATTTAATAAGATACGTTTTACTTTTTCTTTATTGTGGTATGAAACTGATTTTTCGTTAGTAGTATCTTGGCATGTCTGCTATAGTAGAGTGACTATGCAGTCAAGTTATACAAAATTTATTGCTTTTAAAACATCTGATTACGCATGATATTTCAAAAACTTAAAATCTCTTTCTCAGATAACTACTAGTTCAGAATTTGGTCGTAATTTCACATTTTATGGAAAAACCTATTAAGACGACAAAGAATACTGAAAATGTTTAACATCAATTTATAAAAAATATATACTCCCACCAGTGACCGAAAAGTTTTGCTTTATACGCTCATTGGCTAAGCCATTCTAGGTTCCCGTGATTTTCTCCGAAACCTCCATGAATAGGAAATAGGAATCATTAGGAAGTCCACCTGTGAAATGCCTTTTTTCATCATTTAATTTGAGATTCATATAATAATAATTTTGAAAATAAAATGATAAAAATTTCGAAATATGATTTAAAATTAAGTTTAAAAAAAAAAGAAGGGGGGGGGGGCATGTACAATGGTTTGAATTTTTATTGAAATGTACATAGTGAACGTTGCTAAAAAACTAAACTTTATATTTTAAAGCAAATATTTTATTTATTTTGTACTGTTTTTCTATACTTGAATGAAAAATTAAGATTACATTGTACTAAAATTATACACACAAAATTTTTTTTTAAAGAAATTTAATTAAGTACTCGAGTCCTGTATTAGATTCGGATCGGACCTGTTTTCTTTAGGTATTTATAAACTCTTTAGAGTCTGTAATAGACTAATTTTTATTATGCAAAATTGTAAGTGATTTGCTGCAAATCGTAACATTTAGGCGAATTATGCAGCCTAGAAACAAATGTAAATCCATTTTTATTTGAAATATATTCGCAGATTTTAATTTTACATTTGATAGATTTAGATCGAAAATATAAAATCATAATTTCACAGAAGTAATGCACATCAAATTTGCATAAGAGCGTTTTTTTTTTTTTTTTTTTAATGATTCTTAAATAAACTTGAAAAAAGAAAAAAAAATTCCCCTGTAATTTTTTATTGCTTCGTGTCCGTCGACCAGCGATGACAATTTTCAGCTATTTTTGCCACAATATCATTATGCGACAACATCTATCCGATTTAAACATAAAAAATATACTTAATAAAAATATCTCTATATATTAAAAATGTTACTGTCACTGGCGTCAATTTTTTTTTTGTCTGCGACAGCATCTTCTATCGGAGGGCAGGGTCCTTCGCGTCATGAGAGGTATCAATGTGTTCCGAATAGGAGGACAGTTCAGCTGCTTAGAAATTTCTATCATTTTAATTAAAGAAGTTATTAACCAAAAACGACAAATTCATGAAGGTACTCTATTTGCCATTTTCAAAAAAGTTCCTCCCAGTGACGTTGTTCTTCTGTTTTGAAGTCATTTTACATGGAAAAATTAAATATGATCTATGGTTGTACGTAGGTAGGTAGTTAGGTTGGATTTAACGTTGCACCAGTACTGTGCTATGGGTAATTGGCGACGGTCTGGATCGCACTCCAAGAGATGTTCTGGAGACATGACATCAATATTTTGATCCACTGGCGATTACCCCCCCCCCCCCCCCGCTTTGGTGATCCACAGAGGTATAGTGTGGATGGGAACGTGAAGGATTTTGCGGCCACGACAGATTTTATATGCACCAGCCACCACTGATGTACACAACGGTCTTTGCCCGGCTCGAGTATCAAATAGGTAATCTTATGATTCCAATTACGTGCTCGGCGCTTTACCGACTAGGGTACCGCGGCCGGAAACCATGGATGTAAAAAAGAAAGAAAATAAATATAAATATCAACTTTTTTTCTCTACTTTTAGAAAATTAATTTTCTTACACTTAAAAATTAAAATATGGTCCTTGATTGTAGGTAGGTAGATAATTAGGTAGGTTGTGATTGACGTCGCACCATTACTGCGCTATGGATAAGTGGCGACGGTCTGGGACGCACCCCTACAGCTTCCTTCAGAGACTGGCAACATACAGCGCGTCAAAACTCATAAATTATCTATTGTCCGAAAGCGACCCTTGACATTTTGCACACATTTACAATGAAGGACATTACTTTTTATTGCTCTTTTACAAAAGAGACCCAATTTCGATCGCAGTAGGAGGTTTGTCAGCCGAGGGAAACTCTCTCCTGCCTCGCGTCAATTCGATTCCCCAGATCAAAGGGATATCAAAAGAAACCGAACTTGAAGCCAGTCTCTGAAGGGTCCTTAAGGATGTTTCAGTGACATGCCATTGCAGCTTTGGTCCTACATGAAGGGGATGGCTCCCCTGCTTCGGTGGCCTCCAGAGGTATAATTTTGATGGGAACTTGGAGGATATTGCGGCCACGACATATTTTCACGTGCACCAGCCACCATTAGTGTACACGACCGTCTTTGGCCGTCTCGATAACCGAACCCGCAATCTTCCAATTATGAGCTCGACTCTCTACGACTGGGGTACCGCGATCCGGATATAAGGTTGTAAAAAAGAAATAAAAAGGGTCATATACAAAAGATGTAATGTAAAATGGTCTAGATATTATAAATTTCTTTCTATTAAAAATACATGTATAAATATTATATATTTAAATTTGACATTGAATGTGAGGGTTTCCATGATATTTTTCTGCTTTTGTCTTGTAATATGCACTATTAATATTCCTTTTCAGTGAAAGAAAGAAGCGAATAGGCGGGGATATGTTAATATGTAAAGTGAGTCGGGGGGGGGGAGGCAAAGCCTTCCTTCGGGGTTGGTGAGCGGAGCGAGCAGGGGACAACAAAGCCCCCTAGTACTTAAAAAAAAAAAAAAAAAAAAAAAAAAAAAACTAAAGAACATACTTTTATTGAAATGTGAACTAAAAAGCACAAATAATTTATAAAATTAAAGCTTTTATTGGTTAGCTGTAAGATATCGCATAACTCGATGTAACGTAATTTTTGAACTAAGCTCCGAATAAGAATAAGACATTGATAAAAATACAGATAAATATAACTTATTTTAATGGAAAAAAATCGTAAGTTGCTCTATATTTACTTTTTCATAATTACCCTGTCTTTATAAATAACTAGCCATCAAAAATTCACGACGACTAAAGTTGAGTACCCAATGCTTTCCCCCCCCCCCCCATTAAATTTAGTTATATTTATCTGCATTTTTAGGAATATTTTACTCTTATTCGAAGCTCAGTTCAAAGACTAGGTTACATCGACTTGTGGGATATCTTACCGCTATTCAATAAAGACTTTAAATTTATAAATTATTTTGCGGTTTTTAGTTCACATTTCAATAGAAGTGTGTTCTTTAGTTTTTTTTTTTTTTTTTAAGTATAATTTTATTTTATATTTTTTAGTCTTAAAGAAAAAATTAACCTATAACTGATGGCACTCAAGTTTTTGCATTTTATTAAAATATCATTTATTTCTTTTTTGTCTTAAACAAAAATAAGCCTATAATTAATGACACTTAAGTCTTTTCATTTTATTAAAGTATAAACAGTTTTAGTAGTAAAGCAAAACTGAACTTATGACTTATGACGCTTTCATCTTTACAATTTAATTATAAAATGAATCTAGTTCAAAATTCTTTCTTTCATGTCTTCGCAATCTAATCTAGCCATTTCATTTAATGCGTCATCATTACACCAATATTTCCTGATAGTTTTGAGCAATCAATTTCTTCTATACGAGGAACATTCAGTGACTTTACACAACTGATCGCCACGTAAAGCTTGGCCAGCAGCAAAGATTTGCGACCCAAATACATGACTGCATAATCTACCGTGGTTAGGTAGATACCTAACTTAAAATTAATGGCAACATTCGTCTTTCAGCGGTACCATAGCTGTATTTAGCAAAGTAAAATAAAATAAAAAAATGAAAGATATTTCAGGGAAAAAAAATTCTTTAGCCTACTTCTGTTTTTTAAGTAATAGATATAAAATTCTACATGAAACAGAATTTAATTTATTCAGTACAATAGGACTTGTTTTAATCTGTTCTTCCATAATAAGACATGCAGTAACTGAGTTTCAGTCTCTAGCACCTGTTACTCTATTCATTTCTGAAATTTTCTTTAGTACAGCTTTAGCATAGGAGCCCTTTGGTGGCTTTTAAATCTTTGTTATCATTTTAGCGATGAATTAAAATGGCTATTGCAATTGCATAAGGAAACATCTTGGCGAGAAACGTCCGAGCTACTTCGGTCCCAAATTTCAAATTTAGCAAAGAGCTGAAGCTGTTCCATTTCTTTAGCACGGTTTTTCTCAATTTTATTTTAATTATTTCAAAAGAAAAAAAAAAAAGAACTTATATGTTTTAAAAACGCAGTGTAATCTGCAGCTTTTTGAATTATTAAGTTTGAATTACTTTTCTTGGCGGTAAACATTTATCCTGCCATTACTTATATTCCATTGAATTAATAAATTCTTATACCACATTGATAAAATATAATATTTTGCATTTTATTTATTTATTTATTTTATTACAGTTTTCAGATATCATGGAATTTTCTATGCCTTTTATTAGTAAGCACCATTAAATGAGTAAAAGTAGCACCAAATTTCTTAAAATATTGATTGTAGATAAATCAGCCTAGTTTGGTACATGTGCATTAATAATTATACAGCTGTCCTGTGCATTAATTTTAGCTTAAAAATGAAGTTCTTTTCAATTAATTGTTATTAATTGAAATTATTCTCAATAAGCAGTTTATTACTTGAGCTGTATTTTTTTTTTTAATACTTTCAGGCAAGAATCGAATTTTATCGTACTTTTACTGCACAAAAATATAGTTAAAAAAGTTCTTTTAATTAATTAGTTTTTGGAAGCAGAATTTTTTTTTTTTTTCAAAAAAATTAAATTATTGAATTATTTGTAAGCCATCTAACAGGATTTTTGGTAAGAATAAAAAAATAGATATGTGCTTCAAATTAAATGGTCTTTTTATTTTAAATGTCATAAGATGAGACCATAGTTAGGGGGATTTGGCACCTTTTATTTGACACCATTGAAGGTTTCTTATAAAAGTTTATATTTCCATTTAATATTTATAAATGGAACTATGTTAATTTTGTTCAATGAAATATACGTTCAGGTAACAATTCTTATGGTTTTTGATATATTTTTTACAGGTTTGAAATCTTTAAATTGCGTTTTCTTAGCTTGCATTTCCCATGATTTCACGTTCTTCAAAATGCTAAAAATTTTATAGATATTTCAGAAAAGACTTAATATTTATTTTGCCTGTTTAATAGAACCTTCTTAAAAAATAAATAAATAAATAAATAAATAAAAAATAAACTCAAATTTAATTATCTTGTTTTTTTTTTTTTTTTTTTTTTTTTTTCATTTTGCACGCGCGCATTTTATTTCCTAATTCAAAATTATTAAAAAAAAAACTTTTTCGATACTGTCCGTTTCGAAACTGATTATTATTAATTTTCTTTTCTTTTTTTTTCAAAAAAAAAAAAAAAAAAAGAAAAAAGAAAAAGAAAGAAAGATTTTGAGGAAATTCTGGCAAAAGCAGAATTTAGTTTAGTAAGGAGGTATATTATTATTATTTATTTTTTCCTTTAAATTATAACATCGCTTTCAAATTATTCAATTATATTTTCAATATATTTTCGATAAATTTTCGATTTCGATAAATGTCCAACTATCGTAAAACTGGTATCGTAAAAATCCGTAGATTGAGACTAATAGTCCTCTGTCCTAATAAAAATAAATAAAATAAAAATAAACTTATTTCTATTGGTTTACATGAATATTGTCTGGACCAAAACTGACACGGTCTGATGGAATGTCCGCGTCGGAAGAGTGTCCAGTTAATCTCAGTGATAATATTACTTTTTCTTATTCATAGAAATGGTTGAGAAAGTAAGGTTTTGGGGTTAAATTTTCAAAATTGAGTTTTTGTTAGATTTACACGTTTTTAGGTTCTCTGATTCCGAAAATGACGTTTTTAGCGTTTGGTTTCTATGTGCGTGTGCGTGCGTGTCTCAAGAACAAGCAGCAGAAGTGCAAACTCGGTATTCTATATTGATGCTATCCTAAATTTTTCGTTCAGATCAAGCAAATGGTTCATGTACAGTCGGTCAAAAAAAAAACGAAACACCCCCACCTAACTCATCAGTAAATTGTTGCAGAAAGACACCGAAGGTACCATTCGTCAGGGAATTTTGTTCTCTTTTAAGCTAATTGGAAAAAAATAGCTTAAGGGGTCGTCTCCATATTGAAATCGTGTCAAACTTTAATTTTTTCAATGGTAACATATAATTTTGATTTCGGATATCGATTCTACAGTCACTTTCATCCCCAGATATAAATTTGGAAGTCATATGGTGTATAAGTTTAGGAGTTATACACGTCTAAACTTTCGAGCTTCTAATGTTAAAGTCTGATTACACATTTTTATTCATATCTCCTACATTTTTATTTTTTTTTACCTGGTTTTTTTTATGGTGTTAATAACAGGTTTTCCAAACATATTTATGAGTTTCATTAAGATTTTAATGTTTTTTATCTATAGAATAAAAAATATTAAATTAATATTTTAAAAAATTATGTATTGTGACCTATAATTTTTCTAACAGATATCGATTTCTAGCACATTAAAATACGCGTATGCAAATTTGCAGCTCATTGGGCCAAATAGTTCTCGAGATATTCCAGAAAAACGATCGAAGATCAAGTTTGGGGTCCATATAACGATTACAACTGTATTTACAAGTAGCATTCACAACAATCAGTTTTGAATTTTATTGCAGACGATATTAAGAAAAAAAAAGTTTTAATTCACTTTCATATATTTTTAATTATTTCAACAATGTTTTTTTTTTTTTTTTTTTTTTTTTCAGCTGAAATAAATTGGAATTTAATTCTGAAATAAATTGTATTATAATATTAGACATGCGATTTAAAAATGTAGTTTAACATTTATTATTATTATATTTTTTTTATTTATCTCTTTCTTTACTATATTATATAATGTTTTCGTAATTTTCTTTAGAAGAATTGTGATTTCTAATTTATATAGTCGCTATTATTAATAGTGTTGGAAATATAAATTAACCAATTAAAATAATATAATATTATTACAGAATAAATTATTTCTTTGAGTTGGACAGAACTTCATAGCTGAGAGATCAGATTTTTACTTTCCGAACTTACGTATGTAAAGGAAGTATTGTAATCGTGACAAAAAACCCGACCTTTGAGATTATGGGCTTTCTATACTTTTGAATTACACTGAATTCATTTTTACTAGTTTTCGATTATGAATGGGTGTATGTATGTGAGTGAATACGACAGCGCCTAAATCCTCTGTTCAAATAAGTTGAAATATAGTAAGTTATTGTATGGCACCATAGCACGATCACTGTTGATTTTGGTGAATCTAGCACATAAAAGTACTTTTTACAGGCACAAAAAAGAAATATTATTTATCGTTATAGCCTATAGGGCCACGTTTTTCAAACTGCGATAGCGTCTAGATACCATTTTCTTTTGAGCTAATACGCGTGTTATAAATGTCCGACGCACAAAGTGTATAGATTTTGATGTATCTAACATTAATAGTTTTTCACAGGGACACAACAAAACATTATTTATCATTATTGTCTATGGATCTAAATAAAATAAAATGCGATAGCATTTAAAAGCCTTATTCGTTTGAGTTAAAAAACTTTTATACATGTTAATAATCACTCTCGCACAAAGTGTATAGATTTTGTTAAATCTAGCATGTATAGTTTTTTTTTTTTTTCCTTTTTACAAGGACAGAACGAAAAATTGTCATTATGGTCTATGGGCCCAATCGTTTTAAAATGCGATAGTATCTAAACACCTTATTCTATTAAACTGAAAATTTATGCACATGTTATACATTACCGTCGCACAAATTGTATAGATTTTGGTAAAGATAGCCTTTATAGATTTTTACAGGAACACGACAAAAAATTATATATCATTACGATTTATGGTTTAAAATTATATGAAGTGCAACAGCGTAAAATTAAGCAAGGGGGGAAAATCCTTGAACTCCCTGTAATATTTTACCATATTACCATGTTTTTATTAACTTTGATTCTTGTTTGTTTGTTTGTTTATTTGTATGTTTTTTTTTTTTTTTTTTTTTGTCCAGTACAAATCTTGCAATCGATTTTTAACTAACTTCCCGACTAGCTAGATATTTGAAATTTTCAGGACAGCTCACAACACGGTGACAATACATTTTTCTAATAATTTTAATCAACTATTTCCGGTCCCACTGCCTTCGGCAGCACTTATATAATTCGACAGAAAATTTATTTAACAAAACTTCCCGACTAGCTAGACATTTGAAACTTTCAGAATAGTTCAGAACACGGTAAAAATGAATTTTTTAAAATACCTTTAGCCAATTGTTTAGGGTATCTGCTGCCTTCGGCAGCGTTATCAGTACGAAGCTTCCAATCGATTTTTCACTAACCTTTCGACTAGCTAGACATTTGAAACTTTCAGGCTAGCTCAAAACACGGTGACAATACATGTTTTTAATACTTTTAGTCAACTGTTTTAGGTCACTACCCGTTTATATGATTCAACAGAAAATTTATTTAACTTCCAGACTAGCTAGACATTTTAAACTTTCAGAATAGTTCAGAACACAGCGAAAAGGCATTTTAAAAATATTTTTAACCAACTGCTTCGGGTTCCTGCTGCCTTCGACAGCGTTACCAGTACGAAGCTTGCAATCAATTTTTCACCAACTTCCCGACTAGCTAGACATTTGAAACTTTTATGATAGCTCAAACACGGTGACAATACTTTATTAATACTTTTAGTCAACTGTTTCAGGTCCCTACTGCCTTCGGCAGCGTTTATATGATTCAACAGAAAATTTATTTAACTAACTTCCTGACGACATTTGAACCTTTCACAATAGTTCAGAACACGGTGAAAATACATTTTTTAAATACTTTTAGCCAACTCTTTCGGGTCCCTACTGTATTCGGTGCATTTATATGATTCAACAGAAAATTTATTTAATTATCTTCCCGAGTAGCTAGACATTTGAAACTTTCAGAATAGTTCAGAATACGGTGAAAATGCATTTTAAAAATATTTTTAACCAATTGCTTCGGGACCCTGCTCTCTTCGTTAGCGTTACCAGTACAAATTTGCAATCTACTTTTAACTAACTTCCCGGCTAGATAGCCATTTGAAACTTTTATAATAGCTCAAAACACGATAGCAAGGGATTTTTTTAATACTTTTTTCCAATTGCTCCGGATTCCCGCTGCGCTCATTAGCGTTTATATGATTCAACAGAAAATTTAAAAACATGGTATATAAAAGTTCTTTATATCTTGTAATTATTTTTATTAACTTCACTTCTTGTTTGTTTGTTTGTTTGTCCAGTACAAATCTTGCAATCGATTTTTAACTAACTTCCCGACTAGCTAGACATTTGAAACTTTCAGGATAGCTCAGAACACGGTGACAATACATTTTTTTATCACTTTTAGTCAACTGTTTCAGGTCCCTACTGCCTTCGGAAGCGTTTATATGATTCGACAGAAAATTTATTTAACTAACTTCCTGAAAAGCTACACATTTGAAACTTTCAGAATGGATCAGAACACGGTGAAAATGCATTTTTTAATTCTTTTAGCCAACTGTTCCTGGTTCCTGCTGCCTTCGGCAGCGTTACCAGTACAAAACTTGCAATCGCTATTTAACTAAATTAACGACTAGCTAGGTATTTGAAAATATCACCTACTTTTATTTGAATTTAGGCATTTTCATTAAAAAAAATATCTATAATTTCAATCATGGACTGGATCCTGCTTCCTTCTTTACCAAATACTTCAACACGCACAAATATCAGCTACCTTTGATTAAATTAAATTGTATTAATATATATATATATAAATAGAAAGAAAAGAAAGAAAACAAGATACACAATAAGTATACAGTTATAGACTTGAACCTGCCTCATTATTTACCAAATATTTCGATACACACAAATATTGCTTGAATCGATTACATTCTCTCGTACTAAATTTAAACAAAATAACAAATGAAGTCATGAACTGGAACCCGAAACCTTTTTTTACCATATACTATGACAGCAACCGCTAATTTTTCTGTATAAATCCAAACTTTCTGCACCTCCGAAAACACTTAATCCCAAACTTTCATCAAAATCGATACATTCGTTTCCGAGTAACCCGAATTTGGGCGATATGTTGCAATTTGTCGATAAAGGTTTAACTGATCACGCCATTTTTTTCAAAAGATGAGAATAAGTCCAAACATTTTTGCATCCCTAAAAACACTAACCTTAAACTTTATTTGAAATCACTATATCCATTTCCGATTAAGCTTATTTCTAAAGCTTGATGCAACTGGTCGATATATGGTAAACTGCGAACAATTTTTTTTCTGAAGATAAGGATATGTCCAGTTCTTTAAGCACCCAGAAAGTTTTTAACCCCAAACTATCATCAAAATCCCTATATAAATTTCTAAATAAACCCAACTTCTGCTATAATTTGCAACTGGCCGATAAAATGTTAATTGAGGAACGCGATTTTTTCTGAAGATAAGGATAAGTCCAATCATTTTTTCTCATCTAAAAGCCGTAACTCCAAACTTTCATAAAAATCGCTTTATCCATTTCCGAATATACTCAATTTCGACCGTATGTTGTAATGTGTCGATAAAGAGTTAACAACGAATGCGATTGTTTCTAAAGATGAGGATATTTCAAAAAGCTTTTTCTCATCAAAAAGTCCTAACTCCAAGCTTTTATGAAATTCGCTATGTCTATTTTTGTGTAAACCGTATTTCTGGCAAACGTCGCAATAGGCTTTTAAAGGTTTAACAGAGAACAAGAAATTTTCTGACGAATAAAATAATTCTAATCAATTATGCAGCCTCAAATTTTCACCATAATCCTTATACCTATTTACAAGTAGACCCAATTTTTGTCATATGTTGCAATTGGCCGTTAAAGGGTTAATTGAGAACATTATTTGTTTTTTTCTGAAGATGAGGGAATACCATTCGTTTTAGCAGTCCCCGAAAAAACTTAGTCCGAAATATTCATCAAAATCGCTATATCCATTTCCATGTAAACTCAATTTCTGCTATGTGTTGCAGTTGGTCAGTAAAGGGCTAACTGTGAATGCTAATTTGTCTGAAGCAGAGATCCAATCGTCTTTTCTCATCAAAAAGCTCTAACTGTAACCTTTCAGAAAAAACGTTTTCTCAATTTCCGTATAAAGATAATTTCTAACATACGTTGCATTTGGCCTTTAAAGGATTAACAACGACAAGGAATATTTATGACAGTGAGGATAATTTCTTCATCTAAGAATCCCCGAAAGCACTTAATGCAAAACTTTCATCAAAATCCTTATATCAGTTTCCAAATAAACCAATTTATTTCATTTGTAGCCATTGGCCGATGAGGGGTTAACAGCCAACGCAAATTTTTCTGAAGATGGTGGTAAGTCTAATATTCCGAAAAAACTTAACCCAAAACTTTCATCAAAATCCCTAGAATCATTTTCGAGTAAACCCAACTTCTGCTATGTATTGCAATTGGCCGATAAAGGGTTAACTGTAAACGCTAATTTACCTGAAGATGAAATCCAATTGTTTTTTTCTCATGAAAAAGCCCTAACATCGAATTTTCATAAAAATCGCTTAGTCCATTTCTGTGTAAAGCCAATTTCTGACATACGTCGCAATTGTCCTTTAAAGGGTTAACAGAGACAACGAATTTTTATAATGATGGGGATAATTCCATTCATTTAAGCATCCCCGAAAGCACTTAATGCAAAACTTCCACCAAAATCCTTATATCAGTTTCCGAATAAACCCAATTTTTTTCATTTAGTGCCATTGGCCGATAAGGGGTTAACAGCCAACGCAAATTTTTCTCAAGATGATGGTAAGTGTAATATTCCGAAAACACTTAACCCCAAACTTTCATCAAAATCCCTAGAATCATTTTCGAGTAAACCCCACTTCTGCTATGTATTGAAATTGGTCGGTAAAGGGTTAACTATAAACGCTAATTTATATCAAGATGAAATCCAATTGTTTTTTCTCATGAAAAAGCCCTGACTTAAAATTTTCATAAAAATCGTTTAGTCCATATCCGTGTAAAGCCAATTTTTGACATACGTTGCAATGGCCTTTAAAGGGTTAACATAGACAGCAAATTTTTTTTGACGATGGGGATAATTCCATTCGTTTAAGCATCCTCAAAATCCCTTAACGCAAAACTTTCATGATATCCTTTCATCAGTTTCCGAATAAACCCAATTTCATTTGTTGCCATTGGCCGATAATGGGTTAACATCCAACGCAAATTTTTCTAAAGATGGTGGCAAGTCTAATATTCCGAAAACACTTAACCCCAAACTTTCATCAAAATCCCTAGAATCATTTTCGAGTAAACCGAACTTCTGCTATGTATTGAATTGGCCGGTAAAGGGTTAACTATAAACGCTAATTTATCTGAAGATGAAATCCAATTGTTTTTTTCTCACGAAAAAGCCCTAACATCGAACTTTCATAAAATTTGCTTCGTCCATTTCCGTGTAAAGTCCATTTCTGACAAACGTTGCAATTGTCCTTTAAAGGGTTAACAGCGACAACGAATTTTTATGACGATGGGGATAAATCCATTCGTTTAAGCATACTCAAAAGCACTTAACGCAAAATTTTCATCAAAATCCTTATATCAGTTTCCGAATAACCCCAATTTATTTCATTTGTTGGAATTGGCCGTTAAGGGGTTAACAGCCAACGCAAATAATTCTGAAGATGATGGTAAGTCTAATATTCCGAAAACACTTAACCCCAAACTTTCATCAAAATCCCTAGAATCATTTTTGAATAAACCCAACTTTTGCTATGTATTGCAGTTGGCCGGTAAAGGGTTAAATGTAAACGCTAATTTATCTGAAAATGAAATACAATTGTTTTTTCTCATGAAAAAGCCCTAACTTCAAACTTTCATAAAAATTGCTTAGTCCATATCCGTGTAAAGCCGATTTCTGACATACGTTGCAATTGTCCTTTAAAGGGTTAACAGCGACAACGAATTTTTATGACGATGGTGATAATTCCATTCGTTTAAGCATACTCAAAAGCACTTAACGCAAAACTTTCATCAAAATCCTTATATCAGTTTCCGAATAAACCCGATTTATTTCATTTGTTGCCATTGGCCGATAAGGGATTAACAGCCAACGCAAATTTTTCTGAAGATGGTGGTAAGTCTAGTATCCCGAAAACACTTAACCCCAAACTTTCATCAAAATCCCTATAATCATTTTCGAAAAAGCATAACAGAAATCTAATTTCAATTAAAATCTTTTGAAAATGCGATAATAAAACATCAATTTTGAATGTCGGTGCCCCTCCTCCTCCCCTTCACACACACAGGTGTTAATAGACCCTCCTTCGTTATTTTTTTTGGACAGAATATTTCTTATAGTTCGAAATTTCCTCATTAACATGCTCATTGAAATTATATTCCTTTTGATGTATTTAGAAATTTGTAGATGAATGAAACGCATTGAATAATAGAAGATAAATTCGTTGAATCTGACCTAAATGATAAAAAAATAATCTTGGAGATAACCCCCT
The DNA here is from genome assembly GCA_963930645.1 of Salticus scenicus. Taxonomy (NCBI): domain Eukaryota; kingdom Metazoa; phylum Arthropoda; class Arachnida; order Araneae; family Salticidae; genus Salticus; species Salticus scenicus. The sequence continues at coordinate 98,141,398 of OZ005657.1, forward strand.
AAAGAAAAACTTTAAATATCTCAGGAACCAATGTTGATATCTTCGTGCAAATTTATATCTAGGCTATTTTGATGCTCTAGAATCGTTTTCTGTCGTCAAATTAGTGGGTTAACATTCGAATTTTCAAAGTTGGACCCATTTTTAATATGTAGACGACCCCCAATGTCATTTTTTCCTACATACAAAAAAAGTAGACATAATTTCCTGACGATTGGTGCCTACTGCATGTTTCTGCGATAATTAGGTAATGAGATAGGTGGGGGTGTTTCGTTTTTTGTTTGACCGACTGTACAGAGACATCTAAGAGAATTCAAATCTATTATGTCTATGGGAGAAATTTCTGGTCAGTACAGTGGAATATCTATGAACTGTCCTAAACAAAATCAGCATATTTTTGTACATGCATAAAACCATCTTTTTGTAGATTGTGGTATGGAAATCATGCATTATTCGTTTACAGGGCTACTCAAAGTATTTGGATTCATTGAGGCTATACCTGGAAATTTCTGGAAGTGTATTTCATTTTTTGTTAGGTGTTTTTCATATACGACTAAATATAAGTATACGACGCGATGTGTATATAGTTTATACACAATATACAACGCTACCCAAAATTAAACTAAACGCTTTTTTCCCTTGAATGTATTAGACAGCAGTATTTTGCTACATTTTACTCTGTCCCCGATCAATTCTTAAGAAAGAAAATTAATTTTTCATACCTATACTGTATATAAAATATTTTTCGAAATTCTATTTTCAACTGTGGTTTATTGTGTTATATCAAATTTAAGGTGCCCTGAATACGGAACTTCAATATTTAGCGAGTGATCTGTATATATATATCTGTTAATAACACGTTAAATGCCAATCACGCAATATCGCGTGAGGCGAGCTCTCATCAAACAGCTGATAACACGTTATTGCGGGGACGTCGCTGTTAAGTTTCTAAGCGGAATAGTATAGTGGCATCAGCGTAGTATTTATATATTGGCAATTAGGGAAGGAATTTATTATTATTATTTATTTATTTATTTATTTGCATGAAGTTCCAATTTTCAGCTTAGCAATGAACATGTTAACATTAAAAAAAAAAAAAAAAAAAAAAAAAAAAGTTTCAAGAATCGATAGTATTAAAATGCAGGTTAAGAGAAAATCGTGTGAGTGACACACCAAATTTTTTATATAATTTTAAATCATTTAAAAAATATATATCTGTCGCTTCTCGACGTTATACAAATACGGCCAAATCCTGTGCAGCAAGTGTTTAACATTTATAGATTTTTTTCGTTTGCCACTGGAATCTGCCTCTGAAAAATGCCCTGAGGGGACTTGTATATTGTATTGCCACTCATTATGAAGTCGTGTGCAAAACTTTAGGTCAACCGGACGATCGGAGGTGGCTGAAAATTGAATTTCAAGATTCCATTACATATATTAATAGTTACATACATCAAGTCAAGTTATTAATAAAAGCGTATTAATTTGCTGCATTTTACTACGCCGACGAGCATTGCTCAGGAAGGAAAATCAATTTTTCATACCTATACTGTAAGAAAAATATTTTTAAAAGCTCTATTTTCACCTCTGTTTTTTTTTTTTTTTTTGTATAATATCACGTTTTGAGGTTCTCTGAAAACGAAAGTCTAATTTTTAGAGATTGATTTGTATCTACACCTGTTATTAACATCAGTTAAAAAGAAATAATTGCACAAATTCATCTTTATAGTATTGAAGTGCAGGGTAAAAGAAAGTCGTGTGAGTGACACATCAGATTATTTATATATTTTTAAATCTAAAATAATAATAATAATAATAATAATAATAATAATGATTTTTGCAACTCGACGTTACACAAATACGGCCAAATCCTGTGCTGCAAGTCCGTATTTTAAGATGTGTGCCATATGTACGCACTTTCCGGTGTGTGTGGTACGAGCGTCCGCAATTTCAGGTGTGTAATGGACGTCCGCAATTTCAGGTGTGTAAGGGACGCCCGCAATTTCAGGTGTGTGACGGACGTCCGCACTTTCAGGTGTGTGACGGACGTCCGCACTTTCAGGTGTGTGAAGAACGTCCGCACTTTCAGGTGTGTGACGGACGTCCGCACTTTCATGTGTGTGACGGACGTCCGCACTTTCAGGTGTGTGAAGGACGTCCGCACTTTCAGGTGTGTGAAGGACGTCCGCACTTTCATGTGTGTGATGGACGTCCGCACTTTCATGTGTGTGACGGACGTCCGCATTTTCATGTGTGTGAAGAATGTCCGCATTTTCAAGTGTGTGATGAACGTTCGTATTTTCACGTTTGTGACAAACGCTCGGGTTTTAACATGTACATATGGTATCCGCACTTGTAGGTGTGTGACGTACGATTTTATCTGCACTACTTCGAATTCATTAAAATTTAATTTCTGTAATTTCTTACTTAAAACGGTAAAGTAAATTTCTTATTCTAATATGCAAGAATAAAATAAAAATAAATAAATATATAAAAATTAAAAAAATATAAAAAAAATAACAAATAGCGCAACAGAAAGTATATAACTAATAACATTAATTATAATATAAAGGATAAAAAAAAAAAAAAAAAAAAAAAAAAAAAACTTAAATAATTAATGGCTTTGAATTCAGAACTGAAGATATAAATACTTCTAGATCTAGAACATTGGTCCTTATGCGCTTTATTTGATAATTCCGGTGAAAGAGTTGTGCAAAATACTAAATGAAATTTATCATGAAACCATATTTCTTTTTATTTTATGATTTTGCAGTTTAACGGACAACTTACTCAATTTAATAATTGATTTTCTATAATTATTTTTAAATATTAATAAAATAACTTCGAAATGTTAATTGCGTGAGATAATATGTATCATTCCATGCATATTATCTCACGTATTTAAATCAACCTATCAATTATGCCTGAATATTTACACTAAGCAGTGATAAATTACAATGTTAAAAATTTCGATAGTGTTTTTTGATAAAACTGCAAATATATGACACTTTTTACACAATTAAACGCAAAATCAGTTGCAGAGAAAATTTGATACTGATTAATTAAGAAAAAAAAAAAAAAGTTTGCCGTCTCATTTTAATCGCAATTTGCTGTATTATGACTGATAAAAAAAAAAAAAAAAAAATTAAATGTAAAATTTTAATTTAAATCTTATAATCATAAACGTCATTTCAGACTTTTTCAACAAGATTCAAGAGTGGGCAATAGAATGAAAATGTCTAATGAAACAAACTAGATATATTTGGATAAAAACAATAAAAATTTAATTTTTATTTTAAACTTTCAAAAGCCAGCAGGAGGCAAATGACAAATAAATAAATAAATAAATGATATCTTTTAACAATAACAGCAACATTTTTTCCCCTAGTAAATAAAAAAATATATATTAAAGAAGACAGAAATCTGTATGCTTATTTAAATAGAACAACCGAGGACATACACACCATGCATATTTAAATAGCACAACCGCGGACATACACATCATGTACATTTAAATAGCACAACCGCGGACCTACAGATAGTACACATACTGAAGACAAAATGCGGACCTCTGAAAGTACCTATACACACTTGCTTTGATAGAATACACAGCACAGAATACACAACACCCCTTATATCCGGCAAATAGCGGACATTATCAAAATACTATAAAAATAATTTTTTTAGCATAAATTAGGTCCAAGGATGTCGAAAATGAGCTCAGTTCAAATTGCGGACGTCCGCAATTGGCGGTAAGTCCGCAGTTGGAAGGTGTGTATAGGCACACAGGTCCGCAGTTGCGGGTTCCGGGGCACACACACACACACACATGCACACACACAGACATACACACATGCCATTTGCTAAAAACATGATTTTCGTATTCAGGGGATTTCGAAACGTGTAAATATAACAAAATTTCGCGTTCGAAAATTTGACCCAAAAACAATACTTTCCCTACCTTACGGGTAAGAGAAAGTAAAAAGATAAAAAGAAGGAAAAAGAAAAAAAATTTCGTTTCAAATGTGATTTAAGTAATACGAGGAGCAAACATTCAAACCGTGTTTTCTCCAAAAATAAAAAAAAATGAGTTAGTGATTTTTCTGTGAACTCAACATTAAATATCATAAAATTATACTATTATTTTAAACCAAAAAAATTTTTATCACGTTATAAACGCTCTTAGAAAGTTGGGGTTTCAATCAAACAGTGTTTTCTCCAGAGCCTGTTTTCAGTCAAACTGTGATTTCTCCAGCCGACCAGTCAGGACTGTTCTTTCTGGTCGCGTGAGTCGTACATGTACCAGCTTTTTATGTTTGTTTATTGTTTATTTCGTTAGTTCTATCTTGTTTTCTTCCTTTTAGAGGAGTATTTTTTTTTTCTTTTTCAAATGGAAGAATTAATAAGTGGTGAAGTGGTGTATTAGTGAGTACTTCTAATTATGGAGCTAGAAAAAGACAGAGAATTGGTGGGAAAAGAAAAGAAGCGAAAAAGAAACGACATTCAGCATCTTCAGATAACGTTTATGCTCCATGCAAACATTCTAGTAATACTTTTTCATGCACTGATATTAGACCTAATGACGTTAAGAAAGTTTCGGGATAGACATTACGAAATTGCGGACAAACAGCGACAAGATTCTATTATAGCCTCATTGGTTGTTACAAAAAATGTAACTCGACGTAGACCTATAATAACCCAACCCAAAATAAATCGCAATCATCTGGCTCACAGCATGCATTTTCTGCTTCTTACTTTATTACTAGTAGCAGTGGTAGGAGAATTCCTGTGTGTAAAAACAATTTCATGGCTATAACAAAAATAGGTCGTACAAGCCTAGCCAATATTGTTACTAAAGTACATGCTGGTGAACCTATTGAGGTAAAGAGAGGAGGCGATAGAAAAAGCCACTTAAGCATTAATAAAAAAACGAGGTAAAAGAATTCATCTCAAACTTAAAGGCATCAGAAAGTCATTATGGAAGACAAAAATCGAAGCGATTTTACTTGCACTGTACATTAAGAATAAGGAAGTTGCATGAAGTTTACAACAAGAACTTCAACGACGGCCTGGACAAAGTTAATTTCGCTATGTTCAGAAGAATATTCATAAATGAATTTAATATAGGCTTTATGTCTTCTTCTAGTGATGTTTGCAGCACGTGTTCTTTACTTGACCAAAATATAAAGTCCTGTCCTGCAGGGTCTACAGAAAAAGTTGATCATATGACTTACAAAAGAATTCATATACTAAGTGCCAATGCATTTTATTCCATTATGAAAGAAAATACAGATGAATCAGTCGTTAGTTTATGTTTTGATTTACAACAGATTCAACAGCTGCCAAAAACAAATATTCAAGATGTATATTACTTAAGGCAATTCAACTTTTACAGCTTATGCATGAGTTTGGATGGTCTAAATACAACATTTTATACTTGGTCTGAGGAGTTAACAGGCAAAGGCAGCACTGAAATATCATCGGCTTTATATTGTCACCTAAACAAAATGGACCTTGAAGGTAAAAAATCTTTGCGGCTCTTTATTGATGGGTGTATTGCCCAAAATAAGAATAACATAATTCTTTAAATGCTTTTGCACTTTTTGTACACTACAACGTCAAGCATTGAAAATAGAGTATTGTACTTTCCTGTCAGAAGACATAGTTTCCTTCCAGCAGATCGTATATTCGGTCGTGTTGAGAAGATCCTCAGAAAAAATATAACAATAACATCTAAGGAACAATACTATGAACTGTATCAGAATGTTGGTGATGTAAAGATATTGGGTATTAATTGGAAACTTTATAATACGAAATCACTTAATGCTTATTTCAAAAATTTACCATACATATCAGAACTGAAAAGAATAGTTTTAGAAAAAACAGAGAAAATGTGATGGTCAAAGGATTCAAAAACTATAAATTCGAAGATATAAAAGAACAATCTGGAGCAAAACTTTCTAGGAAGGGGATTAATACTGCTATTATACGAAATGTTGTCTTACAATGTCTTCCTCTGCGTCATGGAATATCACTTGAAAAGAAAAATGACGCATACAAACATTTAAAATTGATGTATGGTGAAAAGTGGAAAAATCAGCCTGATTTTAAATAGTATAAAGATATCATTACTAATAACTTTCATGTAGAATATGAAGAAACAGAGGAAGCATGCAATTGCTTATGTGAAGATATTGGTTTAAAAATTTAAATTTCAAATTAGCTTAAAAATTTTAGTTCTTCCCTATAATTTGCAGGATGATTTTTCACGTGTAAATACTTAATTTTATTTTATAATTACACAACAAAGTCTGTTCTATTAATTAGTTTTATTTCATTAAAAATGTTATTTCATCAAAATGCGAGTTTCATACTTTTTCATTCAAAAAATGTTTTGTCCACATTGGAAACATTCAAAACATGTTTTCTCCTCTGTGTTTCGGTCAAAACATGCTTTCTCCAAATTTCAAATGCATTTTTCTAATTAACTTTAAGTTTATTAGGTAAAGTATGCCTACAGATCTTCCTAGTAACCAGTAATACAACTAAACAAATGACAATTAGGGTCTAAGGAGGGTTATTTTTAAATTTATCAGTTTTTTGGGTTTTCTGAAAAATTGCATTTGAAGGAGAAAACACGGTTTGAATGTTTGCTCCTCATACGAGGAAGCAAGAGTTTCCGTCTCGAGACGGGATTCTTACACCGCTATTTTTTATCAATAATTTCTATCATATTCAATCTCAAAAAATTACTGTATAAATATGATAGAAATTATTTAAAAGAAATAGCAGTGTGAATCATCGGTCTTGAGATGGAAACTACAGTACTCTTGAAGTAATATGATATAGAAGCTCTACCAACTTGAAAATTCAGGAGTGCAAAGAATGTGTTTGTTATATATTTCAGTGAATAATCCTCATGCATATCAGGGAAAGTTTTTCCCGAAAACGAAAGTGGGACCAGTAAGAAATTAAAGAAATATGAAAATATTTGGGAAATTAGAGAATAAGAAGAATGTCTGGGATCACCCTGTAAAAAAAAAAAAAAAAAAAAAAAAAAAAGAGGAAAGGAAAAAAAAAGAAATAATAATATAGTTTTAAAAAATTTAAGAACACGCTTTTATAGAAATGTGAACTAAAAAGCACAAAATATCTATCTTAGTATTAAAATGCAGGGTAAGAGAAAATCGTGTGAGTGGCACACCATAATATTTACATACATTTAAATCTTTAATTAAAATAACTTAGAATTAAACAAAAACCATTTTTATAAAAACTCCCCGAACTGCGATCGAACGCTGGATCTTCAGGTTCGTAGCGCGGAGCCTTACCTCAACACCACATCGTTCACGTAGGGAAAGTATTTTTTTACAATATAAATTTTTTGCTTGCTCCCAGAGCGGTTACAAATATACATTCATACAAATATACATACAAACATACATACAGGTGAAGCTAATAAAAGCGTGTTAGAAAGAAATGCTTTTTGAAATGTTTTCTAACTGTAGAGTGTGATTATGAGGATTCTTCTTATAAAAATTTTTATTAGGCTGTGCCACATACGTTCATGGAAATATAACAATTTCTTCAAAAAAGCTATGTTTAGGAAACTTGACATACTACATTAGATACAGCGCACTGCAATCAGAATGCAAAAATATTAAATGTCTAATGCAGAGGTTTCCAAAATTTTATATGCTGCTACCCACTTATTAGGAGCCATATCTTTAGTGACCCACAACTTCATCCTCACGCATTAAAAACTTGAGTTATGCTCAACCCCCCCCCCCCCCCCAAAAAAAAAAAAAAAAAAAAAAAAAAAAAATCTTGGAGGGATGCTAAGTTGACCGACAGGTTGGGATGCACTAAACATCTAGTCATTCGGGGTTCCCATATTACTTAATTTCTCTCAACGAAAAGGTTATCTGCCCTATATTAACAGTGGACTTGTCGAGCCTGCACTTGCACAGAGGCTTCCATGGTCGCAATAAACGTGGTTAAAGATTATCATTTATGGTAATAAATAGTCAACAAAAGGATAAAGATTTTTGTAGATGTAGAAGCATTGTTTTCTCCCTAGGGTAGAGTCCTGCGCGAGTCGAGTAAACTTCACCCGCACTCGACCCACAGGAAGGCCTTTCGACCTGCAAAAAAGTGTACTTGAATTTAAATTATATAAGAAACCAAATAAAAATCCTATTTCACGAAATACAGTTATATTATTGAACAAATCTTTCAGAGAATTAATTATTAAATAAATATTACAAGCATATCATTAAATTAGAACTAGTGTTATTAAAATTATATCAAAAATATCTAGTCTAATTATAAACAAAATTTCAGTGTATAATATAACAAAATTTCTATACTTTACTTTTATGTATATAGTATATAAACTTACTTTTAAAAAATCCGCTGTTTTAAATATTCAAAGTTTGTAAAAAAAGTAAAATGAGGAAGCAAAAATACTTTCGAAGGCAAATAATTTTCTTTTATAACGTTTTAAACGTTATTAATGAATTTAATGCGTTATTATTGCGTTTTAAACGTATTAATGCATTTCTTTTTTTATAAATTAAACTTTTATTATGAGTTATGTTGCTTTAAAATGCTATGAAGGAAGAAAATGTCATCCAATATCTGCATTCAAAAGGTCATATTCATAAAAAAGCAACATAATTTTTTTTTCTAAGAAAAATATTTTGCGGGTAGACTCGTGGTTTTTTACCCATGGGTCAAAAAATAATCCGAAATCGACCCGCACCCGACCCGCAAAGCATGTAACCCGCCGGCACCCGATCCGATGCAAGACTCTACCCGACGTCCCCTCCCCCGCCCCGCGGGAAGGTAAATTTTCAATATGAGTACTTTTCAAAAGAGCTCGTCAATACCTTCAAAACAAGGGTTTAAATCATACCTGTGATCATTTGAAACAAAGTTATAGATATTTTTCAACCTCCTCCCCCCCCCCACACACACAAAAGAAAATAAATAAATAACATAAATAACATAAATAAATAAAATAATAAAATAAAACTGAAAGAATGAGGTTTTTATAATGTCTTCTGTGGGGCACAATCTTAGACTATAATTAGGGTTATACTTTTCCGAGATGAAAATTGTCTCCACTCCCCATGAAAAATAATTTTGATGAATAATACTCTAATAAGTAATTTGCAAAGCGTGAATTTGCATAGGAAAATATAGAAAAAAGTTTTATGATGGTCACAACATACGAGTTTTGCAATATTTTAACTCAGATTTAAAAAAGTTCCTGAAAATTTTTTTTTTTTGTTTTCAATTTAGTATAAAAATGCATTACTGTATGTGCAAAAAAGAAAAAAAGAAAGAAAGAAAGAAAAAAAAAATGAAAGAAAAAAAGTAAAGTAATAATTACAAGTGCAAAGATTTATAAACGTTAATATGGCGATCCAAATCATTAAATTCTAGTCGATAGCAGATGCGTGAAATGTATAGTAATGTTTATAGTGTTCATATCAACTATTACTAAAAATAAAAAATCATTCCAAGAAACACGAAGATTCTACGCATTATTTTATTAACTGTTTATATGTAGCGTGCTGGATGATTATGTCTGCTGGATGATGTTATTAGAAATATTAAGAAATGCCTATCACCATTCTTGGAACTTAGAATGCTTTGACTCAAATATGTTAAAAATAAATGAGACAAGCGTGGGGTAAGTAGAAGAAAAGCTATAAATTTTTCGTAAAGTGATTCAATAAATAAAACTTAATAACGATTCATTTCATTTACACATCATATTTTCCATAAACTTCATTATCAAGTGGATAATATAGCATTTACTCTGACTTAACTAAAAAAAAAAGTAATTCAGTAATCAAGGACAAGATAATAATATCGATTCAATAAAGGCAGCAGCGATAACACACGTGTCGCATATTTCATAGCGTTTGTTTATTTATTGCATTGGTGGAAATTGTACGATACAGTTGTATTAATTTGATTACTTGACAGATTGATTACATCAAGTTATTGAAATTCTTCTAGGAAAATGACTTTTCTTTAAAATCTGATTTTTGAGCGCATTGACTTGATGGTTAGAATCTTGATATTTTATTTTATTTTATTCAGAATATTTATGTATACAGACGTCAGTTTTTTTTGTTACTTAAATATAGACATTTAATCACGTAGAAAAACTTCTAGAATAAAGAACTATTAATTCTCTAACGTTCACTCCATATTTTCCTTCGAAAATTGCTAAACTAATTTTAACGAGGCTATTAGCTGGTCATGAATATGCAAAATAATAATAATAATAAATAATTTTCCAGTAATTTTTTGTTTGTAAAGTCTATATATGTTAACGTGATTGTATTCGAATAGTAATTAATTTAATAAATAATTAATTTTGTAAATAAAACTATAAATTTGTTGCAAAATGTTCCCGACAATTGTTTCAGGTCAAAATAATTGCATAACACTTCATCATGTGAAAAATATTGGCACGAGTGCATCTTTAAAGCAGCAACTATACACTTGTTCCTGAAAAGAATTTGTGGCTTTTGCTTTTTCTGAAATATTGTTTATTAAATTTCGATGTAGTGCTGATACCTACCGAACAGAGAACAAAAACTTTAAAAATCGATCAAAACATAGATAAAACATTGAAAAAATTATGCATAAAAAAAAATGTTAGTTTTTGGTGTCAGTGCAAAATCAATGAACGTTAATGAGTTAGCAGAAATTTTTCTAAAGTAAGTAAAATAAATAAATATATAAATAAATAAAAAACAGAAGATTTGAGTGCTTTTCAGGATGACAGTACAACTTAATCGCAGGAAGTACAAAAATTATGACTCATTTAACCTTAGCAATAATTCTCAAACATTTTGAAATTGGGGAGCATTAAAAAATCTTAAAAATAAGTTTACGAACACTGTATAAAAATTTCTGAAAAACAATAATTAACTTAATTAGTTGGTAATATTTAAAATGCATTATTTAAACGAAATAATTTAGTTTTACATTCACAATGGTATTCAATAAAACTATTTCTTTTTTCGCTTTTATACAGTCAAATTTGAATAGGTATTCATTATTAACGCTTTTTAACAGAAATGACACTATGCCTTCGGTTCGTCTGTCTGTTGTATTTTTTTTTTTTTTTTTATAACGCATTGAATCTGATAAATCGAAATTTATTGAGGTTCACTGTGGCATGTTTCTGATTGGAAACTATATACAGGGTGTCAGAATCAAATGCCACAGATTTCAAGAGTCGATTAAAAAAAAAAAAAAAATCTTTTAGTGATACGTTGCCGATATTAGACTAAATGGGTTGCTTAATTGGGGATCATTAAAAAATCTTAAAGATAAGTTTACGAACACTGTATAAAAATTTCTGAAAAACAATAATTAACTTAATTAGTTGGTAATATTTAACATGCATTATTTAAACGAAATAATTTAGTTTTACATTCACAATGGTATTCAACAAAACTACTTCTTTTTTCGCTTTTATACAGTCAAATTTGAATAGGTATTCATTATTAACGCTTTTTAACAGAACTGACACTATGCCTTCGGTTCGTCTGTCTGTTGTATTTTTTTTTTTTTATAACGCATTGAATCTGATATATCGAAATTTATTGAGGTTCACTGTGGCATGTTTCTGATTGGAAACTATATACAGGGTGTCAGAATCAAATGCCACAGATTTCAAGAATCGATTAAAAAAAAAAAAAAAAAAATCTATTAGTGATACGTTGCGATATTAGACAAAATGGGTTGCTTAATTCTTAGATTTTGACAATTTTTATTTTGCGCGTCTGTTGATTGTAATCGGTGGAATTGGTTTACTAATTTTTACCATGTCCAGGAAAACTGCCCAGTAATGAAAATTAATTTCTCATGCCAATACAGTAAATAAAGTATTTTTTAATCTAACTTTTAGCGCTTGTTTTTTGTATAATTATATGTTTTAAAGTTCCTCGAATATTAAAGTCACGTTTTTAATGGTTGATCGTTTTGTGTGTTTGTTATCAGAGTAACTTAGAAAAAAAAAAAAAAAAAAATTGCAGACCAGTCAAGTGTTGTATTCATATGAGGATGCTACTTGGGAAGCTTGACCAAGATTGATAAGTTTCAAAGATTTGTGCGGGAGAAAATTATTTGAATAATTTGGATTAAACTTTTAATAACACTGTTTGATTCTATATAAACGTAGGTACTATATTCAACTCGAAAGGTGAGGGGGCGGCAACTCCCCCTCACACAGAATTATTTATCAAATGAGACAGCTCCTAAACCTAGTTTGAATTCTTTTTAACGTATGTTTATATACAGTACCTGTTTTCTTAACTCTAAATGCGCAATATTTCTTTGTATTATTGAAAAACAAAATGAGAAAAAGCCGTGTGAGTGCCATACCAAATTATTTACTCTATATAAATAAAACTTCATAGAAAATTTTCTCTGTTTTATATATTTTTATGGAGATATAAATGAAGGTTTATTTTTTATATTTCCCAACGCATCTGAAAAATGTTTATCAGTTCAGTTTATTTATTTATTTTTTTTTTTTGGCTTCGATCCTCTTTTTGTTTTCAAATATGCAGGTTGCCGCACCCCTTATTTTTTCAAATATTATTTTTATATAGAAATTTGCTGTTTTCAGTGGAATAAATCCACTTATAAATAGTGGAGGTTGGGCATCGGCAACTCTGTGTATGCTTGAATTGTCATGAAATTGTAATAACACTAAGAAAATTCAAAACTAGCAGCGATAAAGAACCCTCGATACCCGATCTCGCAGGGAGAAGTCCTATCTCCCTCTTACAATTTTCCCGACTCCAGTCACCAAATTCTACGTAAATTTATGGGGAATTTGTTTATAATATTACTCGTCACCTAATGTATTTCCAGGGGCGCAACGACCCGGTGTGCGATGTGTGCGGAGCACACAAGCGCCGATGAGGTATTTGGAATATATATATATATATATATATATATACTAAAAGACAGAAAAAAAGAAAGAGAGGGAGAAAAGAAAGAAAGAAAGCCGCACTTCGATATTTTCTTTTTTTCCTTTTCTACAACTACCAGTTTTATCGTTTAACCCATTACCCGCTGGTGCTGCGTTCACGCAACACCAGAAGTAATCGCGTTTAACAGTTAACTAAAAAAGGTTTTTTATATTAAGTTATTAAACCTTTATATTTATTAGTAATTATATTGGTAATTATTAATTATTTAGTAATTTAATCATTATATTGTATTTATATTAGTAATTATTATATTGTATTTATATTAGTAATTATTAAACCTTTTTATTTTTATATAAAGGTTTTTAAGTAAAAAATCTGGAGTGACTCCACTCGACTTTCCGAACATTGAGTAACTAACAGTTTTGTAGATAAAATAAAGAAAGAGGAGTTGCTAAACAAACAAAAAAGAGAAAACCATAACAGAGTGTTTGAGTATTTTTCTCCATATATCACACGAGGTTTTATTTAACGCTACTGAACTTTGAGCCCTTAGATCATAATGATAAAGAATTTTTCGTTGTGTCCCTGTAAAAATCTATAAATGATAGATTCACCAAAATGCTTATAGTTAATGCAACAGTGATTTATAATATTCATACAAATTTTCAGCTCAATTGAATAAAGCGTTTAGATGCTATCGCAGGTCTCATAGGCCATAAAGATAAAGAATTTTTCTTTGTGTCCCTGTAAAAAAACTGTAAGTGCTAGATTCACCAAAATCTATACAGTTGGTTCAAGTGTGACCTATAACCTGTGTACAAATTCTTTGCTGAGATTAAAAAGGCGTTTAGACGCTATCACACTTTTAAAAATTTGGCAAAGATTTTTTCTTTGTGTCCCTGTAAAAAAACTATAAGTGCTAGATTCTCCAAAATCTATACAGATTGAGTATCTGTGACCTATAATATGTGTATAAAGTTTTTGCTCAATTGAATAAGGCGTTTAGATGCTATCGCACTTTTAAGATTTTGGTCCCTTGGCCATAATGATAAAGAATTTTTCTTTGTGTCCCTGTAAAAAAACTATAAGTGCTAGATTCACCAAAATCTATAGGGTTCGTACTATGGTGACTTACAATATACGTACCAACTTTCAGCTTATTCGAACAAAGCGTTTAGACGCTAGCGTGTTCACTCACAGACATACACACATACATACACACAGACATACACACATACATACACACATACATACACACACACATACATACATCATCGTAAAAATAGTGAAAACGGACTCGTTGGACCTCGAAACGTATAGAAACATCAAAATCTCGAATTCGGATTTTTGACATGATTACAATACTTTCCTCACTATAGTGTTCGGAAAGTAAAAAAGGATAGATGTTTATTTTATTACAAAAAAATTTGATCTGAAAAAAAGTTTTAAGTTTAAAAATGGATTTCAAACTTGAAACACATTTCAAGTGAAAAGTTTTGAAAATCTTCATATTTGAATGAGTTTACATAACTTGTAAAAAAAAAATGTTTTCGTAATAAAATAATTACTTTTGTAGTTATCTGTAATTTATTCTGTTTTATGCTGTCTCAAGAAAATTTCCGTAAACATTTATTTGTATTCATTCTATACTCTTATTCCACTGAAGTTGTACAAATACAGTACCCTGTATTTAGTAAGATAAGACTATTTTTAATAATTTTATTTTAAATTATTGTTATATATGATCAAAATAATGATTATTACTGTTTGTATTTAGAAAAAAATCATTAATTTCGAGTTTTGGCGGTTAATGGGTTAAAAATCAAATTTTTGAACAGGTTTTATTACGCGGTACATTTATGTACTATTTAGGATTGAGCCAAATATTTAAAACAAGAAACAGTTGTTAGGAGAGTTATAATTTTGAAAAAAAAATTTCAAAAATGGCAAGGATAAGGCAATAAACAATACCATAAAAAGTATCAATTTTAGAACGAAAAATAAAAAATATTTTAATGTGCAAGAGGACAAAATAATTAAATGTTTATAAATCATTGGTGAGAGGTTTCTAGCAAGATATTAAATATTTCGGCTGTTTAAACTAGAAATTTGGCTCTAGGCGGCCACGTTGTTCATCCTAGCAAGATGACCTCAAGTTTAAAAAAATGATTAATATTATGCTCAGAACTTAGAAGAGATTAAAAAATATTTTTAGCAGTATAATCTCCTTAAAAAGGTGAGCCAAAAGATCCACAAAAAAGCAATTATTAATGAAAATAATTTAGAAAACAAGGCTTCAGTGGATCAAAAATTTTTTTAAACGGTCTGTTTATTATTGGGTTCCCGTGTTTTTTTCCCTAATGAGTCAAGTTTAACTTATTTAGAGTTGACGGAAACAAACTAGTTGGACAACGAAAACCCGAGCGACTTAAAGAAAATTGCACTCCTAAAATTGTAAAATAGTCTTCGTACAGGCGGATATTTTTTCAAGGAGTTAGAAAAGTTTTAATGCTCAAAGAACAAATTAACACGAAATAAAAAATGGCCTTCATAAAAGTGGGTGCCTACCCGACTATTTTGGAGTTATCTAAAAGACTTTTTCACAATCAGTATTTCAAGATGATCATGCATCTTGCAACATGGCGTCTGTGTTACGTTTATTTGATTCGAATTGTTAAAATTACGTACCTATCCTCATGAGCACAGTAATAATTAATTAATTTTCATTTTATGTTAAATCAAACTAAGAATATCATAGAATTTCTTTTTAATAACATGAAAATAATCCTGATCGCAATCCAATCGAAATTGTTTAGTCTATAAAGGAAGGGTAGAGGGGAGCTCGAAATAGCTTCAACTTTGCAAGAACTAGAAAAAAATATTTACAATGTTTGGCATAATGGAATTTCTGAGGTTTATGTTAAAAAACTGCATAATACTATGCCGTTACGCATTAAAGCAGCGATTCCTATAATATATAAAGATGGAATTACCCAGTAGTGAATGCCTCTTGTAATACAGTAATTCTTTAATCTAACAAATAAGTAGTTTTATTTTATTTTTTTAGAAAATTTGGAGTGGAAGGATGATTTTTATACCAACTATGTGAAAAATACCAGAGCCGGGAATCGAACCCGGGCCTTCCGCTTGACGCGCGGATGCTCTACCACTGAGCTACCCTGGGTGATAACCAGCTAGGCATTTCTCACATAATATTCATTGGCAAGGTCACCGAGTCTGCAAACGCAGCTATATCAAGTGACATAATTATTCGTGGCACAACTCCAATAGACAACGAAATTTTAATTTAGAAAGTCTTTATTTATCAACCTTAATTAATTTAGAAAATTTGGAGTGGAAGGATGATTTTTATACCAACTATGTGAAAAATACCAGAGCCGGGAATCGAACCCGGGCCTTCCGCTTGACGCGCGGATGCTCTACCACTGAGCTACCCTGGGTGATAACCAGCTAGGCATTTCTCACATAATATTCATTGGCAAGGTCACCGAGTCTGCAAACGCAGCTATATCAAGTGACATAATTATTCGTGGCACAACTCCAATAGACCACGAAATTTTAATTTAGAAAGTCTTTATTTATCAACCTTAATTAATTTAGAAAATTTGGAGTGGAAGGATGATTTTTATACCAACTATGTGAAAAATACCAGAGCCGGGAATCGAACCCGGGCCTTCCGCTTGACGCGCGGATGCTCTAAATAAAGACTTTCTAAATTAAAATTTCGTGGTCTATTGGAGTTGTGTCACGAATAATTATGTCACTTGATATAGCTGCGTTTGCAGACTCGGTGACCTTGCCAATGAATATTATGTGAGAAATGCCTAGCTGGTTATCACCCAGGGTAGCTCAGTGGTAGAGCATCCGCGCGTCAAGCGGAAGGCCCGGGTTAGATTACCGGCTCTGGTATTTTTCACATAGTTGGTATAAAAATCATCCTTCCACTCCAAATTTTCTAAATTAATTAAGGTTGATAAATAAAGACTTTCTAAATTAAAATAAGTAGTTTTATTTCATGTATTAAAATGTATATATTAAGGGTTTATTTCATATAACAAATTATAATAGAATACAAAGTGTATGTATATCATATTATATTAAAAAAAAAATATATATATATGCAGATTTTTATTGAGTACTTCGTAGAGTGTAATAAAGCGAATTATTAAATTGAAAATGTGCTTTTCTATCGTATTATCTCTTTGGTATTATACAAGGATCACAGATTACCAAATAAAAACCAAAATATACCATAAAATTGAGCGCGTTTAAGCGACAAAAATTTTTGTTTCAGTTACATTTGCAATGGGGACATAACAAAAAGAAAATTGTGGTTGGCAACGAAAATGTGTGGTTGACATTCCGACCATTTGCAAAAATAAAATGTATGTTTGAGCATTGTTTGAGTGACAAAAATTTGTGTTTGAGCCATCGATGTTAAGGAGATATAATTAAATCAATATAAGGGATGCCAACAAACATGTAAAGTTAGCACAATGACCTTTAGCAAATAAACAATAAAATATACCGTGCGTCTGACCGTCCGTCGTTTGAGCGAAAAAAGAAAAAGAAAGAAAAGAAAGAAAAGAAAAAAGAATGCTTGAGCCATTCATTAATATTAAGGAAATATAATGAAAACAATATAAGCTGTGCTAACGGAAATGTGAAGTTGGCACCCTGACCTTTACCAAGTAAAAAATAAAATATACCATATGTTTGAACGTCGTTTGAGCGACAAAATGTTTTGTTTGAGCCATAATTGCAACTGTAACGAAGCTATAACAAAAAGAAAATTGCAGTTGGCAACAAATATGTGAAGTTGGCATCCTGACCTTTAGCAATTTAAAAATAAAATATACCATACGTTTGAGCGACAAAAATTTTTGTTTGAGCGTCGATATTTTCATATGTATAAAGGATTATTGATTGCGGGGGACTAACTTCATAATTTGTATACCAACCCAAAAAAGAAATATTTTTAAAAATTGACTATAACATAGATTTGTGTGAGTTTTCGTCATGGACATTTGAACTATAAGAATTTTTGTTTGAGCTTTCATATAAAAAAGGATTATTTTATGCTGGGGGCTACTTTACAGTTTGTTTGTATAGCACCTCTTAAAATTAATATTTAAAAAAATTTTAAATAGTATAAGTTTGAGCTTCCTCCATGGTCGTTTGAGCGAAAAAAAATTTTTGATTAAAAATTTAACACAGATAAGCTCGGGTGTTTTGGGATATAACTATCCTTCGCAACTTTCGATTTCCCATCACTCCTTATCAAATAACGACCACATTTTTCAGTAACGGAGTAAACAGAAGTTGTCTGTCTTCGAACATACACTCAGACGACTTTTATACATTTACGTTTTCTTGAATTCAGCTTCAGCTTGACCCTAGGATCATCCCTTGAAAATTTATGAGTAGGGAAAGAGTCTTGAAGGAAAGTGTGAACTTTGATCTATACTTTTCAGTCTCATTCTCCCTTTCCTTTGAGCTACTACATTTTCAAATTTTAACCCATGAAAAGAGATAAGAAGACACTAAGGGCCGTATTCACCAACTCTTTAACACTCGGATTAAACCTCGCATCAGCGGTAATCGCTCGATCTTACGAAAATCGGTATTCTCCAACGAAATTCTGCAGTTCACCGGCTACTTTAACACTTTGTTTTTGATCCTCGAATATCGGAGAATTAACAGAGATAATTCTCGGATCTTTTCGTAACGCATGCGCACTCCGCAGCTCAGCTTCGTAAACGCTGAACATGAAAGAAATATATATTTTGTTTTATTAGCAGTAAATTGCTTTTTAAAATCATTTTAATGATTTTTTTTATTTTAATCTTTTACAAAGAAACACAGAAATACCTGATTTAAATACCTGATTTTGAACAAGAGTTTGATTAAAAAACATGCTATAATTATTTAATGATACACATTTATCATTGTGTTTTTACTTAATTAAAATTGAATTAAGTTAATATCATTTCTGACGACATTAGTCATGTCAAATAAAATTTTGCTGATTAAACGATTTTTGCCATCAATAAAGATATATATCTTCTCCTTCATTTCCATGAGCTTAATCGTTAAAGATTAATTCACAAATTGATTTATTTTAATGGGTAGCATAGCAGAAATTTTAAACTTTTCAATTTTAAACAAATATCTTTGATATAATGATATAACTATAATGTATAAAAAATGCACCAAATTATTTTTTGTTGAATGAAGTTTGTAAAGTAACACCTTAAATTACAAATGTATACAATAATAATATCGTGTCGAATTATCGTGCTTCCTTTTTTCTGCCTGATGAAAGGTTGTACTTCGACGGAAACAATTGTTGCGTGTTTCATAATTTATGGTTTTAGCTTATAAAGTTTTCATTAATTTATATATTTTTCCCAATTTCTCATACAATTATTTAATAAACTTGTATATTTTTTAACCTTTTTATTAATTACTTAGAAATGTACCCGAAATAACTACTGAAAACTGGTAAATAAATGAAACAAGGGAAAAGCTATCTTCATTTGCATTGTTTTAGTTTAAAACGTATTCCAAACCAAATTTTTAAGTAATCTAATGAGCTAACTAAAATAAAGAAAAATTAATTAAAGTTATTTAAAAATATTTTCAATTAAAAAAATCACTAAATTTTGAAGACTGCTTGATATAGCTTATGTAATTGGTCTACAGTCAGGGCATTGCTTGTGTGTGTGTGTGTGTGTGTGTGTTGGGGGAGGGGGGGCGTAGTTCGGAGAAATTTTTTCTTTTATTCATAACAATCAAAATTTTAAATCGTAGCGTAAACAGTTGTCGTCTGCGTGATTATTCTTTAAAAAAAAAGTTCTAAAGTAAAATTGATTCTTAATCCGTGCGTAAACAAGAGCAAACCGTGTTTTTTGCCGTGCCAATTTGCTTTTTACCCTTTCTAATCTTCAAATCCGATTGATTAGTTAATCAGAGATGAGAGTGGGAAATAGACAAAAAGTCTGAAAGTATCAGCGAAACTCAAAAATAATTCAATTTTAGTAATAAAAGAAGAAACAGATACACAAAATCATACTTTCTATAAGCAAAACTGGAAAATATATGAAAATAAATTATTTAGAAACAGTCAAAAGAAAGAAAATTGAACAAAAATAAGAATATTTAGAAGCAAAAACCTGAAAATTGTTTTTAAAAAATTAAGAAAAGTCTGAAAGTCCTCATCCCTGGTTAATTGAAGCCGAACGGTGAATCCGAACATCTATCTTCGTTATTGGCCAATCAAAACGAAGCTTTTCTTTCTCTCCCAGTTAATCCATGGATCACGTAATCGGCTGATGGTGAATACTGTAGGAATTTAATCCAGTGTTAGCTTTGATTCTCGGATTTTCTGATCCATGGTTTAATCCTCGATCAATGAAGTTTGGTGAATACGACCCTAAGTATAATACATCTGCACTAAACCGTTTTGTATATTGGTACGTTTATTGACAATGGATTTTAAGGCAACATTTTAAATGAAATTAAATGCACATTGTAAAAGCAGCAGGAATAATTTATAAATTATTTTTAATTATACTTTACGCCTGAGGAAGCTTTTGATGACTTTTTCTTAAATTAAAAGTTTTGAATTTGGATCTTTTAAAATGAACTAATTCCTTTAAATGAAATAAATATTCTTTGGACTGAACGCACGTGATTCACTTGACTACGAGAAAATCAGTTTAGAGAAACGTCCAAAGTTTTAGATAAACGTTCAAATTAACTACAAATGTGAAAAAAAAAAAAAAAAAAAAAAAAAAAATCTGCAGATTTTTATAAAAAATATTTCGAGTGACTGCACTCGATTCAACTTGAACAAAAATTTAGTAATTAATAATTTTGAACCACCAAGAAAGAAAAATGAAAATTTAATAGGTCGTTTCAGTTTTTCTTTCTAAGTTTGTATATTTGAAAAAGGAACTGTAATGCAGCCGAATTCTTTTGTTCTCCTATAAAATAAACCTTACACCCAAGAAAATCTGTATAGTTCTTGCAATGATGACCTATAACATACCTACCCAATTTGATTTTAGTCGAATGCAGATTTTATCTGCAAGCACATTTAAATAATTTGATTCTATAAGCTATAATATATAAGAAATCTTCTTTCTGTGCTGTTAGAGAGTTCTGTAAATCCTACACGAAAATTCATCGAAACAATTTGTGTGCCAGTATATTTATAACATAAATAACAGTTTTGAGCTCAATCAAATGAAGTATTTAGATGCTATCATGTTCTGTCAAACACAGACATCATAGTAAATTTACAAAAATAAAATCGGGGCCCTGAAAACGTATAAAAACACAAAATCGCATAGTCGAATTATTTAATGATTACAATACTTACCTTACTTAGTAGGGGAAACTAGGGAGGTTTGACCCATAGGGAGACTTGAACCATGAGGGTTTTTCCTAAGAAAGGGAATTTTCAGGGAAATGTCAGTGACTGTACTGATTGACCAATCATACAACAGCATTTTGCAGGTAACAACCATTCCAGAATAATCCGTAGTTTTCTTGCAATTTAGTGTTGATTGATACTGCTTCTTTCAAGTAAATTTTGAAGATCTTGGAGTCTATTAAATTTGAACTTCCAGTTTTGAGGTAAGTCAATTTCAGAAGTATACTTGTTTTAGACACTCTTTTAGCTACAGATTCGTATATAGTAGTTTTATATAACTGTAATGCAAGTTGTTAAAAAGTTTGGATTAACAAAGCAAAGCTGCTTAAGGAGACTTGACCCAAGCTAACTAGGGAGACAATTTAATGTTCTTTGTTTTATTTAATGGATTTTTATTTTATGAATAACTAAAATAGTGTAATTTAAGGGTTCAAACGGATAACGTAGGCTCACTTTGTGTGTGGCGAAATTCTATGGCAAGAATTTACCAATTCTTGTAAACATAATTAACCCTTTTCTATGGTGACGCAATATGAAGACATTTAGGAGAGATTTTTTTCGTGCATCTGTCACTGAACGCCCTTTTGAAGAGGAAGATGATACTAATTACATTCATGACACATCAAGACCATCGACTTCCAGTGTTACTGGTTTCAATTTTGTTGAAGCCAGCCCTTCAGTATTTACTGTAAGCAGTCCAGAAAACATAAGACCCTACCCTTAAATAGGAAAAAGAAAACAAAAAGTTGCATTCAGAAAGAAGGGTGAGACTGTGGTAGCCACTGACACACCAAACAGAAGAGAAATAGAAGAAAGAAAGAGGCAAAAAGAAGGAAAGAAAAAAAATGTTGACAAAATAAAAGCAAGAAAGGCTCTTGATGTGAAAAGTACAAAGTTTGAAAAAAAAAAAAAAAAAAAAAAATCAATAAACAATTTTTTGTATTCACTAAATTCTACAAAATAAAACTAAAAAAAGTTTAAATCACAAACTATGTTTTTTCATCCAATACCTATGAGTTTTCTCACTTTTATGAGGGGGGGGGGGGGTTTCATGTCTTCCTAAGTAGGGGGTCAAGTCTCCCTAGGCTTAGGGACACTTGACCCATGTGCTGACTTAAGTAACTCTTTTAACAATTTCTAATAAAAACTGTGCTATTATCTTTAGCCATAGTAGGTACAAAAAAAAAAACAGACTATTTTCTCATACTTTTTATTCAGCTCCAACTGTTATACAAAAAATATGAAAAATTAAAAACCAAAAACTGGGTCAAGTCTCCCTAGTTTTCCCTATATCTACGTAAAGAAACTTGTTGGGAAAAAGGGACTCTGTTAAATTTCCAATAATATGTTTGTAAAGTTAGAAAATCTCATAATCATTTAGTGAAGTGGTAATATTCTCTTATGGTCATGAAAATGTAACGAACTTCATTTTAATGGATTTATGAAAACTCCGTTAAAATTTATTCAACAGTGTAATATTTTATTCAACGGGGAAAAGGTTTTTATGCATCTGAATAATGTGTATTAATTACGTTATGTTGTGTGCACTTTGCAATATAAAGATATTAATATATGCTTTAAACAAATACTTCTCATAGACCATAATGCATCAAAAAATCTTTTGTGAGTCCCTGTTCACAAACTAAATGCACTAATATTGCAGGTTGCGGATCGAAAATGATTTTGTGGGTAGGTTGCGGGTCATGTTTACCCTACCCGCGCAGGACTTTAGTCCTGATTAACAAGTGCACCAGTTTTCGTAGCGATCGGTTGAACGATGTACCTTTGTATAGCGAATTAAAACCTGACATATTATAGATATATATGCTTAATTCAAGGTGTGCTATTGCAAATTTCCACAACGCTAAAATTACTGATTGAAAATAATAGTTCTCTTGTACTAAAAATTAAAATAAATAAATAAATAAATATTTGGAAAACGAAAAACAACTTAATGATTATGAATTCTCTAAATGTAGAAACGGAATTAAAAAAAAAAAAAAAAAGCATTAAAATTGGTAATTTGCAAAACAAATTTCTCCGTATAATAACTCGGGGATAGGATGGCGGCCACATTAGGTGAAGCATCCCCTTAAGGGGACCCGAGGGAAAATCCAGATCGAATGCATTTTAATAGGAAAACTTAGTCACTTTAAAACTAGTCAATTTCTCATGTACTAGCAGTCCGTTTTTAATTGAATATTAATGTGTTATTAACAAAGGGTTAATATATGTATTGAAATAGGGAAATTTATTTTATTTATTTTTAAGTAAATCATTGGAGTTTTCCTTGTCGAAATTTGGATTGGATTGGATTTTGGAATAAGGCCGATTGACTGCTGTAGGTCCTAGGCCTTAGGGGAGTGCCCTCCGTAGGGGTCTTTCTAAGGGGTCCTAGCCGGTATTTACGCAAGTTTCGGAGAAAACCACGGAAAACTCCGAAAGGCTAGGCCAACGAGCGCAACCTGGGATAGAACCCGGCACCTCACGTCTACCAGCATTGAGCTCAGTACCGCTCAGCCGTTGGTGGATGTGGAAATTCGGTCTGGAAAGTTGAATAGGAAATTTCAAAGTGATACGACCAGTACAATGATCGATAGTCAAGCACAGGTGTTATAAGAAACAAAGTGACGGCTTGAAACCATATTGCAAAAGCAGTAAAGCCCCTAACTTTTTTTCTACTGGCCACATCGAAGATTTCAATAGCCTTAAACTTTCCCTGGTCAATGCGGATCATTTTGTGATAAACTTACTTCGCGCTAATCGGTACTGTTGTTTTTTAGTCTATAATGAACACACACATACGAATATTGTCATATATTATATATAGATTTTCTTATTTGAAAAAATCATATTTCAGTGACAGAGTAACGATGTTTTTGTTTCATGAAAAGGCGTTGTTAAAGGAAAATATAAGACACTAATTATGGAATATATTGAAATTTAAATAAGTTTTACTGTCACCAAAGTTTTTCTTTATTTGGATGTATTAAACTGATGCATATTAATTCAATGAATTTTTCAAGATTTTTTTTTTTTAATGCAATAAATTTTTTACTTAAAATGTTTCGATAACTTTTGTCTCTGTTGGTACTCTTTATTTTACTTTAATTGTAGAATATTTATGAAATATGACAGGTATGTAAATTTGTAAACAGTATGTATGTATGGGAATGCATGTTGATATGTACAAATAAATTCATTGTGCGTTGCTACTTTTATATTGCTCTCGTGTCTACTTTTTTCGTCTGACGAAGGGACATGTTTAATTATTTCTGCTCGAAACAATTTTTGTGTTTGAGCTTTTTTTTTTTACCAAATTTTTCAACATCAGGATTTTGGTGTTTTTTTTAACTATAAATGAAATTACTAAAATATTAATGAGTATATAGGCTAATGAATCCTTTGATTAAAGTATAATTGATAGAGTGCATTTATAATGGACTAAACATTAAAAAAATTAAAATATGTATTAACCTTATTCACTCTGATAACATATAAAATCACCTAAAGAACTCATATAATAACAACTCAGAAATACAAATAACTTTAATTATAATTTTGGAATACAAATAATTGAAATAATGCTTTAGACAATTCTAAAATTATTTACTCATTTTCTTTCTTTGTTTTTCTTTCTTTCTAACCATATATGGTAGAGAAAAGGTATGGTAGAGTATGTTTTCGGGTCAGAATTTCCAAATTAAGTTTTCATTATATTTACAGATTTTGGGGTACCCTTAGTCTGAAAAATCAGGCTTTTAGCGGTTTGCCTGAGTGTCTGTGTAGCTGTGCGTCTACATATGTGTATATCTGTCCCCAGCTAACTCAAGAACAAATATTGCATCGCTCTAATAACAAAGAAATGTTACTGAAAAAATCGTGATTTTTAGTAAAACAATTGATGTAACTCAAAAAATCGTCAATTTGAATTATGTTTTTTTTTTTTTTTTTTTTTTTTTTGACAGGCCCAAAGTAATATCTGTGACATGTCAAATGTGGCTTAACTGGATTCTTATTGGTTGTCTAGTTATAAGAGATTTATAGTTTGTATCTGTAATTTAGTAATTTTAAGTAACGCGCCTGTTTATCATGAGAGCGACGATTAGTAGGGAGTTCAAACTCGGGATTCCAAAACTATATTGTACAAAACAAAAACGTTACTTATTGAAATCGGATAAATGGTTTGTGTACAGGGACAATAAAATATATACTACGTCTATTGGCGAAATTTCTGGTAGATACAGTTTAACATATTTAGGCTACGTTAACAATATTTTTTATATACATAAAAGCGTGTTCCGCATAGAACGTGGTATAAAAATCATACAAATTCGTTTACAGGGTTATACAAAATTATTCCAGTACATTAGGGTTATACTTGGAAATTGCTTGAAGAGCATTTGAAATTACATTATCAATTTTCCTTTCTTTGCTAAATTTTAAGTATACTATGTGGCGCGTATATAATTTATAAACAATATACAGGCAATTCAAAATTAAGCTAAGACGATGTTTTCTATTGAATGTAATTGATGAAAACACTTTACTAAATTTTAATAAATTCAGGAAATTGGCTAAGGAAGAGTAATTACTTTCTCATGCCGATGTAGTAGATAAAGTACTATTTTGATTCTTATTTTCAAAGCTGATTTTTTTTCTTCACTTCCGCGTTTTGAAGTCTTCTAAATAAGCAAATGAAGTTTTAGGAGTATAATTTACGTATTTGTCTGTTATCAGCATAACTAAGAAACAAATAATTGCAGGAAGTTCGAATTTGATATATTGATCATATAAGCATACTTACAACTAGTGCTGCCAAATTGAGGGAAATTTTTATTCATTACCCACCACTAAATTTTAATTGTAGCGGTTGCCTAATCATTTCGAAGACATTTTACCAAGAAGTCTTCAAAATAATTAGCTTACCATTACAATTAAAATTTAGTCATGGCTATTGAATAAAAAATTCCCTCAATCTGGCAGCACTGCTTACAACCATCTCATTAACAAACCGAAAATTTTAAGTACCGCCTTTTTTTATCACACTAGATTTTTTTTTTTTTTTTTAAGAGAAATTTTATATTTGTTTAATCGTAACTACATTTGCAGATAGTTACTCTAAAAATAAAGTGGTGTAGAAAAAGGGGCGTGTACTAAGGTTGGTTGGTTGAGTTTTACGTCGCACTAGTGCTGCGCAGATGAGCAATTGGCGACGGTCTGGGACTCACCCCTAGAGGTGGTTCGGAGACATGCCATCGCAATTCTGATCCTCCAAGTAAGGGATGGCTCTCCCGCTTCGGTGACCCCCAGAGGTATAATTTTTGATGGGAACATGGATGACATTGAGGCAACGACAGATTTTACATGCACCAGCCACCATTAGTGTACACGGCGGTCTTTGGCCGGCTCGAGTACCGAACCCGCAATCTTCCAATTACGAGGCCGGCGCTCTACCGACTGAGCTACCGCGGCCCAGGGCGTGTGCTAAGAATCTTCCGTTTCATAATTAGGATGTTGGCAGATATGTATAAGGTTTCCACTTGATAAGTTTGACCATGGTTGATAAGTTTCAATGAGTGATGTGTGTGAAATTGTTCTGAATAATTTGGAAGAAACTTTTAAATTTAACAATAATCTTAGTGTTTTATGAATATATATATTTTACTCCACCTGGGGATTGACACAAAAATAAATATCAAATAAAAAAATTTATGAAATTATTTTCAACTTTTTTTAAAAATACGTTCAAAAACAGTGAATCTTATCTTGCTTCCTAATCTGTAATTTATCTTTATATATGCATTCAAATGCAATGTAAAGGAAGTCGTGTGAGTGCCACACCAGATTATTTAAATATATTTTTAGACTTTCAGTCTGATTCTAATATTTGTGCTCAATAATTAATTCTTATCGTTTCGATTTTTTTTTTTTCTTTTTTTCGTTGAGGTCTGTGAAATGAGTCATCTGCAGAGAAAATGATGGGTTCTTCAAGAGATTATTACTCTTGAACTGCTGATATATTGGCAGATGAGAATGTAGCATTTCGTTCCGGTACTCAGGAAGAAGCTCAAAGCTCAAATATCATAAGGGCTGCCCGCTGCCGCGATACTCCGGAAAGTTGGGATTAAGATAGAGACCCAAAGTTTAAGTTTGGTTTTGGGGTGCGGCTATACAGGCATTTTTTTTTTTTTTTTTTTTTTTTTTAGAGATATTTAACATTGGCCAGTCTGCCCATCCGCTATGTTTGTTCATTCTGTTATATACGATATCATTATGCTCTTTAATTTTTTTGAATGGTTATCTGAAGATAAATAAAACTTTTTTTACTAAACACTAATTAATAGAAAATGTCTGTTTTATAGATTTAGAATGCAAACGTAACAAGAAAGAAAAATTATGCGATTAGTATAGATTATAAACATTTTTCAGCTGCACTCAGATACATTTTTATTTATTTTTTTTTTTTTTAACTACGAAAAAGGAAACCTTATATATATATATATATATATCTTTATGGCTTTACTTTTAAAGAAAATCTTTTCAATAGATTTTTGTGTGCAGATGTGGGCATTGCAATTTTAAAACAGGTATATTATATACTGGATACAAATACACACCCTTTTTTTTTTTTTTTTTTTTTTTTTAAACTCTAAAATATACTATATAAAAAGACATTGGAGAACTTTTAAAATATACAATATATACTCTTGATTCATATGGTATATTCGATATATTTTTACAGTATATTAAAAAAAATGTTATTTGTAATCACTATCTTGGATAAAAGGTCCGCGAGGCTCGTGGCACGGTATGCCCCTAAGATTTCAAGGTTCTCCCCCCCCCCCCCCCCGACAGCAAAAAAAAAAAAAAAAAAAAAAAAAAAATCAATAATTTTGTGGCATAAAGCTTTTTTTTTTTTTTTTTTTAATGTAAGTTTAACAGTTTTTGAACGCATAATTGTAATATTTTCAGCTTTATGTTAGTATGATATAAATAAAAATGTCATAAGGAAAAGAAAAAAATATAGTAATGTCTTAAGTTGAGTGAGCTAAACAAAGTTTAATCAACATAGTTTCGTTGTTTCGCATAATGAACATTGCACAGATCTAGCTTACTTCAGTTATTATAGCATTAAATGTCACTATTTGTTAATCATATTGTTAAAAAAAAAGTATCTACACTGTAAAAAATTTCTGTTAATTTACTGAAATGTTCATCCAGAATCTCTGTAAATTTACAATAAATAAATTTTTACCAGTAGTTTTTTGTTGAAATTTTTAACAGTTAAGCAGCATTACCTCTTGGACGATATGCACCAGGACAGTATCACAATACTTTCTCTTTATAATTACTGTCACTTATCAATTAGAAGCGAATCTACGCTACAGACTTTGTATCACTATCACGTAAATATTGATAATGATTAGAAAAGAAGAAAATAGTAGCACAGATGCCACCTGTTTTGAAAAATGCGCCAAAGTCTAATTAGCACAGTTTTATACCAACTACACATTAAATTTTGTGAAAATGTCTTGAATTAGTTATACGTGAGGGTACAGTACATAGCGGCTCATAGAAACTCATCATTCATTTTCAAAAATAAAAATACACAAGAAATTGGTCCCAAAAGAAAAAGGAAAAGAAAAAGTTATGCGATTCACTTAAATTATAAATCACTTTCTAACTGCTATACTTAGCGTGTTATTATTTGGCCAGAAAATTTAAATATTGTTTCGAATTTTGAAAATGCAAATCACAACTAAAAATACTCTTCAAGCAATTTCCAATTATAAATTAAGATGTACTTAAATATATTTGAGTGAGTGTGTGTAGCTCTGTAAGCCAACCATTAATGCTAATTATTTCATATTCTGCATGTAATGCTGTGCAATGCACATCATATTCTGTCTGAAACATGATTTTACGCATTTCTCTAATACATGTTAAAACCCTAACATTTTGTGTAGTATAGAAATATTAAGTATTTTAAAAGAAATTCCTTTCGTAAATTGTAATGTATTAAAAGTATTTTTTTTATCCTCGGTCCCAGTAGAAAAAATAGTGGCGCTTTTTTTATTCTTTTATTTTTTTTTATTTATCAATTATGTAGTTATAAATTTCACAAAAGCTATATTTATAGATTATAAAATTTTAAAAGAAAAAGCATAAAATAAATTACAGAAATACTTAATAGATTTCTTGAAAATTCAAGGGTGAAAAGAATATGTTAACCATATGTATTTTAACAAAGATTTTGTTCTGAAAAAAAAAAAAGAAAAAAAAAGAAAGAGATCAGTAGCAAAATAAAGAAAAAAAAAAAAAAAAAAGAAAACCTTTGAATCACCCTGTAAAAGAATGCCTGAAATATTTTGTAGCCGCAGCATGTGATTATGAGTCTTTTTTTAAATATCCCATTTATATGTGAATAATTTGTACATTCATGGAGGTAGAAAAGTTTATTTAAAAAAAAATAATAATAAAATTGTACGTGTTTTGTTTAAAACATGCTGGGTTTTCAGACCAATGCAGTGTTATTTTTAGAAATCTTGGCATACTACATTAGAAACAACATAGGGCAATAAAAATATAAAAGTACTAAATATCTGACTGATTTATAAACAATTTTATGGAAGAAGGGAAAAAAATAATGTTTAACTGTGCACGAGAAGCACTAATAAAGTTTATTTTGTATAATTTATAAGCCAAAAAATGGATAGAGTTACTTCTAAAACTCCTTAGAAACAAATAAAAAAACGAGGAGTTTTACTTGTATTTTTATTTTAAATCAACCCATGCTATGTTGCCGTTAATTGATAAAAATAAATAAATAAATAAATAATTAATTAATTAAAATAAAATAAAATTAATTAATTAAAATAAATTAAAATTAAAGTATGGGTAAGAAACCTCTTATAGTTTTGTTTGTGTTTCAAATTACTTGAAATTTAACTCATTTTATCGACGATATCTTTATAAATTTTCATGATATTTGTTGGTTTGTTAGGGGTAACTTTATCCATTTGCTAATGAACTATGCAAAAGAAATTGTGTTAAAACTTGCGCATGCGCAATTGAAAAATATATAATAGATATACCCATACTTAATCAGACATTCAATATTCCTATATTATGACTGCAGCGTGTTGTAACTACTGTAATATGACAAGTCTTCAAAAAATCGGTTTGATTCAACAACCCTGGAAACATACTAAATGTCCTTGCTAACTTAAACCCTCTTTCATCAACTCTCTTGCGAGTGTCTATATATCCAGCCCTTGCTCCCAGTTGGAAGAACTCGGAAGTTTGTTCCTACAAAAATATCATTTTTTTCCCTTTCAAGAAAAATACAGGCTTTATAATTTAACTACCAAAAATCGAATAGCATTTTGAATTTTTCAATAAATGTACACCCCGCGACAAAAAGATACGTACAAAGGGTTTTTTCTTTGATTTTTCATAAAATAACATTATCTAAATTGTGCTTATCATTTATTATTATCATAAAATAACACTATTCCCGGACTAATTTTTGTTTTAAGGCTAATTTAGAAAAGTTTTAAGACTAACATTTTTCTAATTTAAGACTACACTCTACGACAAAAAGATAGGAAAAAAGGTTTTTTTTTTTTTTTTCATAAAATAACATTATCTAAATTGTGCTGATCATTTATTATCATAACAAAATATTATCATATTAAAAAAATATTAAATATTTGAATCATATTCAAAATAATCATATTAAAAAAAAAAAAAAAAAAAAAAAAAGAAAAAGAAAAACCTTTGTTCCTATCTTTTTGTTGCGATGTGTAGTCTTAAATTAGAAAATATTTAGTCCTAAAATTTATCTAAATTAGTCTTAAAACAAAAATTAGTCCGGGAATAGTGTTATTTTATGATAATAATAAATGATAAGCACAATTTAGATAATGTTATTTTATGAAAAATCAAAGAAAAAACCCTTTGTACCTATTTTTTTTTATCGCGGGGTGTAATACGTTTTATGTTCAACATTTAGATTTACTATTTTAATTGTTCGAAACATTAATATTACATTAAGGAAATGATGTATCAATAATACATTCAGCAAAAATTTATATTTTGTATAAGGAGAAATTATCTTTTACTGACTATTCATGCCTGTAAGAATATCAGAATTTTTAAAAGTAGGACTGATTGAGAATCATCTTGTGGTTATAGTTCATCATTAAATGATGTGAATAGTATATTACATATTTATATAAAAACTGTACATTTAGTATATTTCTAAATATTTATCCACTTTAAAATAATATACATTTGTATATTGCAACTGTTATACATTTTCCTATTTAAAACATTTTTATATATAATCCATTTGATAATACAAGAAAAGAATGAAAACGAATAATAGTCAGTCAAATAAATCACCACAGAAACATACAAAGGCCAAACAAAGTAACTAGTTATCTAGTTATTTTAAATTGATTTAATTTTTATGATTAAAAGTATTACTTATTTTTATTCATTAGACTACAACACTTGTTGATATATGAAATAGGACCGTGTATTTTGATGCTGAAGAAAAGAAGGATTACTTTAGGATAGTAATATAAGGGGAAATAATAGAACTAGTTTTAATGAAAAGAACCTATTTATTTTGAGATGAGCAAAAGGGTTTCAGACCAAGGCAAAATAAGATTGAATTTTAACTGAAAAGCTCAAAATGCTATAAAACGTTTTCAAGTGCTATCCTCATAGCATTGAGCAAAGAAATGTATATATATATATATATATATATATATACATCTTATTAAAAAAAAAAAAATCATCTTTAAAATTATAAATTTAATTATTGATGACTGCCTTATAATGCTTATCCTTATATGTGTGCTCTTTGGAATTATTGCTTGTGATTGAGTCTTCTTACAACTTAACATTTAATTCTTCTTAATATTTTGATTTTAATTCTTCTTAATACTTTGACTTCAAGTTTACTTAATTTTGAGTTAATAATAATAAGTTCAATTCTTAGCTTATTAATTTAGGTTTAACGTTAACATGTTCCAATATTCATAACTCTTATTATTTGATCGGTGCTAAAAATTATCTTAATCTTGCAGTCAATACTTCTTAATTACACTCCTTATTGCATTGACTTTTTCTCCTGAAATAATTCAACTGACTTATTGTTTAAATAGCTAACCGAAAGATGGCGCTTGCACACTGATGTCTTATTCATTCATTCTTTAGTCCTTTACTTAAACGATTTAATTATTAATGTTTTAGGTACGATATAATTTAACTCTACTAGTTTAAAATTTAATTAACTTTAAAATACATTTTAACATTATCATTTAATATTTACTCTGTGTATTTTATCTTTAATGAAAATGCTATGAAGTTCATCCGATTAATCGATTTCTGTAGAGCTTTTATTTTTATTTTTAATTTCAATTTTTGTTTTGGCATCATCCTTTTCTCCAGTTTGTGTTAACTGTTTTACATGTGGTTACAACAATGCTTCTTTCATGTTTTCTCTTTGGTTTCCATGAAGATTTTATTTAATCTTTGTTTTAATTTAATATTTCACTTATTTCTCATTTTATAAGGTTCTGCTGCTTCGATCGGGGCGTGAAATGATATAAATTGCTATGATTAGCAATATCGTTTTACGAAATCGATGCAGCTTTCACAGCTTTATGAAGTACTCACCCCTTGATAAGTGTACTTCTAATTATAAGCATTTATATCCAGTTAATTTTGTGGTTAATTATTTGTTTTCTATGTCATAAGTTTAATGGTCCTTTTTTATTATCATTCAGGTCGGCGTAAGTATTTTAAGTTATTATTGTAACTCATTGGTTCTTAATCTATATCGCAACTTTTTGTGTCAGTCTTTCCTCTATGTTAAATTCAGTTCTATGTTTTTGTGTGCTGTTATTGTTTTAGTTCTATTAATTGATAAATTTTAAGATTAAATTTATTACGTTATCTACTATTTATATATATTATATATATGTATACAGGGCCCGAAATTTCCACTTAGATTAAACTAGCCGAAAGAAAAAAGTTTTATTCGTCACAAAATATGGTTAACATTTTCTTTTTCTTTTCTTTTCTTTCATTTTTTTTTTTTTTTTTTTTTTTTTAACGTATTTTAGATTTCTTTATTTTTTCTAATTATTTGAAATGCATTTGTTAAATAAAATTATATGTATTAAAAAGGTTTCTTATGTCATCATAGCTCATAATCATCTATAATTAAAAATTATTTTAATGTATTGCTTTTGTGATTTGAAAAAGATTAAAATATCTAATAATTTAAATGTGAAGAGTCATTGAAGAATGAAAAATATCTCTTTGTCAAATAATATACTATCAAAACCTTTTTCCTATGAAAGATTAAGCTTCCTTTTATATTTATTTTTTTATTTATTTAACTTTTTACATCAGAAATGTCTTTTTCGTCCATTTTATTTTTCTAATCAGAAGGAATGTTGATGTGTATAAATTGATCATTGTTGTCATTTGAAATAGCCATTTCGGAATAACTTTTTTCGATGGAATCCTTGCTTACAAATCATTAGAAGCGCAAATCTTTGGCGTTTTAGTAAAAAACTGGAAAATGTTGACTGTTTTTTTTTAATTATCATTAAACAAGATAAACATTGGCAGTATCTGAAAAAGGGCTCGGCCTCATATTCATACACCAATATCACAAAGGCAAATTTTCGCATTTCTCTTCTCTCGGATAGTGGGCGACGGGCAAAAGAGGCTGGCTCTCTGTTCGTCTATTCTCACTCTGCTTGGAGAGATCACAGTGGGAGAAACGAAACTGCTGAAGAGATAGAACTTTTATGTATGCACCATGCACATACACCAAGCATTTTTTCTCTCCTGTGCTGTGAGTGAGGGAAAGAGGATGGGGCGGTCGTCGGGCAGCCCACACACAGACTCGGCACTTCCACAAGCGAAGGAGAAATTAAAATGTTAAATATTAGGTTATAAGATAGGCAAGATTTCGTCATATTTAAATCGATAAAAAGAAAGTTTTGTATCACCGTATCGTGTAAGAATTCCATCTATAACTAGACCAAATTTTTACTCGACACAGTAAAAATTCCACTCACCAATGGCGAGCTGGCGAGCGGAAATTTCGTACCCTGTATATATATATGTATATAACTTTATGTACATTATACTTTATTCTTACGAATTTCCCAGTTTTAGAAAAAATAAACTTCTCACGACAATTTTATTAAAAGACGTTTGTTCCGCTAATCATACTTAAATATGTGCTCTTCTCTTTATGTAATCCAACATGATTTATCAGCTCTTTAAAAAATCGTTCGTGTAAAAAAGAAAAGTTTGAACACATTTTTGACATGATATCTAACAAGGAAAAGTGTGCATACGGGTACTCCCAAAACATTAAAAAAAAAAAAAATCCTAAGAATCTACTCATCTAACTATACATAATTATAAAAAAATATAGGCCCAATTTAATTATTATATATTTTTTAAAATATTAAAATTTTTATTAATTGGCGATTTATCCGATTTATCGCTCTTTTGGCTGTACAGTGAATTTTCGAAACACATTTTCATGATCCTCAAAAATGCTATAGAATCTCTCTTAGAAAGATGACCATGCATTCTTACACAGTTTTAAGGATTTAAAAGCAACAATATTCTGTCGAACTCGTTTATTTCGATGAACAAGAAACTAGCCCAATTTGCTTGTTAAATTCATATATTCGTTAAAACAGAGCCTATCAAAAATAAAAATTTAATGTGCAAAAAAGATATAAGAAACAATTTAAAATAACATGCTTTTAATTTTACTTCATACAGAAGAAATATATATATATATATATATGAATTCTCTTTGGATTTTAGATGCAGGTAAACATAATATGGAGAAAATGCTCACTAATCCTTAGTTTTATACTGTTACGAATTTGTAAATAATTGTAGTTATTTTTATGTAATTTCATTAAAAGAGGCTTTGTCAGGTTATAAAATGTTAATTTTCATCATTTCTAGTTTGTTTTGGCATTAAAATAGCTCATTTCCCGTTAAAAATTCGTTAAAAAGCTTCACAAAGGCAGGTAATGGCCTTGGCGCCAAAATTTGGCGACATTTTTTTTGACCTAGGTGAGAAAATCCTTAATATCGATATACCAAATATCTAAGCTCTAACTTGATTGTTTGGAAAGTTTCGGGAACATTCCCCATTTTTCTACGGGAGAATTAAAGAATTGCGCATCGCGCCAAGTGAGTCAGTTTCCCTAAGGCATTCATTGCTGCATAAAGAGCTATAAGTCTCTTTGGATTACAGCCGATTGCTGTGTGCTAATGCTATGCTACAGTTTATGCTGTGAATTTGAAGCTATCAACTCTTATTTAAGCTGTGTTTTCTGGTGTTACTGCAGTTGATAATTGGTTTATAGACGTGTAATCTTCTAGAATTTTCTGTAAATAAACTTTTGAGCCCTTGCAAGATTCGCCTGTCATTCTCAGACAATTGACGAACCCCGAGTACGCAATAATATACTTTTGAAATCGCTGTTTAAATCGCTGTGTTTTTTTTTCCCTATATATTTTTATATGTAACATACATACGACATTATACGTTTTTAAAGGCATGATTGTAGACAGTAAATTAAGAAAATTAGTTTTGTTTTTTTATTTAAAATACAATAAATTGAGTAAAATTACAATAAATAATCGCTTGCAAAATTTAATTTAAATGGTTAAATATATTTTACTAGAAAGCCAAAATGTAAATTTAAAGATTGGTTGACTGTTAGGTTTAAGGCCAATTGATTACGCAAGGGTCCTAGGCCTAGAGCTGGAATGCCCTCCGTGGGGGTCTTTCTAAGGGGTCCCATCCCGTATTTAGACGAGTTTTGGAGAAAACCACGGACAACTCCGAACGGCTAGGTCGATGAGCGTGACCTGGGATCGAACCCAGCACTTCCTATATACCAGTTTTGAGCATAGAACCGCTCGGCCGCAGTAAATTTAAAGAATTTTACATTTAAGAAAGTTTAAGCGTTAGAAAATAATAATAATAATAATAAAACAGCCGTCAACAATATTAAAAATGGTAACTGATTAAAGGCAATAATTTTTCATATTGTTTCCGATTCAGAATTAATGTTGCTCTAATTTGTATTGGAATTAATTAAAATTTTAAAATGCAAATTATTAAACAAGAAAAAAACAAAGACTTTAAATTAAGTAGATTTTATCCAATTTGGCATTATATATATATATATATATATATATATAAGAACTAATAAAATTATGCGCACGGATTTTTTAATAGTTTAATTAACCGGAGAATAATGGATTTTCAAAGTTCAGCATGGAAACTCGTCAAACTGTCTCCATAAAACATTGTAATTGGCGTGCAAGATACGATATTATTTAAATAATTTCACTGTATCCAGTAATTGTGTGCTGGGAATTTTTGTCACTCCTATAACTTCTGGATATGTAGAGCTATGAAAGTTATAATTACGATGATTGTGAGGTGCGTTGGAAGTATACCTTCCTTGTAAGAAACAAAAACAATGCAAATATATAAATTGTAATAATATATCAAAAATATTTGCGAATTTTTTTTTTCCTTATTAGAAGGGGAAATTTTGTCATGCTAAAGATATTTTTATCAATTAAGATACTATGTAACTGTTAATGAATTAAAAAAAGTCCTGATATTTTTATTTAATAGTGTTTCTTATTTGTAGTATTTGTAGTAGTGTCTTATTTGTAATATTTTTTCTTATTTGTAGTTTATATTTAGATATAGGCATTCCTGCCTAGAAATGAAAAGACGAAACATAATATCTGTAAACAATACCAATAAAAATAGCAATATATATTTAAATATATATCTATTTTTCTCTACATATATGCATATTCTAAAAACGTACATTGAATATATTTTTTGAATTAGGAGTATATTATATCATTATGTGTATAAATTTTCCACAGTTAATTAAAATATATACGTATTGTATATTTTTTAGAAAATATGATCCAGTATTAGTATATTTTTTTATTCAATATACTGCTTTGAAATATAGAACTTACCACTGATCAAGAATAGGTGGAGAATAGGATGATCTTATTTACAAAAAACTCTTTTAAGTGTTTATTATTATTATTATTATTGTTATTTTAAATTATATTTTATCTTTATTTTAAATAAAAGGAAATATTTTAAAAAATATATTTAATGTGTTATTAATAACTAAAAAATGTAAATTTGCCAAAATTCAAGAAAAGAGAAAAGAACAATGTATTAATTGAATATATAATAAATTTTGATAATTAAGCTCAATATGCCTATATGTATATATCTATATATATACTGTAAATTTATCTTTACCAAGAACTTTCCAAAAAACCTAATATATATATAGATTTTGGACATCCTATACAAAACAATGAATATATTTTAGAATAAAATATAGTGAAAGTACTCTAGTAAAAAAAAAAAAAAAAAAAAAAAAAAAAAGCAGAATATTTACACTGTAAACTGAAATTTACTATATTTAAAGTTTTCTGAGGAAAAAGACTTAAAATCAAAATAATTTTAAGATAAAGTGAAATGGTAATGATGTCACTGCTTTCTTCCTGTAAGCAGAAGACTTTCAGAATGACACTTATTTTCTTTCTTACGTTTTATTTTAAAAGAAATGAGAAATTACAAAACATAAAGTTTCAATGTGTAAAAAACAGATGCTTTCATTTCCAAAATATAGATTATGTATAGAAAAAAATACAAATATGAGTTGAAAACAAAATGAACACCAGAGCTCGTTCTCAATATTATTGAGTTTTACAAAATCGATCATAAATCTGAAAATCTATTTCTGCATGATGTTCACGAAAATCTCGCCAGTCATCGTCTTTCATAAAAGCCTTTTTCGATTAAATAAAATTAATGACACTTTCTTTACAACTAGAGTCATTATGGTCGATATCGAAGATCATGATTTCACAAGCTTTTACATAAATTTTCAGTACAAAAAAAAAAAAAAAAAAAAAAAAAAAAAAAAAAAACAGGTGCCTTTATTTTCAAAATATGGATTATGTATAGAAAAAACACAAATATGAGTAAAAATCAAAATGGTTGTCAGAGCTCATACTGAAGACCGAGTTTTAAAAAATCTATCATAAATCTCAAAAGCTATTTCTGGATGCTGGCCACGAAAATCTCGCCAATCATCGTCTTTCATAAAAGTCTTCTTCGATACAATAAAATTAACGACACTTTCTTTAAAGCTAGAGTCGTTATGATCAATAGCGAATGTTAGGATTTCACAAGCATTTTCTGGCATCAGTATTCTTGCCAAGTAATTTGCGCATGCTTTCTTTAGGCAGTCGACCGCGAATTTATCGCCTATCTCGTAAAATATCTTTGCGTTGCTCATCGTCATTTCGGGTAACTCTCCAGAATAAAGGTAATTTAAAAATTTTTGTGCGCAATCTTTGTCCATATCGTGAAGTGTTATAACGCCCGTACGTCCTTCAATCATATCATTGTGAAGCATAGCCTTTAAGACGCTTGAACGACTGCTGAGGATGCTTTTGTGGACTTTCCAAGTTTGTCCATCACATTTCAGCTTGATATCATGATCCAGTCCATCTTGTAACATCTGACTGAAATCTTGTAAAGCTCTCTCCTGACAAAAATTTTGGCTTGAAATCCGTAAATCAGGTGAAATGTGTTCTGAAAAGGAAAATAAAATTCATTGTATTTACATAAATTTTAATAAAGCTTTTTGTATTAATACGACATATAATATTATATAGAATTATATAGAATTGTTTGATTTGTGACCCAAACGTTTTTAAGATATCCTTAAAATTATTGCATGTAAAATATTACCCGTTTTTTAACTGAAAAATTAATAATCCTTATTATTATTAAACCAGTTAACCTTGCATATATGCCCTAGATTTCTCTCAAACAACTTTAACGATTAAAAAAAAAAGGTTTAGGATTTTTTAAAATAAACCAATCTGACTTAACCATATCTTTAGGGAAGAGAAGAAAAAGCGTTCGCTGGTAACCCGTGTTCCACTCGGTGTATAGTAGAAAGTTAGTTTTTCAGAAAAGCGCTAAAACGATTTAGAAAAAAAAAAAAAAATAAAATAAAAATAAAAGAACTTTTGAAAAAACAAATGTTATTTTTAAAGCTTTTTTTTTTTTTTTTTTTTTTTTTTTTTTTTATCCTCAGCAGAATGGAAGTCTAAAATATCATATTAAGTGAAGATGAAAAATTACAAGCTTGATTTTTCTCAAAATTAATTTCCGTTTTCCTTAACGAGAAATTCTAAACATATATTATCCGTTATAGATACTGTATTTTCCGGCAAATAATGCTCAGATCACATAAATGAGTTACACACCAAAAAATTAAATTTACAGACAAGGCTATATTTGTAAAAAGCAAAATCTTGTTAAAAAATAGCTTTTACTGTAAATTAATATTTTCAGTGTAAAACTGATTTAACAAACCTGCGCGTTATAATAACGCCGGAAAATACGATAATTTTAAGAAAACTCAATCGTTCCATGAAAAAATCAATGGCCAATTTTGGTTTTATTCAGTCGCCAATAACGTTTTAAATAAAAACATATAATTGTTCTTAACGATTAAAAAAAAAAAAAAAAAAAAAAGTAGAATTATTTTGAACTTTTTGAACCAAAACAATTGTCAAAATAATCTGTACACGAGACCTGTCTTAATGCTGAAGTTTTGTCATTCTATCTATATTCGTTTTGGAAATATGTTTACCAGAAATTCCCCGTATATATACATCTTCTATAATAATAAAAGAAAAGGTCTGTCTGTCTGTTCTTCTATACGTTGAGCCCCAATTGAACACAGAAGTACAAAAATTGACATACGGATGCTCAGGAGCCTTCCCAGGGGCTCCTGAAAACAGAATGTAAAAATTTTAATTAGTTTCGGAGATATTAATTAAAACGTCGACCCATGTCGATCGAAAAATGACCAAAAATCCATGGCTAATTGCTTTAAAAGAGGCATTCTATCGGCAGACGATTTTCTCCGCTGTCTGAAAAAGAATTAAAACATCTGGAAATCATTAATGTCGCATGATCTTGAACTAGGGTTAAAAATTGCAAATTTCAAAATTCGTCAAATTTTCTTTTTCGCACACAACACTTAATATACAACCTATGCAGCACAAAACCAACCTGCAGTTCAAATTTCACCAATTTTAGTTAATAAACAAAAAAGTTACATTTTAATTGCAAATTAAATTTTATTCTAACACGTAATCTATCTTTCAAAAGACGATAGGAGTTTCCATAGCAACGAAATACATTTGAAGGTACTAAAAAAATACTTTTTCTTTTCTTTTTACTTCCATTACCCGACTACCGTGGTATATATAGGTTTTGGGGGCCTAAAATATGTTTATTTTTCTTTTTACTTCCATTAACTGACTACCGTTTGTAATGGAATTTGAGATTTCACGTGATTTACATGTTTTAGAATGTCCTGATTAGGTTTTCTTTTCTATCTCAACTACTAATTAAAATAATTTTATAAGTAATACATCATTTGAAAGCATTGCTGATTTGGAATTGAACAGTAGATTTCAGAAATTTCTACCGCCAGATGGCGCTGTAATATTTTAAAATTTCAATATTTCAAATTCTAATTATGATTAAATTAGTTTTAATACATCATTCGAAAGATATTTTAAAATACTTTTATATTATCGAAAATGGGATTCGAGTTTTCACCTGATTTACACGGTTTGAGGTGTCCTGAATCGGTTTTCTTTTGTATCTCAGCTGCTAATTAAAATATTTTCATAAGTAATACATCATTTGAAAGATTTGTTGATTTGGAATTGAACAGTAGATTACAGAAATTCTCTACCGCCAGATGGCGCTGTAATAATCTAAAATTCTAATTATGATTAAATTATTTTTAATACATCATTCGAAAGATATTTTAAAGTACTTTTATATTATCGAAAGTGGGATTCGAGATTTCACCTGACTTACACGTTTTGAGGTGTCCTGAATCGGTTTTCTTTTTTATCTCAGCTACTACTTAAAATAATTTCATAAGTAATACATCATTTGAAAGCTTTGTTGATCAGGAATGAAAGAAGTAGTTTACAGAAATTTCTACCGCCAGATGGCGCTGTAATATTTTAAAATTTCAAATTCTAATTATGATTAAATTAATTTTAATACACCATTCGAAAGATGTTTTAAAGTACTTTTATATTATCGAAAGGGGAAATCGAGATTTCACCCGATTTACACGTTTTGAGGTCTTCTGATTAGGTTTTCTTTTGTATTTCAACTACTAATTAAAATAATTTCATAAGTAATGCATCATTTGAAAGCTTTGTTGATCAGGAATGAAACAAGTAGATTACAGAAATTTATTCCGCCAGATGGTGCTGTAATATTTTAAAATTTCAATATTTGAAATTCTAATTATGATGATGATTAAATTATTTTTAATACATCATTCGAAAGATATTTTAAAGTTCTTTTATATTATCGAAATTGGAATTCAAGATTTCACGTG
This sequence comes from Salticus scenicus, assembly GCA_963930645.1. Lineage (NCBI taxonomy): Eukaryota > Metazoa > Arthropoda > Arachnida > Araneae > Salticidae > Salticus > Salticus scenicus. Next base: position 98,183,418 of record OZ005657.1, read on the forward strand.
ATTTACACGTTTTAAAGTGTTCTGATTAGGTTTTCTTTTGCATCTCAGCTAATTGAAGTAGACCGTTCAAAATTGCTATATGTAGGCTAATTTGGAAGGGTGGGGAAGGAATAGGCGAGCGCAGCGCGCACGGGACTGCGAAGCCGGAGGCAGTGGGGACTCGGTCCGACTTTTTACCCGATGAGAAATGATTTTTTTATTTTATTTTTTATTTATTTTTTTTTTTTTTGGGGGGGGGGGGGGTTATGTGTTACGAAGGGCCAATTCGAGACACCCCTTTTAGCGCTAAATTTGTCCTGGGAAATTTATGAGAGCTGCAGTCACGAAATTTGGTGCTTGAATTGTGTATATGTATCCGACCCCTAAAGTAACCGGATTTATCGAAATCCCCTCCTCCTTTCCCCATGGGGGGCAGGAAGCAAAAAATGTTTCTAAGCATAGCTCAGCCCCAAATTACTTCATGGTGAAGAAGTTGCATTTGAGGAGACTAGATTTGAGTATAAATAAAACATTATGTACGATTTTGGAATTCTTGATTCTTACAGGAGAGAGGGGGGGAAATCGTTTTTCGGCGGGACATTTTAGAAATTTCGGATTTTTGACTTAAAAATGGTACAAAGGTATTGAAAATAGCCTTGTGTCTTCTTTAGAATATTTCCAAAAACACATTTTCTTCTTTTTTTTTTTTTTTTTTTTTAGGGGGGGGGGGGTTACAAAGGAGCAAATTCGAGACCCTCTCCCCTTTTAGTCTATGGGATCTGCGGTCACGAAATTTGGTGCATAAATTCTTTATATGTATCCGACACTTATTGTAACGGAATTTTACGAAATTCTCCCCCCCCCTCCTTACCCCTGCCCGGAGTCGGGGCAATAAACACGTGTAAAAACATTTTTTTTCAGTTGCAATTCGCTTTAAATTATCTTAGAATGACGAATTTTGGTGTGTGGATGCTGGTTAAATGTACGCGTTATGTACTTTGGTGGGATTTTGCTGGTACAGTTTGATTTTAGAAGGAGTATGTGCTCGCACCGCACATATATCTTCACACGTGCGTGCGCAGCGCGCATGGGTTTGGGACCGGGTGCGAGTTTTTACCAAATGATAAATGATTTTTTTTTTTAATAATAAAAGTTTGAGTTGAGAAGGATTATGAGCGCACAGCGCACGTATATCATCACACGTGCGCGCGCAACGCGCATGGGTCTGCGCTGCCGAAGGCAGAGGGGACCCGGTGTGAGTTTTTACACGATGCTAAATGATATTTTTTGTAATTCCTTTTCTTAAAAATGAAAGTTTATGAGTAATAACATGGAATTTTGAGAAATCATAAGGATGGTAAATGAATACGTGCGCGCGGCGCACGGGTCTACGCTGCCGAAGGCAGTGGGGACCCGGTGTGAGTTTTTACCCGATCACATTTTTTTTTCTTTTTCTTTTAATTACTTTTCTTAAGAGTAATATTAATGAGTGATAATATACAATTTTGAGAATTCATTCATTATAGTGATTCATTTAAAAATACTGACCCACTAGCGGGCGAAGGCAGAGGGGACCCTGTGTGAGTTTTCACACGATCAGAAAAGATTTTTTTAAAATTCCTTTTCTTAAGAATAAAAGTTTATGAGTAATAACATGGAATTTTGAGAAATTATATGAGTGGTGAAGGAATACACGTGCGCAGCGTTCATATATATACATTCGTTGGCTCGCATCGCGCACGTGCCTACGCCGCCGAATGCATTGGGGACCCGATGCGACATTTTTCCCGATCAGAATTTTTTTTTCTCTTTTTTTTATCACATAATAAAAATTAATGCAATTTTGAGAATTCATTAATTATTGTGATTCATTTAAAAATAGTGATCAGCGAAGCGGGCGTAGCCTGCTAGTCTATAATAATAAAAGGAAAGGTCTGTTCTTCTATACGTTCCACCCCAATTGCCTGTAGAATTACAAAATTTGACATACGGATGCTCAGGAGTCTTTCCGAAGATACAGTGAAAACAGAATTAAAATTTTTTAATTAGTTCCGGAGATATTAATTAAAACGTCGACCTATGTTTAATCAAAAAGCGATGTTAATGACTGAGAATTCACCGCAGTTGCATAAAAATAGATATTTTAAAGGAGTTAAAAGCGCAAAATAAATTAGAAGTATTGGTTTAGTCGTTTCAAATTCGGTAAATGAAAGGGACGATTTTTCTGAATCTAGCGGTCCAAACGGCTTATCGATACAACAGTTAGATTTTTTAAAATTAACTAAAGTATAAAATTTATGTTGGAACACTACATTTTAAGCTGCCAAATGATTGTCTGTGATGAAAAAGGAAATGGTTTTAAAACTAATTAAGATGTCACGTGTTTTATAGAGGGGGAAAAATTGCAATTTTCAAACTTTTTCAAATTTTTACATACGTTCATAGAAATTAATATTCGGCCTAGACAGCATCTTATAAAGCTACAGTTCAATTTTCATCAAAATAAGTTAATAAACGAAAAAGTCATATTTTTATTGGAAATTGTATTTATCACGACTCACGTGACCAAAAGACAATCTAAGTTTTCTTTTATATTTTGCAATATTTTAAATTGAGATAAGTCATTGAAATTTGGTTTTAACACCCGATAATTCGATTGCGGATATTTTTAAAAGCGTAGAATTATCGGGGCTTGAGGGGGGGGGGGGGGGAGCGAATGGGCAAAATTAAAAAAACAAAAAAATTACAGCTTTTAAAATTAGTATTAATAGGTTTTAAGGCAAGATAAATCGATTGTGGATATTTTCGAGCGTAAAATTATTAGGAGGGACGGAAAGGGAGAGGGCGAAGGGGTAAAAATGTAGAAAAGGAGTTAGAGAGTTGAAATTGGTATTATTATGTTTTAAGGCCTGAGAAACTGACTGCGGATATTTTCGAAAGTATAAAATTATTAGGAGGGACACGAAAGCAGGGCGAAGGGTCTAAAATAGAAATCTTGTATTTAACATAATTTCAAAAGTAATATATCACTTTAAAACTTATTGGAATTGGAATTGAAGAGTAGCTGTCACAAATCTGTCACCAGAGAGCGCTTTAATATTTTAAAATTTCAATATCTCCAATTCTAATTATGATTAAATTACTTATAATGCATCATTACAAAAATATTTTAAAATACATTTATCGCGGACTTTTAAACTGATATAAACCATTCAAATTCCGTACGGGAGTTTCGGAGAAAACAACGGAAAACCCAGAACGCCTTTATTCTTTTATATTTTGCCGAGTTTCGAATTCTGATACTCCGTTTACATTTCATTCTCAGGATATTTAACAGTATTTAGACTGGAATTACGCAAGTTTCGGAGAAAACTACGAAAAAGACAGACATAAATCTTTTTATTACTGTATTTGCATTACTTTTGTATTTCAGCTTCTAATTAGCGTAATTTCAAAAGTAATATGTTATTTTAAACTTATTTGAATTGAATTTGAAGAGTAGACGTCACAAATTTCTGTCGCCAGATGGCGCTTTAATATTTAAAAATTTCAATATCTCTAATTCTAATTAAGATTAAATTACTTATATAGAGTAGCTGCCACCGAGTTTGGGGTTTGCCACGATCATAATTTTCAAGGGTTGTTTTCACGAGGAGCGAATAGATTGTTTCATATCATGAAACGCGAAAGGGCGTCGCAGTCGCCACAGAGCGGATATTTGCAACAATTAAAATTTTCACTGGTATTTTCACTATGAGCGAGCAAGATGTTGTAGGTTCTAAAACGGGGAGAAGACGCCGCAGGCTCCACCGAGCCGAAGTTTAATACGGCGAGATTTTTCGCAACAATTAAAATTTTCACTGGTATTTTCACTATGAGCGAGCAAGATGTTGTAGGTTCTAAAACGGGGAGAAGACGCCGCAGGCTCCACCGAGCCGAAGTTTAATACGGCGAGATTTTTCGAGGCTCGTTTTCACGGTGAACGAACAGGCTGTTTCAGATCATGAAACGGGAGTAAGGCACCGCATAGACGCTAGTAAGCGGGAATTTGCTATAGTTAAAATTCTCAATAAAGCTACTTGAACAGTAAGGGAATAAGCTTTTTTAAGTCCTGAAACGGGAATGATCTGACAGCATAAACGTCCTGCGCCACCGTGCAGGACGTTTATGCTGTCAGATTTTTCAAGGATCGCGAACCAGCTGGTCGCCGAAGGCGGCTACTAATAAATAAGTGTTAAAAATGCACACATTCACATTGACCAAGCCAAAATTCCACTTTTTGGGGCTCAGGAGACATTAAAACATCAAAAAATATCATATCGGTGAAAACCCGATATCGAAATTTTTGTCCGAATACAATTCTTCCATTACCTAAAGTGGCTGGGTAGTAAAAATGAAACAAATCGGCAGTTTGTCTTCTTCTGTGATCCTCATAAGCATGGATTTTATTAACTGACGTCGTAAAGAATGCCGTTTCTGGCGACTGAATGTAAATTACATCGAAATTAAGCAGCAAAATGCTTCGGCAATTTGAAAAACAGCAGTAGAAATTTGGCCTATTTCGAAACGTGATTCGACAATTTTAAAAATAAACAAAAATGAAAAATCATGCTGTTCGCATAGATTAATACTTTCTAACTGTAAGTGTTTGCGTTTAACCTTCAATGCACTTTGCTTATGTGATCACACAACGAACAGACAGAAAGACAGATACACTAGTGGACAATTGCTAAGGACGGGTGACAATAATTGTCATCCGTCCCTAGCAATTGTCCACCAGTGTAGGTAGACTAATTGAATTCATAATCACTCTTAAACATTGTTAGAAATTGTTAAAAATACTTAACAGAAACGAAGATGCAATCGCAGCAATTTTCAATTATAAAAATAAAACCCTTATTTAGCGTGGCCCTGTAAATCACAACGCTAAATATACCATACTTTATAGAAAACATTTTTTATATGCATATGAATACTAAATGTCAATTTCATCATAATTTGTTCAAAATAAAGATATCAAAATATTTTTTATGGAACTATCTCTCATAGAACGCAACGCTTTGGAATTGTTTCGAGTGTCCCTGTATATAAACCATTGGTGGTATTTACCTCATTATAACGAACTTCACGTGAAGTGACTTTGTTGGTGATAGTGTATGAAACTGGTTCGAATAAACTTTTGGGTCTGAATAACACAAAACTTTTTTATTTCAAAGTGAGGAAATCAGAAAAAGAAAATCATACCCCCCCCCCCCCCTCAAAAAAAAAAAAAAAATTAAAAAATCAAATAAAAATCAAAAACAAAAAAAAATCAAAAACTTAGAATTTTATATATAATGAAACTTGCAAATGGTAAAAATTAAAGAAATATGTCTTGTAATTAATTTACGTCATCATAGCTCAAGAACACTCGGAATTTCATAGAAATTGATTTAGTTGCACTATGAGATGAATTGATGTCTATAATTTTTGATACAAATCGCTGAGCAGGTGGCGCTGCTATGCTATGATTTCTTCCGTTCACGGGAAGGCTATATCTCAGCTTTTATTATGTGTGACTACAGAAAACTTATAGGGTCATTATGAAATACCACGCTGACTCAATTTGTGTGCGTATCAATTGACGAGTAGCGCTGTTATGCTGACATTTCCCCCGTGTATTGAAAGCTACATCTCAGCTTTTACCATGCATAAATGCATCTACTTTGATATATGCGATGATTATTTTAAAAGAAAATGTTAGCTTTATTTGGATGTTTATCGGCCGTCAGGTGTGGACGCTTTTATTCACCTTCTTCGATTGTCCATATGGTTATATCTGTGCATTTGTGGGTAAAGTTGCACAAAACTGAATATAAAATCTTTATTCACAGAAACTATGCTTATTTTATTTTATTTATTTATTTTTTTTTGCCGGATCGGAAACAATAAAGAAAAAAAAAACTCTTTCCATAAAATTCTTAACGAATTACTATAGCAAAATTTGCTTATTACAGGGGTGTTTGTGTCCCCGGAAATTCCTACCAGAATTTTTTAATAGTGATATTATTGGTAGTTTTCTAGTAAAGTTTAGCAACCAAAAATACAATTCATAATTACCGGTGGGAAATAAAATAAAAAACCCGGAACGCAAACAACCCTGTTATTAAAAGACGAATGTTTGTACGTCGGACTATCTCCTAGTGATCTAGAACCCTAGTGACGTCAGTCGGCCTTAAACCCTAAAACCAACCAACCGAGTTAACCTATTTAAATTAAATTATTCCAATTAATTGAAAAGCTATTAAATAAAATTTCTATAATAGCTTTAGAATTATTAAACATTTAATTTCACGCTTATACCATTTTCTTTTCTCCCCCCACCCTTTTTTTTAAAACTTTACGCATTCTTTTTATTTACTTATTTATTATCCGTGGCATGAAAAGAAATACACTCGTTTGCAAATGACTAAAATTGAATAGGTAAAAATGATGTCTAATAGCTTTAAAATTATTTAATGTACCATGACGATGTTCCCCTCCCCCATAAAAGATGCATACTAACACGTACAATTATGTAGAATCGCGAGTTTAATATGAAGTACTGCGTTGGTTATATAATTTTTTTTCTAGTGAAGTTAGTTTATTCTAGTTGCAGGTTATAATCTATCTTATCTTCTTTTATTTCATTGAAAATAATATTTATAATTACAGGGTTGGTTTGCTTTTTGTGTATTTTGCGTAATATCGCTTGCCAAAAAATGAAACCTTGCATATTTTTAACCCAATCTTGTGGGTGGTAACTCGTGATTCATTGCCTCTGCATTTTGAGGGTTTTTTTTTTTTTTTTTTTTTAATATTCATTCAGTTATTTGTGTCTTGTTCCATAAATTCAGCTTTTCTCATTTTTCTGGTTGATTTTGTTATTGTCAGTTCTAGTAGAAAACTTCTGATTACGACCAATTAACCCTTTACCTGCTAAGGAAAACTTACACGATTCGCTTTCCAGTGCCACTGTTTTTCACACAAGCGCGCGTAATTATGCTTTGACTGTGCCAGAAACATTCCTTTTCAGATTCCTCCCACATCCCTCTTCTCTGAAATAAGTAAATCCATTGAAAACTCTATGTAGGTCACATTTAAATCTTATTACATCTTATTGCATTTCAAAGTCATGGGACTAGCTTCACTCAGGACTATAGATAGGGAAGGGTTGGTTCACTGGAGGGAGAAAAGTGCCGGCGGAAGTACCTCTGATGACGTAGCAGGGAACTCTACTTAGAAAAAGAGTATATGGTATAATAGGGGTTTAAAAATCTGAAAATAGTTATCTCTCTCTCTCTCTCTTTTTAATCAATATTTGTTATTTTAGTTTATCTTACAACTACTGCTTCTTAACCCTTAAACATTCATTCCATATTTCATTTTGAATATTGTTAAACTAATAATTAAAAAAAAAAAAAAAAAAGGTGTTGGACACATAGGATTACACAGGCCTACAAAAAGGAACTTGACAAAATTTGATTTGATGATTTCAGCTGATTTTTATATCTTTTTGATATGTTGAAACCGAAAATGCAGCCCATTTTTCTCTATCACGTATAGATTTTTGCCAATACAGGGTGCTTACCGACACAATTTCTTTCATATACCATCATAACAATAGGTTGGTTGGTTGATATGGTTTTAAGTCGCACTATTCTTCACAATTACAACAAAAGGTATCTATGATTAATTAATCATGGAAACATACTATAAAACTTACCATATAATTATATTGGAATTGGTGGAAGAGTAATGGAAGAATATGTATAGGCAGGCACCCTGTATTGGCAAAAATCTATACGTGATAGAGAAAAACTGTCTTCATTTTCGGTTTCAGCACACCATAAAACATAAAGTTCAGCCAAAATTATAAAATCAAAATTTTGCATGTCGACTGTGTTATAAATATGTATCAAGAGGGGAAAAAATAGGATTTTTAATTTTCGAAAAATTTTTGGTTTTAAACATCTGTAAGTTAACCTGATTAAATAATAATAATAAAAAACTAGTATGTTGTGGCCACCAGAAGATCAATCACACCAATCAGTAACAATATTAAAAAAAAAAAAAAATTACGATTTTTTTTCTAAGGTTTTTTTTTTTTTTTTCTTTTTGTTAAAAGTAATACATATTCAATCAGTAACAATATTTAAAAAAAAAAAAAAAAAAAAAAAAAATTACGAATTTTTTTCTAATTTTTTTTTTTTTTTGTTAAAAGTAAAAAAATCGATAACTTTGTTTTAAATTATCACAGATTTATAGTTCAACCATTCTTTTTAAAGGTATTGACAAGATCTTTCGAATGATACCCATCTTCAAAATTTACCCCCCCCCCCACCCCCCCAGGGGGGGAAGCGATGCTCCCCCATGCACAAAATTTTTTACCTAACTTAATTTTTTAACTAAATTATTTCCTACTTACGTACTACTATTATCAATAATTCATATTAATTTTACAATCACAAGTGTAAAATAGCTCTCATTGTGCCCATTTATACGAATTTTTGTCCTATACTGCCATGTTAAAAATTTAGATAAAATTCTATCGCAGCGCCACCTGTTGAGCTATTGATCCCCAAATATATTCAGCACTAGTTTATGTCGGGGACCAACTAAATACCAAGTTTGGTAAAATTTCGTTTAAAAAAAAAAAAAAAAATCGATAACTTTGTTTTAAATTATCACAGATTTATGGTTCAACCATTCGTTTTAAAGGTATTGACGAGACCTTTCGAAATATACCCATCTTGAAACTTTGCACCCCGGGGGTGGGGGAGGGGACCGATGCCCCCACATGCACAATTTTTTTTTCCTAGTTACCTACAACTATTATCAATAATTCATATTAATTTTACATTCACAAGTTTAAAATAACTCTCATTATGCCCATTTATACGAAATTTTGTCCTATGCTGCCATGTTAAAAATTTAGATAAAATACGATCACAGCGCCACCTGTTGAGCTTTTGATCCCCAAATATATTCAGCACCAGTTTATGTCGGGGACCAACTAAATACCAAGTTTGGTAAAATTTCGTTTAAAAAAAAAAAAAAAAAAAAAAAAAAAACAATTTTTTTCTAAGTTTTTTTTTGTTAAAAGTAAAAAAATCGATAACTTTGTTTTAAATTATCACAGATTTATGGTTCAACCATTCGTTTTAAAGGTATTGACGAGACCTTTCGAAAGATACCCATCTTGAGACTTTGCACCCCGGGGGTGGGGGTGTGGGGGGGGACCGATGCCGCCACATGCACAATTTTTTTTTCCTAGTTACCTACAACTATTATCAATAATTCATATTAATTTTACATTCACAATTTTTAAATTAACTCTCATTATGCCCATTTATACGAAATTTTGTCCTATGCTGCCATGTTAAAAATTTAGATAAAATGCGATCACAGCGCCACCTGTTGAGCTTTTGATCCCCAAATATATTCAGCACCAGTTTATGTCGGGGACCAACTAAATACCAAGTTTGGTTAAATTTTGTTAAAAAAAATATATATACGATTTTTTTTCTAAGTTTTTTTTCGTTAAAAGTAAAAAAAAATCGATAACTTTGTTTTAAATTATCACAGATTTATGGTTCAACCATTCGTTTTAAAGGTATTGACGAGACCTTTCGAAAGATACCCATCTTGAAACTTTGCCCCCCCGGGTGGGGGGGGGGGAACCAATGCCCCCACATGCACAATTTTTTTTTTTCAGTTACCTATTAGTATTATCAACGAGACCTTTCGAAAGATACCCATCTTGAAAATTTACTTCCCGGGGGGGGACCGATGCCCCCACATGCACAAAATTTTTTTTTTAGTTAACTACTACTATTATCAATAATTCATATTAATTTTACAATCACAAGTTTAAAATAACTCTCATTATGCCCATTTATACCGAATTTTGTCCTATGCTGCCATGTTAAAAATTTCCATAAAATGCGATCTCAGCGCCACCTGTTGAGCTATTGATCCCCAAATGTAATGAGCACCAGTTCATGTCAGGGTGCAACTAAATACCAAGTTTGGTTAAATTTCATTCATTGGTTCGTGAGATACAGTGTCCACAAAAAAATGATACAGACAGACAGACACACAGACAGGCAGACAGACATTTTCTAAAAACTATCAATTCGTGTTCAGGACACCCCAAAACGTGTAGATCCGTCAAAAAACGGAGGTCGAAAATTTTCGCGAATCCAATACTTTCTCTATATTACATATAGAAGAAAGTAAAAATTAATTGAATTTAGAAATAACTTTCGAAAAATAAGCACTATAAATTGCAAAATAAATAAATAAAATAATAATAAGAAGAAGAATTATAATCATAACAGTTGTTCTGGGGTTGGGTTAAAATAACAGCACAGCACTTCATTAGTTTTAAAAACTAGACACCAATGCATCACTAAAGCAATAATTACGCACTCACACCTACAATGAAATTTAAAGTGACTGCATTTAGCTCCCTTGGAAAAATCGTTTGTTAATTTTCGGTTTAGCGCTTCTATCTACAATATATAGAAAAACTAAAAGTTTAAAAAACAATTAAAATAAAAAAAAAGATAAAAATGTTTTGCACAAAAAAAAAAAAAAAAAAAAAGTTAAAAGTTTGTTTCACGGTGAAATCAATGAACATTAATTGTTAAATATTTTTTAACTTGTTGCATAAAATAAGCTATTTTTTCTAACATATCATATGAATTATATTAAATAAACAGCATTAAAAACAGAAAAATATTAAATGTTTTATTAATGTAGCTACAGTAGTCAAACATTGGTCACATAAAAATGTAAATATATATAAATTATTTTTCTATACTTGTTTGAAATATATTGGAAGTTCTCAAATAATTCTTCTTTTTCATCTTCGACTGTAATATTGCTTTCATAACAATGTACGATAAAAGACGACAGTGTAAATAACACCAAATTAGTTTTTTTTTTTTTTTTTTCAATTTCGTATGTATTTTCCGAATTTGAGAATGACATTCAAAATGAAAATAATAAAAATAATAAAGAGCACAGAAACGATCATTAATTTTTCTTCTTTTTTTCATATATACAGTAAGACAAAAAAAAAAAAAAAAAAAAAAAAAAAAGAAAGAAAAAAACAAGAAAATAATTTGTTAAATAAACCAAGCATTTTTGTTTGAATAGCCTCAACAAGAATTTGGTTGTTTCAACGAAATATTTTTTTCTGTATTAGTTAAAAATAAATAGATTGCACTCTTGAGAGACACTCCAAAAAAAACAAATATTGAAATGTAATAATAAATAATAACATTTCCATTTAAAATTGAATTTCCCATTTTTTTTTTCGTTTCATTTTCCATTAATTAAAATAATTTCATGCTTAAATTAAAAATTCTTACATGACTTTTATTTATTTATTTTATTTTATTATTTTTTTTTTTCATTTAGTACTTAAAGAGTTGCCAAAAATTCAAAAAGAGTACAATTTTTACCACTTTCCTAGAAAGTTAAAAGAGCATTTCTGGTTTCTGTTAGTCTTTACGAGCTTTAACTAATAGGTCGTAAACATTTTTTTTTTTTTTTTTTTTTTTTTTTTAATAATTTCCTTGAAATTCATGTATGGCATTCAGATTTCCTATTGAAAATAGTATACTGTTACATAACAGTAGAACTACAGATGTCTTGAATTCTTTTATTTCTGAATATTTATTATTAAGAATATTTTAAATTCTTTTGTTATTCCCTGTATATTGATTAACAAAAGAATTTAAATACATTACTTTACAACCGATGTATTTATTTTAAATACAGTTTAACATTTTTATACTAAAACATACATGATTCTTTCCGGTAAATCGATGGAAAATATATATTTTTTCTCAGCTGTTTCTTACGTATTGCAGCCAATTGCAACCGCGCAAGACATCATCTTGAAATAGTTGAAATCACTAACATTATATTTTATAATACTTTGTAATTTCCAAAAACATTAATTTGTATTAATGAAAACACGCGAAAGTTTTGGATATTTAAAAAGTTTTTTCTATGCTTAATTAATAAGAAAGCACCACAGAACTGGCGTTTTAAATTATTACTTACAAAACTTTGAATAAACACCATAAAATGCAATAAACTCGCAACAATTCTTTCGGATCGAAAGAGCACACAACCCTTCATCAGGCGACCAAAGTAGGTACGAGTGCTGCAGTCAAAGCGGCAACGCACCATGCCGCTTTGAATTGACTGCAGCACTCGTGCCAACTTTGTTCACCTGATGAAGGGTCGTGTGCTTTTTCGATCCGAAACAATTTTTGCGATTTTATTGCATTTTATTGTGTTTATTCAAAGTTTTGTAAGTAATAATTTTTCTATGCCTATCTGCAATCCTACTCCAACTGTCGATTCCTCGTGAAGTCACATAGTCAACCAGAGATGGGTAGGCATCGGCATATTTTCCCTCAAAGGAATGACCTAGCCCTTTTCTTATCTATAGTCCTGAGTTTCACTGGTAGCAGCGCAATATAAAGGAAAGACGCCCGGGCCAGTTAACGTATCGGCTGAGCGAGACGACTATATATGCCTGGGGCAGTTAAGGGGTTAAAAGCTCCTTCTTGTTATGTTTATATATGTTTTGTATGCTTACCAGAATTATTTTAAAGTGAGTCTTCTTCTTTTTTCAAAAGAAAAAAAAAAAGAGAAAGAAAATTAAGCAAGTTAATTACCAAACTGGCTTTTGTGGGTTGTTGTGCCGAATTATTCATCTGTTTATTTTTCGTTCTCATTGTTATCATGATCTGTTTATTTTTTGTTCTCATTCTTATTGTTATCATAATACACACACACACATATACACATACTATATATACCAGTAAGTTTTGATTGAGAACATTTTCTCAATCTGGTGATATCTCAAGCGGAGCAATCGTTATTATTATTTTTTTTTTAATTAAATAAAATGTGATATTTCCTTTTCATCGCTGCCATTTTAAAACAATAATTTATGTGGATACTCCTGTGAAAGAGAATTTTTTTTTAATTAGTATTAATTATTACTATTGTTTTTATCAGAAACAAATGGTAATATAGTAGAAAGGATAAAACTTATCAAATTTTAAATTTAATTATAGTGGTAACAATTTAGGTTTTTATAATGTAATTAATAATAATAAAATTAGAAATTTATTTTAATTGAACTTTTATTATAACAGAGCCAGTGCTAGAAGAATTAGGTCATGCTACTAGGTTCTGCTAATACATGGTGTCAAAACTAAAACGTTCAGTAAATGCTATGCTGAGAAACAGTTATTTCTAAAATCGTAGATCTTGAATAACAGCAGAGTCATTTGTCGTCCGATGATCACCCAAGTTGAAGCACTCGGGAGCCCAAGCGCTTGGTTACTCGTAGGGTTACTATTCAAGAAAATGTGTTAATTACTTTAGTAATTCGAGTGGTTCAATAAAAATACCGAATATGTATTTATTTTTCATTTTTTTATGCATATTTATACAGTGTTTCAACTGTGAAGTGAAACACACGGATGCGACATAACGGTCGCATCCGATAGAGTGAGGGTGGGGAAGAAGCTGCCGAAAGCAGCGAGAAACAGAAACGAGCTTTTGAACGACTTCAACGAATTTTTTTTAAATTTAGTTTTTATTTATAAAATGATATAAAATAGCAGTAATTATTAATATTATTATTATTTCGAAATTTTATTAAATCAAAATACACGCGGCTTTTTTTTTTTTTTTTTTTTTTTTTTTTAAATAATGTATACGTATAATAAGGACCTAACTATCATAATGATGAATGTATCTGTGCAATGCCCAATAAAAAAATGAAGGATAATATTTATATTTTTTATTTAGAATGAATACAACAAAAATATTTCTTATTTAAAATCATAGTTGAATATAAAGCTATATTTTATGGTTTCATCTTTCAAAGGGAGTTCCACATTTTATCCATGATACAAAATATTCGGAATATGAATATTTTGAAACCACATGCTATTTTATTTTTTAATTTTTTGATGATATTTTTAATTGAAGCATTTGTAGCTTCTAAAGTTTGGAAAATGCTGTTCTGTTGTTGCGGGCATGAAAAGTACAGGGTGATTATAATTAAAGTTACGATTTCAAAACGCTGTCATTTTAAAACTACCCATCAGAGCAATTTGATATTTTACTAGAGCAATCGTGAGGCAATGAAATTTTGTTTGGGGGAGGAATAAAGTAGTTCCAACATGTTTCTATAGATGGCGCTGTCAGGGTAAACGCCTAAATGGACACATTAAATACAAGAATGTTGTTACAAAGACAATGGAATAGCAGGAAACAATAGACTTCAAGTGTTTTCTACAATTTTTTTAGAAAAAGACAAGGATACGTGTTTACAGTGGAAACAATCATAGTGAAAAGAGAAAAAGAGGAGCTCCATGAAACAAATACTTTACGTATAATTAACGGCACGTTCTGGAACTATTTTTTCTTTTGCCAAACAAAATTTCATTGTCTCACGATTGCTCTGGTAAAATATCAGATCCCTCTGATGGGTAGTTTTAAAATTATAGCGTTTTGAAATCGTAACTTTAATTATAATCACCCTGTATCTTGCTGGAGGAGAGAGATTTTAATTTAGATCTTATTGAACCATACTTTTAAAGTTGTTTCTTATTATGTCCACAAATAAAAATATTTGGAAATCAACATGCTATTTTCCTTCTTAATTTCTATTATTATTATTATTAGTAGTAGTAGTAGTAGTAGTAGTAGTATTAATTGTAACTGAAATATTTGTAGCTTTGCATGTTTGAATCCTCGTGTTTTCTGTACTCTAATTTCCGTTTACTTTTATAGAATGCTTTGAAACTAATATATAGAGGGCTCATTGTAAAAGTGGCGTAACTCCATATTTTTTAAATATATATTTTTTTACTTAATTGTATCGCATTTTGTCACATCTTTCATTATAAAAAAGAAAAAACTCCAATAATTGCATTAAAATCCCATAAATGGCATTACACGCTTTTCTCAGAAGACTAAAACTTCTAAATATTCATTATAAAAATGAAGTTTCTAATTTACTTAAAATTATTTTTAATATAATTTATAAATTCTTATAACTATGATTTGTATTAAATAGAAAAATCGATAGCACTTATTGGATCTGGACATTTTTTCCTACGCATAAATTTGAAATAAGCTCGTTATTTCAAAATTAATTTCTAAGAAGATAATTCATTTTACAATGAACGACCCTTAATGTTATTCCGATTTCGCTGTGGCATGATTTCTATTAAAAATAGTATGCATATAGCGCAAGTATGCGACAAAATAAATTGAAATACTACACAAAAGCATAAAATGTATCACAATCTAAAGCATTATATTTGCTGTAAAATTAAGGCTAATAATTTTTTAATTACTATTTAATAATAATTAATATTTTTTATTAATTTGCTATTTAAGACCGAATGCACGTGGGTGCAAGGCCTGGGTGGAATAACTTTTGTGAGAGTTTTTTTTTTTTTTTAAATTTTTTTTTACGGGGTACTAGCCCACATTTACGCACGTTCAGGAGAAAACCACGGAAAGCTTCGAGCACTACACTGAGAAAAAATTCTGTGTCTGACATCTAGAAACTAAATTTTGTCTCTAGTAAATATAGTTCAACGCCATCCTTATACATTTTTAGTTTCCTTTGCTAGCGAGTTCTAAAAACCCATATTAGAATTCTAGATCGTTTTCCTGTATTATCGTGGTCAAACTTATTCAAAAATATCTGTAAATAAGGGCGAACTCAAGAGGCGAGTTTTAGTAAACTTGGTTTATGACCCAGTTCTAGAAAATTAAGCGAGAATTTCTTGCAGTACAAAGGATTCGTAATTTCCATAATATTTATAATAGTGCTTCACCGTCTAGAAAAGTATAGACTAGAAATTCTCGATCATTTCACCTATCCAGGTTATTTGTTTACTTATAGCTCGTAAATCTGTATTTCTAGTTTAGGGTTTCAAAAGATGAGTACTTATTCGTTCTAGATGGAGGCGTGGTATATATATATATATATATATATTTTTTTTTTTTTTTTTCTCAATGACATTTCAATCCAACAATTCATAGAAACATAAACAGTACAAAGGGCCACGTATGAAGTTTATTTTCTTTAATCTAACAAATCTAACAAAGAAATTATTTATTTATTTAGTTTGTATAACGTTAAAGAATTCTAAATTGTATTATCTGTACATAACTAAAAAAAAAAAAAAAAAAAAAAAGAATAATTAAACAAGTAAAAAATAAATGCTTAAATGAAAACTCTAGAATGTAATTTGAAAAAAAAAAAAAAAGCGAATTTTGTTTGATAGATATTAAATTTTAATACAAAATTTTAAAACTATGGGCTAGGAAAAAAAAAAAATTATTATTATAATAATAGATAAGTAAAAATAAAAGCATGTGTTTTCTCTTTCACTTAAAATTGCAAATATGAAATTAATGACATTGTTATCATAAAAATTTGTTATCCTAGAAGTTTCACAATTTATTGAAGTACTTTTGTGCAGACATAAAAATTGTTTTTGGAAGAGATAGGAAGGGGGATTTTAAGAATTTTAAAATGTATAAAGGCATATAAATTTTACGAAGACTTTAAAAACGGATAAATGTATACTTACGTTAATTAATATGTGCGAAAGCCAATTTCGAAAATTTCACACAAAACACTTTACTTTCTCTTTCACATATAATAAGAGAAACTAAATAATCACAAGATAAAAAGAACTTTTTATATGCCATGTTTTTAAATTTTCTGTTCAATCATATAAACGCTACCGAAGGCAGCGGGAACCCAGAGCAATTGGATAAAAGTATTAAAAAAATTCATCTCTTTCGTGTTTTGAGCTATTATAAAAGTTTCAAATGGTTATCTAGCCGGGAAGTTAGTTAAAAATTGATCGCAAGCTTTGTACTGGTAACGTGCCGAAGGCAGCAGGGTCCTGAAGCAGTTGGTTAAAAATATTTTTAAAATGCATTTTCACCGTATTCTGAAAGATTCAAATGTCTAGCTAGTTGGGAAGTCAGTTAAATAAATTTTCTGTTGAATCATATAAACGCAGCCGAATACAGTAGGGACCTGAAACAGTTCACTAAAAGTATTTAAAAAAATATATTGTCACCGTGTTCTGAGCTGTCCTGAAAGTTTCAAGTGTCTAGCTAGGCTGGAAGTTCGTTAAAAATCGATTGCAAGCTTTATACTGGTAACGCTGCCGAAGGCAGCAGGAACCTGGAGCAATTGGTTAAAAATATTTAAAAAATACATTTTCACCGTGTTCTGAACTATTTTGAAAGTTTCAAATGTCTAGATAGTCAGGAAGTTAGTTAAATTTTCCGTTGAATCATATAAACGCTGCCGAAGGCAGTAGGGACCTGAAACAGTTGACTAAATGTATTAAAAAAATGTATTGTCACCGTGTTTTGAGCTATCCTGAAAGTTTCAAATATCTAGCTAGTCGGGAAGTTAGTTAAAAATCGATTGCAAGATTTGTACTGAAGAAACAAACAAACAAACAAAGAAGAATAAAAGTTAATAAAAACATGGTAAAATATGAGTAAGCAAGCTATTGACGTGCTCATATCTTTAAAACAAGCAAACGAACGAAAATAATAATAACAACGATCAGTCGATGATAAATTTTGTTGTATAAAGGAATATTGTTGATTTCTAAAACACATAAAAATTTTGTAGCAATTTTTTTCTTTTTCTTTTTCTTTTCTTTTCTTTTCTTTCTTTCTTTCTTTTTTTTTTTTTTGTTAAGAATAAAACAAAGCTAGAACCCAAGCAACTTTTCAAAAACATATTTCCAAAGAAAACTTTCTACAAAAATTTAATCGCAATTATTTTAATCAGACTACCGTGGGTTCAAATATTTCGCAAAAATTTTTGGAATATATGAGATAAAGCCTATTTTATCTACTTTTCTATAACCCCCCCCCCTCCTCTCTCTCTCTCTCTCTATATATATATACAGTATAAATTATTCAAAAAATAATTTTTATAACATGCAAGTACTTTTCTAATATGCATGTATTTATATTTTTTAAAATATTTCCTTTTGTGCTGAAATATTGTGTATAAAAATTTTTTTATTTAATGATTTATTCATTTATTTATTTATTCATTATTATTCATTTATTATTTCATGTTCAATAATATACTAAAAAAAATATTCTGATGTTGACATCTAGAAACTAAACTGTGGCTCTAGTAAAAATATTTCCATGTCATCCTTATAGATTCTAGTTCCCTTTGCTGGTGAACTGTAAAACTCCTATTAGAATTCTAAAGCCCTTTCCTATATCGTTGTCAAACTTGTTTAAAAATCTTTGGAAATAAATACGAATACAAGAGGCGAGTAAGTATAATTTTGGTTTGCGACCCAATTCTAGAAAATCCTGCGAGAATTTCTCGCAATGCAAAAGATTCATAATATAAAAATTCTTCATCATTTCATCTATATAAGTCATTTGTTCAACCTATACGCATAAGTTGGAAATCTATATTTCTAGGATCCATAAAATGACTACATATTCGTTCTATATGAAGACAGTATATATATGAGTAATTCTCTGAAAAGTGGTCATTTCATGTCCCAGTAATCTTGAGAGCATATTTTTAAAATCACAAAAACAAAAAGCTGTCAGAACTATCAATATTAATTAGTTATGCATATAAACTGTAATTCTTTGGTTACTGGAATTTAAATATAATTTTAAAATATTTTTTGAAATGCAAAATATCATTCCCTCACTGTGTCCCCATTCACACACGTAAGTAAATAAAATGGTTTCTATGGTATTAAAGCACGTATATTTAGATTATTTTAATTGAAAATTTATTAAACATACTTTAATAAATATTTATCCATTATACTACATTTATATTTATGCAATGAAAGAAATTAGAACACACTTTACTGTTGTCCCTGGTATTAGATATCATTCCCTCATCAAACTATAATCACACCCCTACTTACTCCATTAATGGCAGCACGTGCTTTATATAAGTCAAACTTAATTTGTATAGCAGCAAAGTAAAAAGCCATTTTGTGTTCTGTTCGAAACTTTTTGCAATGAGTTGCATAAGGCTCTCAAACGTTAGATTGAAATACAGTATTTTTATTATACGTCATTCCCTCATTCATTATAAAGTTAACTAAAAGAAATCAAATTTGCTTTTTTATGTTATTATAGTAATAAAAATACGTTTTAATAAATATTTAGTGTTTGAAAATACAACTAAACCTAATAATATTTTTATAAAGTAGTTTCTAGAAGAAATTTGTCATTCCCTCACAATCATTCCCTCATTTTTCTAATTAATAAAAATAATACTATTTAAAAAAATTATCGGATGCAGTTTGGTTTATATTATTTTTTATTAACTATAACGTATGTGTACATGCATAAAATTAAAAAATAAATAAAAATAAAAAAGTAATGGAGCAATTTTATTTGGGCTAACTCTTTTTTTTTTTTTTAAAAGCCCACTTTTCAGAGAATGACCCATATCTTTTATTTTTTTTCCAAGTGTAATCACACTTAAATAGAGTCAAATTTTAATATAGGAAAATTATAGCTGATAGCAGGGAAATTATCGTTATAGCAAAATATTTTAATATTTATAAAAATAAAAGACGGTGTTTTTAAAGTTTGGTTACGTACGCACGCACACACACATTAAAAAAAAAAAAAAAAAAAAACTAGATTTCACACAATTTTCACTGACTAATACTGATTCTTTTTATGAAATATTATCTGCAAATACACGAGCAAATAATATCTAAAGAAAAGAGAATAAAATTTGTTAAAATATCAGTTTTACTCAGCAGATTCTTTAAAATTTTCAATTTAGAGATAATAAAAACATAATTTCGAACAACTTATTAACAAATTAATTTCAAATAATTGGACTTATAAAGAAACTTCTAATTTTCTGTACAACATGAGATCAAACAAATTCTCTGAATGAAGATCAGCGTTTTCGGAAAATATATACAGATAATTTACAAAATAATGAAAAAAATTAATATACTATATTATGAAAAGAAATAATTCATGTGCGTAAATATTTCATAAATTATTTTACATAATAATAATTTAAATAATTAAATAATAAAGTAAATAATTTCATAAATTATACTACAATTTTGTGCAAGTTCATCCCGAACTGAATTTTCCATATCATGAGCTTTTTTTGCAGGAAGATTTCCAGCTTGCAAATTATAAAATATTTCAAAATGATCAGAATTTTTTTTTTTCAGTTAATTTAAAAAGAATCTATCAGACTTTTAAAAGAATCTACAAATTTCCATCAGAAACAACTATGATCAGTTTTACTCAGCAGATTCTTTAAAATTTTCAATTTAGAGAAAATAAAAACATAATTTCGAACAACTTATTAACAAATTAATTTCAAATAATTGGACTTATAAAGAAACTTCTAATTTTCTGTTCAACATGAGATCAAACAAATTCTCTGAATGAAGATCAGCGTTTTCGGAAAATATATACAGATAATTTACAAAATAATGAAAAAAATTAATGTACTATATTATGAAAAGAAATAATTCATGTGCGTAAATATTTCATAAATTATTTTACATAATAATAATTTAAATAATTAAATAATAAAGTAAATAATTTCATAAATTATACTACAATTTTGTGCAAGTTCATCCCGAACTGAATTTTCCATATCATGAGCTTTTTTTGCAGGAAGATTTCCAGCTTGCAAATTATAAAATATTTCAAAATGATCAGATTTTTTTTTTTTTCAGTTAATTTAAAAAGAATCTATCAGACTTTTAAAAGAATCTACAAATTTCCATCAGAAATAACTATGAAACTTCCGATTAAACCAGCTTTCTATTTAAAAAAAAAAAAAAAAAAAAAAAAAAAAGCATTTAAGTTAGTTTATTTTTAGTTTATTACATTGCCACAGACAGACATACAGACAAGCAAATGTTTCAAACTTATGACACCTCTCTTTTTATTTTCGAAAAAAAAAAAAAGAACACCATCTGTGTAGTGCTCTCTTAAAGGTGTAAAATGCAACCCACCCCAGGAGGCAAGGGATCTGAAATAAACACTAATTACTCACTTTCTTTAATTATATCCCATATAATATTTAACAGTGTTTCATCCTACAGTATTAAAAGTGACTCGAAGGAAATAGTGACGACGCTTGTATAACATATTGAAATCAAAAGCTATTATTTTCAAATAATTATGCTTGCACATGAAACTAAGGGCTTACCTGATTCGTTGTCGAATTTCAAAATAGGTTCATTTACATCATCCAACCAGACCACGAATTCAATCCAGTTATTAATAAAGAAATCATTTGGTAGACTTGCTTTAAGTTGATGCATGTAAACATGCCAAATGAGATTATGATCTGATATATTACATCTTCCTTTTGCTATCATTTCATTGTCTTTAAATCCAATCATATATCGAGCGTCATATATTTCCCAATCTTTGTGTTTCTGCTTAAGCTCCACGCGTATTTCAAAAAATCCAGATATAGTAAAACCGAATCTAAAAAACCATTCGTTACCATTAAGTATAAAAACAGGACTTTCTCGAGCACAATTCATATCAGGTAACTGCGTACACCATCGTAAATATTGTCCTGCCTTAAACACTGACGACATGTTTCACCGTTGCTTAATCCCAACCAACTAACAAGAAATGAATACTAAGAATCCGAATAGCAGTATTCATTCTCAATCTCATAAAGTATCATAATCATCATCATTTGTAAATAATCTCATAAATCATCCGAAATGGCAAATGGGCTATGCGTAATCATTACACTTCCTCAAAAATACCCATGCGTATGGTTTTTTAGGCAGAAAAGAAGCTAAAAGCTTATTATCCCAGACGATTGCTTGACTGACGCGTGCGCTCTTCTAACTGATTTATTGCAAAATACGATTACTTCATTCAAACCAGGAATATAAAATAAACTCTCTTAAACAAAATTTTCCGTTTTTCTGTAACAGATTTAAAAAAAAAAAAAAAGGTATTTGGTTTTAAATGAGAATTTGGGGCTATTTACGAGCTGAGTAGTTTTAAGTATATAAAAAATTGTGTTAGGCAAAATTTTTTATATTATTTAAAGACACTCATTAAAAATTACGTGATTAACTTGCTTAATGTAAACGAAGGATAAAACAGTAGATCAAACAACAGTCAATTTTTCTACATTATAATGATATAAACGTACTATGTTAACAATTTAAATCTTTTATATTTTTCTCGTTAAGTTTTAATATTTCTTCTTGCTTAATTTTTTTTCGTACTTATTAGTTTCTTTATTTTAACTTTTAACTCTTTTTTTTTTTTTTACTTTCTTCTATACGTAATATAGAGAAAGTATTGGATTCGCGAAAATTTTCGACCTCCGTTTTTTGATGGATTTACATGTTTTGGGATGTCCAGAACACGAATTAATAGTTTTTAGAAAATGTCTGTCTGTCTGTCTGTATCATTTTTTTGTGGACGTTGTATCTCACGAACCAATGAATGAAATTTAACCAAACTTGGTATTTAGTTGCACCCTGACATGAACTGGTGCTGATTAGATTTGGGGATCAATAGCTCAACAGGTGGCGCTGTGATCGCATTTTATGCAAATTTTTAACATGGCAGCATAGGACAAAATTTCGTATAAATGGGCATAATGAGAGTTATTTTAAACTTGTGATTGTAAAATTAATATGAATTATTGATAATAGTAGTAGGTAACTAGGAAAAAAAAAATGTGCATGTGGGGGCATCGGTCCCCCCCCCCCCCAGGGTGCAAAGTTTCAAGATGGGTCTCTTTCGAAAGTTCTCGTCAATACCTTTAAAACGAATGGTTGAACCATAAATCTGTGATAATTTAAAAGAAAGTTATCGATTTTTTTTTTTACTTTTAACGAAAAAAAACTTAGAAAAAAAAATCGATTTTTTTTTTTTTTTTTTTTTTTTTACGAAATTTAACCAAACTTGGTATTTAGTTGGTCCCCGACATAAACTGGTGCTGATTACATTTGGGGATCAAAAGCTCAACAGGTGGCGCTGTGATCGCATTTTATCTAAATTTTTAACGTGGCAGTATAGGACAAAATTTCGTATAAATGTACATAATGAGAGTTATTTTTAACTTGTGCTTGTAAAATTAATATGAGTTATTGATAATAGTAATAGTTAACTAGGAAAAAAATTCTGTGCATATGGGGTCATCGCTACCCCCCTGGGGGGAAAGTACCCCCGGGGGGGTAAATTTTGAAGATGGGTATCTTTCGAAAGATATCGTCAATACCTTTAAAATGAATGGTTGAACTATAAATCTGTGATAATTTAAAACAAAGTTATCGATTTTTTTTACTTTTAACAAAAAAAAAAAAAAAAAAAAAAAAAAAAATCGTAAATCGTATTTATTTATTTATTTTTTTTAAATATTGTTACTGATTGAATATGTATTGCTTTAACACGTTAATCGCCACGATAATATCAGAAAATTTTTCACATGGGCCATGGTAACTTTATTAAACAATTTAGTTAAAAATGCGTGTTAAAAATGCGTCAGGCACATATGACTGACATGGCGATTAACGTGTTAATAATTACTCGGCGTATATCATATTCCTTTTAGGGTTATTTCCTAATTAAAAATGCGTGTTAAAAATGCGTCAGACACATATGACTGACATGGCAATTAACGTGTTAAACAAAAAAAAAAAAAAAAAAAAAAAATCTTAGAAAAAAATCGTGCTTTTTTAAAAAATATTGTTACTGATTGAATATGTATAGGAAAATATAGAAGAAAGTCTTGTGGTGGCCACAACATACTAGTTTTTTTTGTTGTTGTTACCATATGATCTTGCAGAAGATTTGAGGGAAGTTGGGAATCCAGAAAACTTATTTAACCCGCTCCACCCGTCAATGTCGTGGTGGCCTCTGCTCCTTCTGAGATGTAGCCATGTGGATGTGGAATATCACAAAAGTTTAGTAATAACAGTCCCACCTTTTGGCCGATAAGCACTCTAAGTCAGCAGTCATTTTCATAATGGTTATCTCACATATCAAGTTTGGTACATTTATATGTTATAGAAGTTGAAATTTAGTCTTCCTGCACACGGAGTAAATTGTAGCATAGCAGTGCCACCTGTTGGCAGATATACACCCAAGTTAAATCAGCATAATGTTTCATAGTGGATTTCTTATATACTAGTTTTATGCATTTATTAGAACATAACCTTAGATGTAGCCTTCCTTTTCACGAGGAAATTTGCCGTATAGCAGCGCCACCTATTGACCGATATGTAATGCAAATTGGATGGGCTTAATGTTTAATAATGGTTCTTTCACATATCAAATTTTGTTCAATTAAACACAATAGAACCTGAGATGCAAGAACATAACCTTAGATGTAGCCTTCCTTTTCACGAGGAAATTTGCCGTATAGCAGCGCCACCTATTGACCGATATGTAATGCAAATTGGATGGGCTTAATGTTTAATAATGGTTCTTTTACATATCAAATTTTGTTCAATTAAACATAATAGAACCTGAGATGCAGCCTTCTCTAAAATGGGAGCCACCTGTTGAGCGATTTGCACCAATAGTTCATAGACACTAATTTATGTCAAGGTGAAACTACCTATAAATTTACATGAAACTCTTAACTGTAGTTCATTACATACAGTTGCCACAAAGATTTTGTTACAGATATACTTCCTTCTATTGAATATAGAAAAAAGTAATAAGGTTTTTATTTTTATATTTTAATTAATTAAAACAATTGTAATCAAAAATTCGAATTTCTGGCTCTTCGGGGTGTATCAGAAGAGGTCAAAATGGATCTCCATGCAACATTTTTTAGCTCTGCGGCCAGCCGATTGCCTACACGAGCCGATTGCCAAATCGACAAACACACATAAACGCACAAACGCGAATACATCTTCTTTTATTATACGTAAAGATTTAGGCTAGAAAAGGCCATAAAAGTCTTTAAAAATTTCTTTGATAATTTCTTTTAATTGTTTTTTTAGGAAAGTTTGTGTTTGACGCATATATGAATCACTGTGCATTCAATTTTGACACTGAATACTCGAGCTTTGTTGGACTGAATGAAGAACTTGGAACTAAAATAATGAAAAGCAGTAATAAAATTTATCACCTAAATCTATCCAGAACATGAACACGTGCAATACTTAAATATATATTTAAAAAAAAAGAAAGAAGAAGCTATAATTGTTTTGTGCTGCTATACAGTGATGGACTTTAAAGTAATACCAGGTGGTTTTGCTTAATTAGCTGGTCACTACATTTAAGTGAATCATTTTTATAATAATAAGTCTGTCTCATTCTTTCTTTTTCTTTCTTTCTTTTTTTTTTTTTTTTTCTTAATTATTCCTATATTTATTATTAAGCTTCGAAAATACGAATAGTTGTCGTTGTGAAGAAATAAATTTAAATATTTCTTTACAGACTGAAAATTAGAGCCCAAAATTCACTTATTGAAATAAAATATTTAATTTTATTCTCTAAAAAAAAAATTGCTTACTAAGGTAAAAAGCGACATGTTCAAAGAGAACTATTATTCAAAAAATAGAACTCTAAAAACTTCATTTTTGAATGAGAAATCCTTATGGAACAAAACAACAAAAATCCATAGGATAACATGGGAAGGAAGAAAAGGGAATCTGACCTCACTTCCACAATGTTCAGTATTGTAAATTAAGTCATCAAACTTTAGAAAACTTCTATTCATATATACAAATAAAAATGAATAAAAATAGTTTTCTGACAGGAAGGAAAAGAGCTAGAAGATTGAAATTATATATGACGTGCAAGTATACACATATATGTAGTACTATTTTACCATAATTTTTGTTTGTTTAACAATACATTGTCAATAGAAAACAATGATTTTTCATCATTAAAAACTTAGAGGATATCAAATCCTGTATATCTATATATATAAACGGCTAAGAGATTTAGTTGGACTCTGCTTATCTCTGTGTGGACGCAAGTTGCCACCAAATTTTCATACTTTAGTTAATTAAAAAAAATCTAATTGTCCGATCTATAAGTTGTGTAATCCGACATATTCAGAAAAATCGCCTTTTTTATTTGGTAGATTATTTGTAACGAAATTTTAATTAGGTTTTTTTTTTTTTTAATTAATTAAAATATGAAAATAATAACCTGGTAATAGCTCAAAAATTGGACAGTTAAATTTTTAATTGTTGCCAAAAAAAAAAAAGAGTAAGTTTTTTTTTTTTTTTTTTTTTTCAGCATAAAATGAAATATGCTTTCACGCAAAAAATAAAAAATATTAAATTCATGCATATAAAAAAATAAAAATATCAAAATGGAGTAAATAATAATAATAATAATATACCCCAATTTTAGATCCCCCCCCCTTTTGTTTAAATAGTACGTTTTTGGCACGGATGAATCGCGCTTGGCATGAAAGCTAATTCAGCATTATATTTAAGAGCTTTACTTATTGATAATCCTGGGTAATTTTTAAAATTTTGATGCTGAAATAGATCGGACATTTTTCGCCAAGGACTCCACTTTCGCAAAAGCCACTTTAAGCTAAGTAGCGCATCAAAAATATAAATAAATTATAAAATATTGAAAAACAGAAAAGAAAGAACAGGTAAGCAAAAAGAAAGAAACAGAAAAAATAATCACATAAAGTATGTATTTTTGTCTAAAGTAGCGATAAAATTTCAAAAGTCGCCAATTGGAGCTATATTAAGACTGTTCCATGATCAGGTTTACATATTTCATTATTTACTTTTCTATATACCAACTACTATTAAATAACTCAACTACTATTATAACCCCAAAAATTGTCTCATGTGATAGACGTAACCAATCATAGCACGTTGTAATATTACATTTGGCGTGAAATTGTTGTCATTTTATGATTGATCGAATAAATCAAATAAATATAGAAAATAACGCGAAAGAAACTGTTATGTACAGAACGTATAGTGTTGTTCATATGTAACTGGGATTCAAATGTAAAATTGCTACTTCAATTTTTTCGATACTGTCCGTTTCGAAAGTGTCATCTGATGAGAACCCTGATGGAAGCCCATTGGTAAGCTATTGTCACAGACAATAGACACAGACAAGAGAAACAGGTACCCGAGAGTCTGCGAATGAGTGGGTCGCTGCCGAAGGCAGCGGGGAACATATCGGGCTTTAGAGCAGTTTCATGATTTATTATTATTTTTTTTTTATAAAGCGACATAGAAAAAAGGTTTCCTTTAAATATAGTGAAGTATGTCTTGTGATACATCCCCGGAAACGTCTCTTCAAGACAATGAATTTAGTATAAATAGTTTTGTCCTGCAATGATTATTAAAGTGGATACATAAGTATAAAATCCACATTTCAAAAGCCTAAAAACTCATGTATCTCCTTTAATAATCATCGTAGGGCGAAACTCTTTTTATCAAATTCATTGTCTTGAAGAGACGTTTCCAGGTATGTATCACAAGACATACCTTCTCATTTGAAATTTTAAAGTTGCCCTTCCTAGCGGATCCCTAGTCCCGTCGGGCCCAAACTTTTTTCAACAAAAGATGTCTCTCTCGAATTCATTGAACACACGTTCCGCCATTTTTCACAATTCCGACTCATTTTCGAGTTAGGAGAGGGGTGTGGAACTTTTGGAACACGCTGCATATATATATTGAGAGAGAGAGAGAGAGAGAGAGAGAGAGAGAGAAGGCTGAAAAGCTGAAAATGTAATGTTTTACGCAAGTTTTGCTTACCTTACCTTTTAATGATAATAATAAAATAAATAATAAAGTAAAACACTCCTGCTCAAAAGTTTAGCAAGATTTGCAAACAATCAGTTTTTTTTTTTTTTTTCAATTTAAAAACTTATCTCTCGATGAAATGTTTTCAAATATTGGGTATTTAAAGAACTGAGTCTTCTCATGTTTTACAGTGAACAAACAATAATATTTGAGATCACCATGTATCGTTAAGTAAACGAAATGAACTGTAACTTTAAGCTTATATTACACGGAGAAACAGTTTGCAATCGATTACCGCCGACACCACGTAAATTTATGGGAGAAAAAAATTGCCTGAAATCCAAGCAAGCTCTTTCTACCCGAGCGACTTTGTCGTCAGGTGTTGGCTCTATGAACTAATAACATGCTACGTACAATCGGCTGCAAAATTATTCGAGCACTAGCAATAATCGTTGCCAAAAAAAAGTACACTTAATACAGCTTTGTTAAATAAATCCTTGTCGAGCCATGTTCTTAATCAGTCTAAGAACATGATTCGACAAGGATTTACTTAGCAAAACAGTCTTAAGTGTACTTTTTAAATATAGGAATTATTGGCTAGTGCTCGAATAGTTTTGCAGCCGACTGTATGCAGGCGACAGTTGACGCCATTCCTCCTCTTTCTTCAAAAGCGGAACTTGGCGGTTTGCATGAGATGCAATTTATTCCTCAAATGAATAGAATATTTTTAGTTTATCCTATATTATTATCTGTATTTATGGTTTGAATTCCAAATATAAAATGTTGTTGTTTGTTTGTAATTAAATTTATCCATGTTGTAACTTTTGTAATAAATATAATAAAAAAAACTTAACTTGATTGAGATATAGTGATTTTTAATGAAGTAGTTCTTTTCTTCCCACTTGACATTTTAATATAATAATTGTACAATTGCTCAGAATTTTGTAGCAAATTTAACTTTGAACATATTTAAAAAAATCTAGTCTGCTATATGAAATAAAAATGATTTGAATATTATTTATGAAAATTAATCCTATCAATAAACCTATTTAAATATTATATCTTAAAAAAAAAAAAAAATAATAATAATAATAATAAATGAATAAATAAAAATAAAAATAAATAAATGAATAAATAAATAAAGAGTTAATTATTCAAATGAAATTATGTAACATATGAAAAATTTAATTAAAAAAGTTTATCTCATGCTTGCTCATATCTTTTTATTTTTTTTTTCTTCCTTTCTTTCACTTTTTTTTTTTTAAAATACATTTCATCTGATTTGTTATTAAGTTAAATAATATTTTAATGAATTTATTTTAGGAAAATTTATTTTATTTATCAGTTTTTGTATATACATATATATTATTAAAACCTTCTCAAGCATTGCACAAGATGAAATGAACAGGATGAACAAAACAAATTTTAACCCTTTAACGTTCACTACTTAACTTATTTTAAAAATTACTAAACTAATTTCAAAAATGGCTTTTAGACACATAGCTGATCATAAATATTTAAAAAATAAAAAATTAGCATTGTTCCTTTTTGAAAAATTTTTGGTTTGAAACATCTATAAGTTAACCTTATTAAATTGAAATAATATTTAATTTAGTAAATAAAACACTTTTTAAGTAAACATTATCGACTACAAAATCTCGTAAAGGTTGTTTCAGGTGAAAATAATAGTCCAACTCGTCATTAAACGAAAAAAACTAGACATGACTGCATCAAGAAGCCAGCAATTCGCACTCGTGCGTACTAAGAAACTTCAAGTGACTTATGCATTTAACATCCTTTGAAGCATTATTTGTTAAATTTTGGAATAGTGCTGCTATCTACCGACAGAAAAGGAACAAACGTTTAAAACCTGATTAAAACAAGGGGGGAAATGTTAAAAAAACTGCTGCATAAAAATTCTTAAATTACGTCAAATGTTTGGTTTCACTGCCAAACCAATGAAAGTTAAGGGATTAAATAATGAAGTAAGCGCCATAAGGTATTTAATAACATAATGGTAAGATCCCTTAAGAATGCATGCATATATATGTATATATTATCATACAAATGTATTTTGCTGATTACAATTGGATATAATTTTTAAAAATAGTATGATTTCACCTTCGCTTTATTACTTATTTCATTTGTTAAAAACTTTTTTCAACTAACTCAACATCCTTCAAAATTTATGCTTGTTACTATAGAAAATATCTGCTCTCGAAGCTGGTAGACGACAGGTACTGGGTTCGATCCAAGGTTGCGCTTGTTGGCCTAACCGTTCGAAGTTTTCCATAGTTTTCTCGGAAACTCTCCTGAATGTGAAAAACTATTTTAATTGACTGATTCTTTATTGTGTTTTAATCAACTTATACAAAAGGTACCGTGTTAGCTAGAATTTGTCCTGTTTAAAAAGTGTATCAAATTTTGTAGCGATTAGTTAAATGATATAGCTTGACTAATTAGAAAAGAAATTATAAACAAAATTAAAAAAAAAAAAAAAAGAAAAGAAAAAAAGAAATATCTATATTATCATTTTTTATTCATATAAACAAAGATCGTTATTTTTGTATCGCTAATTTTAAACAAGTTCTATGAAATAATGAAATATTAAAAAATAAAAGGAAAAGGAATAACATTTTGCAGTTCGTCAAAATAAATAGAAAATTAAAAAGTTACATAATACCAACTAAATGATGCAATAAAATCAATTTAATCAATTTCATGTCTCTTAAATTAAATGATAAAATTAAAACAAATGTATTAATCAAAGAATTAATATCATCTTAAATTGCAAGATTTAAAACAATGCAGTGATAATATATTCATATAGAACTCCGCAAACAATATAAATCACGCCGAACAGAGCGATAAATGCGAGTATATAAACGTCATTGTGTAGAGTGAGTACATTCTTATTAGCAACCCTAAATGAGTGTCGCTTGGAGTTGCTAGCGACAAAAATCGCTTCGTCTATTTTAATACAGACCCAGTTTAATTTGTGGAGGAATTTGTGTGACGATAGCATATGAAATAACAGAGATATAAGCACTTATTTAAACCCCCCCCCCCCCCAAAAAAAAAAAAAAAAGTGTTTTTTTTTTTTTTTTTTTTTTTTTAACGAAAATTATTCCCACTTTTAGATAAGTTGGAAAAACACCTTTAACCCTTGCTTTCCCAAGATTTTGACCCCATTTTGTAGTTGAAATTTAATTAAGCCCACCTCATTTAAAAAATGCTCTAATACGCCAGAGATAGTAAATGTAACCAGTGGAATGTTGCACGACGATTTGTTCTGAACGATACAAAAAGGCGCGGTGCTGGTGATTTTCGCCAAACGTGCCACGCCTGAAAGCAATTTTCCTGCAGTAACGCCTTGATCTTGGGAAAGCGAGCGTTAAAATAATATACTGCAATTAGAATACAAATATTTTAAATGTTTCATGAAATATGAGCATTTTTATGAAAAACGTTTTCACTGCATATGTGCGAGAGATTAAAAAAAAAAAAAAATATTGCATAGGTTGAAAGCTAGCTATATTGGGTAACTTTTATCAAAAGTACATTCGAATAGAATAAAAATTAAGTAAATTATACGAAAAAGAACGAGCTAGATTTTAGATATTTTCCAAGAGTAGAAATTTCTTAAGGAGTTTTTCACATGCTGCGTAATTAATTTAAATATCCAATTATTTTAGCCACTTAGCAAAAGTTCTTTTTTATCAAAAACCCCTTATCATCTCACAAATCTTTGTAAATAAACAAAATTATGTTGGAGTTACATCTTATAAGGGGTTTTTCACAAGAAAGTACGGTTGAGCGTGGTTGAAATAATTGGATCTTCAAATTAATTACGCGGCATGTGAAAAACCCCTTAAGAAATTTCAACTCTTCGAAAATATCTGAAATCTAGCTCATTCTTTTTCGTATAATTTGCTTAATTTTTATTCTATTCAAATGCACTTTTGATAAAAGTTGTCCAATATATCTAGCTTTCAACCTATGCAATATTTTTTTTTTTTTTAAACTTTCGTACATGCGCAGTGAAAACGTTTTTCATAAAAATGCGCATATTTCATGAGATATTTAAGAAAATTGTACTCTGATTGCAGTATATTGTTTCAAAAGTGCTTTTCCAATTTATCTGAAAGTGGGAATAATTTTGGTTAAAAACTCTGTATATTATAAATAGAAAACATGCTGATTTTTTTTTTTTTTTTTTTTTTTTTTTTTTGAGTTTTAAAATAAATGTTTATATTTCTGTTATTTAAAATGTTATCGTCACACAAATTCATCCACAAATTAAACTGGGTCTATTATTAACATATCCTAAAGTTACAGTTCATTTCGTTCACTGAACGATACAGGGTGATCACAAACATTACTGATTTTGCTCAATTTGTTACCGCCTCCTAAATTTTGTCTTAAACTAATCTTCACTGAAAAACATGAGGAAGACCCTGTTCTTTAAATCCCCCCCTCCCCCAATTTTTGAAAACATTTCATCGAGAGATAAGTTTTAAATTGAAAAAAAACTGATCGTATGCAAGTCTTACTATACTTTTGAGCAGGAGCGTAGTTATCGCCAATAACATGATGATTGCCAAAAAAGTTAACATTTTCCCTGCAATCAGCTGACTCGTCTTTGTCACACTTTCTTATATTCTCGTTATAAAGCAATGCTTTATCCACTGTAATAATTCGTTTATGGATAAAAGTTTATGTACATTAGTTATTATGCATTAGTTTATGTATTAGTTTATGAGTTTTTTTTTTTTTTTAATCCACATTCTAAAAAAAAAAAAAAAAAAAAAAAAAAAAATGTATTTTTGTTAATTTTAAAATCATTTGTAAGTAAAGTAATATTAATTTATCACAAAGAACTGTGTTTTATTTTGGTGATGATTTAAAATTTCTATCGCAATTACGCTAGAAAAGACCTTGTCAAGAAACGACCGTGCTCCTTCGGTTCCAAATTTCAAACTTCGCCAAGTAGGGCTACTAAAGCTGTTCCAAGATATAATAAATTACTCTGTTTTATAATGCATTTAAACTAAACATGTATATTTTTAATAAAAATCCTTTGTTCTTCACGGGAAAAAAAACTGTGAATGTAGAAGAAATTGCTGTTACGTACCTTATTTTAGGTGTAGCTTTAGTATAGGACCCACTTGGAAACTTTTTATTTATTAGCCTTTGTACCTGTTTTTCGGAATATAAATGTCAATAATTGGGCGTTGAGAGAATTCAAATCAATGCACAAACAATTATGCAAATTAAAAGCAATATATATATATATATATGAGTGAAAATTGTGCTTTTATTAATTATGATAAAGCATTCTCGGTCTTCATCAGCATAGCTTCATACAGCTTCAGCTGTAATATATATATGTAAATGATAAATATCGTAATAAAATTTAATCTTAAAATTTAGCAATTAATATATATATATATATATATATACACACTTTGAATAATAATTAAATACTCGTGAAAAAGATTTTATTTTCAGTTTATAAAATATAAATAATTTTTGATTTTATTAATTCATTTAAATAAACATTCAAGACTAAACATTCATCGCTAAATTTACTGGTAATAATCAAATAAACTATTGCCCGAACGAGAAAGGAGAGTAGTTAAAATTCATTTAATTTCTAATTAATTAACTTTTATAAATATAAAGTAAAAAAAAAAAATGTAGCATCATTTTATATATGAAAAGTAAAAGATATTTTTATATCGATATTATATCCCTTAGTAATATAGTTTAGAGTTTCGGTGCTGAAGTATCAATATTTGTAATTCTAATTTTACATTTTTCAATAACAAATTATTATTTTAGAAAATGCAGAGAAACAGAAAAGATTTATAATTGTACTAATTACTTGAATTCTTTAGGTATTTTTCTTGAATAAGCATATTTTCCCAAATTATCTGTAGTACTTTAAAAATGGGTAAAGATGAAATAATAATACTTAGAGCAATAATATATTTTTTTCACATATTTATAAAGAAATGTGTAAGTAAAAAATGGTTATTGTTATTGAAAAAAATTTTTTGGCTCTTCAATAGATTTAATTTGCATTTCAGCCTGCAACATAAAATTTTTATGAATTTATTTATTTTTCTTCATTTGCATATGTGAAACCTCGACACTATATTTTGTGCCATAATTTTAAGTGTATTCTTCTAAATGCTATATAAAATTACATTTTTATTATTATTTTTAATTGTAATTTTAGTATAAACTTTATACTGGTCTTTCTATGGTGCCCTAACACGTATTTAAGCTAGTTTCGGAGAAAAACACAGAAAACTCCGAACGTATATGTGCTCGGTGTTTTCCGTTACTTTCTCCAAACTCGAGTACATACGGGCTATGACTCCATAAAAAAATTCACACGGCATTTTTTTTTTAATGTGAAAATGTGAAATGAACAACAACAGTAAAAAAAAAAAAAAAAAAAAAAAAAAATGCAAAGAGAAAGAAGAAAAATATACTATCTTTAACCGAATGGAGAATGGACCGAAATGTACTTGACATCCAAAACATTTTACACTCAATTTGTTAAGATAGAAATAAAATATCAATATTGAACTCTATTGTCCTTTGATTTTACATATAAATCATACACGTATTTTTTCTCCTCAATAAACTTGGATAATAGGTTTAAACTAAATTCTATTACTACAAGAAAATATGCAACGTTTATACGAGGATCCTAGGCCTGAGGGAGAGTGCCCTCCGCGGAGGTCTCTGTAAGGTGTCTTAGCCCATAAAGAGAGGTCTAAAAGTAATAGTGCGACTTTTCTGCAAGAGATGGCGGCACTATTCCAGATAAAATAAAACGATGAAATTGGGGTGAAATAAAGTTCACAAAAAATCGAGCCAAGCCACCATAGATTTATGGCATGATACTGGAACTGGAACTGGATTTTTGCATTTTTGGAGTACCAAAAAGACAACTTCTTTACCTCCGGTCTATATTATATAGTCTTTAATTAGATTCCACTCCAGTGAAAATAAAGTGTTAGTAAGCAGTATAGACTGCATAGAAAGGTGTTTAGAGAGTGATCTAAAAGAGATTTAAAGTTAAAAATAGTTCACAGATCCAAGGCAGAAAAAACTAGTATGTTGTGGCCACCACAAGACTTTCTTCTATATTTTCCTATACATATTCAATCAGTAACAATATTAAAAAAAAAAAAAAAGATTTTTTTTTCCTTTTTTTTTTTTTTTTTTTTTTTGTGAAAATTAATACATATTCAATCACTAACAATATTAAAAAAAAAAAATAGAATTTTTTTCTAAGTTTTTTTTTTTTTTTTTTTTTTTTTTTTTTGGTTAAAAGTAAAAAAAAATCGATAACTTTGTTATAAATTATCACAGATTTATAGTTCAACCATTCGTTTTAAAGGTATTGACGAGACCTTTCGAATGATACCCATCTTCAAAATTTACCCCCCCCCCCGGGGGGGTACTTCCCCCCCCAGGGGGGGAAGCGATGCCCCCCCATGCACAAAATTTTTTTCCTAGTTACGTACTACTATTATCAATAATTCATATTAATTTTACAAACACAAGTGTAAAATAACTCTTATTATGCACATTTATACGAATTTTTGTCCTATGCTGCCATGTTAAAAATTTAGATAAAATGCTATCACAGCGCCACCTGTTGAGCTATTGATCCCCAAATATAATCAGCAACAGTTTATGTCGGGGACCAACTAAATACCAAGTTTGGTAAAATTTCGTTAAAAAAAAAAAAATACGATTATTTTTCTAAGTTTTTTTTTTGTTAAAAGTAAAAAAAATCGATAACTTTGTTTTAAATTATCACAGATTTATGGTTCAACCATTCGTTTTAAAGGTATTGACGAGATCTTTCGAATGATACCCATCTTCAAAATTTAACCCCCCCGGGGGGGTACTTCCCCCCAGGGGGGGAACCGATGCCCCCCCCATGCACAATTTTTTTTTCCTAGTTAACTACTACTATCATCAATAATTCAAATTCATTTTACAATCACAAGTTTAAAATAACTCTCATTATGCCCATTTATACGGAATTTTGTCCTATGCTGCCATGTTAAAAATTTGCATAAAATGCGATTACAGCGCCACCTGTTGAGCTATTGATCCCCAAATCTAATGGGCACCAGTTCATGTCAGGGTGCAACTAAATACCAAGTTTGGTTAAATTTCATTCATATGTTCGTGAGATACAGCGTCCACAAAAAAATGATACAGACACACAGACAGACAGACACACAGACAGACAGACACACAGACAGACATTTTCTAAAAACTATCAATTCGTGTTCAGGACATCCCAAAACGTGTAGATCCGTCAAAAAACGGAGGTCGAAAATTTTCGCGAATCCAATACTTTCTCTATATTACATATAGAAGAAAGTAAAAAAGAGGCCGTGGAAAAGTCGATCAGAATGTAGGAAACTCTGTAAAAAAAAAAAAAAAGCACTACCATACAATTCAGTGACCACACAATTAATAGTCTATTAAAATAAAAAAGAGAGGGTTTTTTTTATTTTTATTTATTTATTTTTGTTAAAAAAGAAATGGTAATCGAAAATAAATTTACAAAGTCAGAAAATAAAATAAGTTGCCGGTATTAGTTTACAGCTAAAAAGCAAAGGAATCAGGAGATTTCAACAATTTTTGGTGTCTCCATCTGTAGGCAAAAGGCTGAAAGAATGGATAAGAGATAAATGGAAAAATCGGCATGATAGCGGAGGAGAGCTGACTCACAACTTAATTTGTTGCCCACTGCTCTTGTCTTTTTCCAATTTTTATCGAATAAATTATTATGGCTGTTTGTTCATCTGTTAGTTCTTCAAATCATTCAGAGATTGTATTTCAAGCGGCACGATTTCGAAGAAATATAAAAGGAAGTGATAATAGTGCAGTTTCGGTTAGGGCAACTTTTTCGTTGTGAGTCGGCCTGTATTTATAGGGGCTCTAGATAGCAGGAAAAACAATGAAAATACGTTTATTATTTGTTGTGCACGGAAGCTAAAAATTAACAGATCTTATTCTCAGCACCTTTATGGATTAGTTGAATAGGTGTCACCTATTCAACTACTCATATACAAATATTACATTTTAATATTATCTACGGAGTGTACCTGTAAATTGTGCTTTGTTTGGCATTAAGGTAACTTAATAAGGAATGTTAAACTAAATTTATCATAAAAGAGAAATAACACGACACGAGTAAACTTTTAAATTTTGTACAAAGTAATTTCTTATTTATCAGTAAAAAGTACAACATTCGTAAAATAGATGGCAGCACTATTCTGTGTCTATTTTAGTTACCTTGACCTAGAACGTAGCCTACGGCGATGAGATTTAGTTGCATCACCGTAGGCTACGCCTAGAAATTGACCAAAAAACTTGTTAAAAGGGATTGAAAACGGGAAGCCGATTGTTGCCACTGCCAGCAGCTCATGTTCACGAAATTTGCGCATGCGCATCTGAGCTCTCTCTTTTCGTCTGCTTTAAGATCGAGATCGAACATCGAACAGACAGCTCGAAATAAAAATTAAGAACCTGTCTCAAGTAAGAATTAAGAATCCGTAAATTTTTATTTTAGCGGATCAATAAATAAATCTGAAATTGCTATGGATATTTCCGAAGTGTTATATTAATCGGCAATTGAAATTAAAATTAAAAATTTAAGAAAACTGGTAATGCATGTAATTTAAATATATGTGTATACAAAAAAAAAAAAAAAAAAAAAAGTTGGGTGGGGGGGAGGGGGGTTATAACATTGCATAAAAAACATCACATTTCTGATGCATTATTTTATTATATTTTGATTTTTTATAAATTAAATATATTTTTAAAAATTTTAATTTTTTCAGCATTATACAAGAAATTTAATTTTGCATAGTTTCTCCAAAGATTATACAAATGCATTATTATACTTGGAATTTTAAAACCAAAATATATTTTAAAAAAAAAATATCTAAATTTTAACTTAGTTAATGTGGTAAATGAAATTTATTTTTTCAAATTTGCATGGTTTCTTCAAAGATTATTCTAATGTATTATATTTGGAATTTTAAAATCTAAGTATATTAAAAAAAAATAATAATAAGTATAGTACAATAATTTGATTTTTCTGTTTTGCATGGTTTCTCCAAAAATTGTTCTAATGTATTATTATATTTGAATATTTAAAAAACAAATATAATCTTAATATATGTATATATATATATTAATGAATAATCAGTATGTATAGCATATGAAATTTCATTTTTACTTTCTTCTATATGTAATATAGAGAAAGTATTGGATTCGCGAAAATTTTCGAAGTCCACTTTTTGATGGATTTACATGTTTTGGGATGTGGAGAACACGAATCAATAGTTTTTAGAAAATGTCTGTCTGTCTGTCTGTCTGTCTGTATCATTTTTTTGTGGACGCTGTATCTCACGAACCAATGAATGAAATTTAACCAAACTTGGTATTTAGTTGCACCCTGACATAAACTGGTGCTGATTAGATTTTGGGATCAATCGCTCAATAGGTGGCGTTGTGATCGCATTTTATGCAAATTTTTAACATGGCAGCATAGGACAAAATTCCGTATAAATGGGCATAAAGAGAGTTATTTTACACGTGTGATTGTAAAATTAATATGAATTATTGATAATAGTAGTAGTTAGCTAGGTTGGTTGGTTGGTTGGTTGTAGGATTTAAGGCCGATTGACTCCTGATGTGTCCTAGGCCTAGGGGGGGAATGCCCTCCGTGGGGGTCTTTCTAAGGGGTCCTAGCCCGTATTTACGCGAGTTTCCGGGTAGTTAGCTAGGAAAAAAATTTTGTGCATGGGGGGGCATCGGTTCCCCCCCGGGGAAGTAAATTTTCAAGATGGGTATCTTTCGAAAGGTCTCGTTGATAATAGTAATAGTTAACTTGGAAAAAATTTTTGTGCATGTGGGGGCATCGGTTGCCCCCCCCCCACCGGGGGGGGGGAAGTTCCCACCCGGGGGGGCAAAGTTTCAAGATGGGTATCTTTCGAAAGATCTCGTCAATACCTTTAAAACGAATGGTTGAACGATAAATCTGTGATAATTTAAACCAAAGTTATCGATTTTTTTAACTTTTAACAAAAAAAAACTTAGAAAAATATCGCATTTTTTTTTTTTTTTTTTTAAACGAAATTTAACCAAACTTGGTATTTAGTTGGTCCCCGACATAAACTGGTGCTGATTATGTTTGGGGATCAATAGCTCAACAGGTGGCGCTGTGATAGCATTTTATCTAAATTTTTAACATGGCAGCATAGGACAAAAATTCGTATAAATGTGCATAATTAGAGTTGTTTTAAACTTGTGATTGTAAAATTAATATGAATTATTGATAATAGTAGTATGTAACTAGGAAAAAATTTTTTTGCATGGGGGGGCATCGCTTCCCCCCCCAGGGGGGATAAATTTTCAAGATGGGTATCTTTCGAAAGGTCTCGTCAATACCTTTAAAACGAATGGTTGAACTATAAATCTGTGATAATTTAAAACAAAGTTATCGATTTTTTTCACTTTTAACAAAAAAAAAAAAAAAAAAAAAAAAAAAACTTAGAAAAAAAAAAATCGTACTTTTTTTTTTTTTTTTTTTTTTTAATATTGTTACTGATTGAATATGTATAGGTAAATATAGAAGAAAGTCTTGTGGTGGCCACAACATACTAGTTCAACTTTGGGTGGTTTCTCGAAATTTTATTAAAGTTTTAGAAAATCTGTGGTTTCAAATAATTCCGTTAGATGACAGCACCAACTGGTGTTTGTTCAGAATTGTCTGAAACAAGAGATGAAGGTCCAATGGAAGAAAGCTTCAAAACTGTGATGTAAATTTTTGGTAAATATTGAGGGCGCCACTTGTCATTACTGCCTATCACAGAGCGGATATACTGTTGTTTTCAATGGAATTTAGCTGACGTACTTTTTAAATTTTTAATTTTAAGCAATTTGATTTTTTTTTTGTAAGTGTTTAAAACGACTTAATTCAGATGTTTCAAATAAATGCTTCGTTCCTAGTTGTAAAACAAGCTATAATAGTGATAAGAAAAAAAAGAAAAGTCCGAGTTTGTTTTCTGCACCTAAAGCAAGTTTTTTCTTTACAAAATTTCATCTGTAAAACCTTTGGTTTTTTCTGCATATGAATTTTATTTATGCATGTAATACCTGCTTTTCACAGGATAAAATAATGCTATTCACAATAATAAAGGTTACAACACTGACATTAATTTTTCATTATCGAGTGCTTTATCGATTGCAGGCCACTCTGTCGTGTATGCTAAAAAAAAAAAAAAAAATGACATCTTTAATTAAATTTTGGAAATTTTTCATTAATTTACAAGATGCAATCTAATGTAGTGCAATATTTAAAGAAAAAAAATGATTATATGATACATATAAATACTCAAATATGTATTAAGTATTATATAAAAGTAGAATTTAAAAACTAGTATTGCGAGATGACATTGACCAGCTAATCATA
This sequence comes from Salticus scenicus, assembly GCA_963930645.1. Taxonomy (NCBI): domain Eukaryota; kingdom Metazoa; phylum Arthropoda; class Arachnida; order Araneae; family Salticidae; genus Salticus; species Salticus scenicus. Next base: position 98,223,768 of record OZ005657.1, read on the forward strand.
AATGATTTTTATACTATTTTCGTACTTTATAACTTATATATGAAATTACTGGATTAAAAGATTCTTGTAATATAATATTTAAACTTTCTCTTCTTATTGCAACTATGCAATTTCCTCCTTCCATATTGTCTGAAAATTTTTTATGCATTACCTTATTTTATGTCATGAGTGAATATTTTACTAAATTTAATTTTACTGATGTTTTTAGTGTGCACTATACATAAACATTAGAATGTAATGGAAACCACCCACCCCCTCCAAAAAAACATAGTAGTAATTAATTTTTTTTTTAATTTCTAGTATACAGTGTACTGCAGTAATGTTAAAAGAAAGGAAATGTATTGTTAATCTGGCACAATCTCAGAATGAAATTCCTCACTCACTAGGCTACCCTTTCTCTTTTCCATTTTGAAATATTTTATTAGATACAGTTCAATGTTTCAGTTTTGACACATCTCCATATATACGCTATTTGCATTGATTCTCATAATATTATGCAAAATTTTGACTTATTTTCCTATGTTAAAAAAAAAAAAAAAAAAAAAAAAAAAATCTGAAATTTTAATATTTTATGAAAATTTTCAATTAGAATATTCAGAGACAATGACTTTTACACCACTGTCATGAATTATATTTAAAACTAGTTTAATATCATTATGATTAACATATTCCTCATAATTCTTGTTTATGTGAAATTTTTTTTTCTTATTTTTTATGTTTAAAAAAAAAATTATACATTACAAATAACTAATAAAGTTTTGTAGTAAAATGTGTTCATATTTATTAATTCCAGCATCAAACATAATTTTTTTTTTTTTTTTAACTCAACATGAATGCTTTTTTTTTTTTTTTTTTTTTTTTTTTTTTTTTTCAGATTCTTTATACTTCTCATTATTGTGCTTAATTTTTTTTTTTTCCTTTAACAAAATGAAAGACTCATGGTATATTAAACATTAATGGTACTTGGCGTGGGATCAAAGGCGGATTTAAGTTAAATTGCAGCCTAAGCCCATTTCGATATGGTGCCGCCATCCCATGTTTTGAAGTATATTATGCATTTGTAATCCAAGCACAAGCAATAATCCCTGTCTAAAAAAAAGTACACTTAATACTGCGTTGTTAAATAAATCCTTGTCGAATCATGTTTTTAATCAGTCTAAGAATATGATTCGATAAGGATTTATTTAACAAAACTGTATTAAGTGTACTTCTATTAAAACAGGGATTATTCGCTAATGCTCGGATACTTTTGCTGCTAATTGTAATAATAGCAATAAATATAATACAGCTAAAGGAAAAATATTTTTCTTAGATATATCAATTACTGTGCAACCGTTATATAAAAATCAATACATAAATAAAAAATAAATAATCCTATCTGAGCATGAAAAAAATCATATATTTGGTTTCACCGCCGCCTAGACAACGTAGTAGTTAGCGTCTCTGACTCCTATATGGTTGGGTCTGGGTTCGAATCCCGGAGAAGGCATGGACGATGGACGTCCCTGTTAAAGGTAGCGATGATGCCCAATTGGGTGCCCCTTCACAGATGGTCATCAATTCGGCGACCCTCCGGAGAATGACGCTAATAGCAAGTGCTGCGCCACCAAAAAAAAAAAAAAAAAAAAAAAAAAAATGTTTTCCCTACCAAAAAAAATGTTAGTAAGCAGAATTTATTTAATCACTGAAGAACAGACTAGCTTTACGCTTATATTTTCAATTATCAAAACAGCAATTATTTTGATTCTTAAGTAGATAAGTTAATTTGTTTAAAAATAGTTTCTTTACAGCTTCTTGTTCGATATTATATATTAAAATCATTGCATATTTAATCATTTTAAGAAAATAAATTCACTCATCAAATCATAACATCATGGCAGGGAGAGCAGATCACGCTTTGAAATTTTATTATTGATTAACAACCTAATCGATTTCGAATTTCAATTCCCCTTAATGCTTGGATTTGTGTTCAAAATTAAATAATTTTTAAGATTTTAATAAGCTTAAAAAAACTGCCACCTTCGACTCGGATCTAAGCATAATCCATTGGTGGACGTTTAATCGCCATAATAAAACAGCAGCATCACATAGTTACATATTGCCGCTGTTTTATCTGGAGGATCAACCGTATAAATGTAACACTATCTATTCGTATACAGTCGACAGCAAAAGTATCCGAGCATTCATCAAGGATTTATTTAACAAAACAGTATTAAATGAAAAAAAAAGTCAATTTAAATCGTTTTAGATTCCTTTTAAATATTGGTCGTCCTTCAAATTTAATCGCCACCACTGTTCAAATTTTAAATATCTTTAAGACTTAGGCGTCCCTAGGCATGGGCCTAAGCCTAATCCGTCACTATATGGGATTATAAAAATAAGACAAACAACAACGCCTAAAACGGCAAATGATAATAATAGTAGAGCAGACAGCTGTTTCGGTAGCACTTAGCATACAGTCTTCATGCTAAATGCTACTGAAACAGCTGTCTGCTCTACTAGTATTTTTATTTGGTGTTTTAGGCGTTGTTGCTTATCTTATTTTTATATTCATGGTATACTACTTTTACATAAATTACCAGACATTTAGTGAAGTATTTGAAAAATACTGGCTGAATAATCTCGAAATATTAGGAGCGTAAAGAAAAGACTACATCTTATATTGCAGTGAAAGTTTTGCCACAAAAGCAAAAACGAGACTAGTAAAAAAATAAAATTGTTTAGCATTATCCTGTTAAAAGAGTTACACCTGAAATACGTTCTGGCTATACTATGTGATTATGAGGCTTCTTATCTGTATAAATTCTTATTAGGCTACCATATATATTCATGGAAATATAATGGTTGCTTTAAAGAATTGTAGCAAAATTTGCCCTTTTATTTAATTATATATATAACACATAGGGTATTTAACCCAATGCAAAACTATTTTTAGAACATTTAACATGCTATATTAGGCACAACATACTGCAATCAGAATGCAAAAATATTAAATATCTAATCAGTGAAATATAAGCATTTTTACTAAATATTTAACTATACATGTTCAAGCTTCAACAATTATATATATATATAATTGAATAGTCCAAAGTATTGAAGTAGGTACTAATATGAAAACCCCAAATAAATATTGTGTAAATTCAAACAGTTAGTACTCAAAAGAATTAACTGAATTTCAGTTCCTTCAAAAAAAAAAAAAAAAGGTTGGGGGGGGGGGAGGAAAATGATGAGAGTGTTTTTATCAATATTTATTCACATTCGATGATCATTATATTACTATCAATTGCATCAAAATAAAAATGTGAGCAAACTCCTTTACAATTCAGCTTTTTTTTTTTTTTTTTTAATCCAGAGGAACTGAATATCATTTCATATTATTGCATACAACTGTTTGATTTTATATGATATTTGTTCGTTCTTTTCAATTAAGTTGCTCAATACATTGGGCTAAAATTTATGTAAAAAGATTTTTTTAAAGCTTGTGCATGCAAAATTAAAACTCATTTTGAAAAAATGCTTATTTCATAACCTAGATCTTTATAACGCAATTCTCTATAATGATGCAAAAGTTTTCAGACCTAAATAATGAATTTTTGCAGTTAAGATGCACTTTATTTACTTTGTGAAAACTGTTAGCTCAGAAGACAAAATCTGATGTATTAATTTTTCTTTATCACCTTACTTCAGAGGTTTTAATTGAAAAAGGTTCTACTATTACAATAATTGTGGAAATTAGTAATAAAGTAAATAATTTGGTCCAGGGATATAAGTGCTATGTTTATAAAGCAAATTTAACAATGAAATTAAAAATCTGTCCAAATTCCTGAAGAATTTAAGGATACTCTATTTTGATATGTGTAAGAGGTATTTAAGGATGCTTACATTACTTTAAAGGCATGTTGAACATGATTTATAGTATAATAAAATAATAAAATTATAATTAAAAAAAAATTAAAGAACACGCTTTTATTGAAATGTGAACTAAAAAGCACAAAATATCTATCTTTATAGTATTAAAATGCAGGGTAAGAAAAAATTGTGTGAGTGACACACCATATTACATGGTGATTATAAAATAATTTAGAATTTAACAAAAACCATTTTTAAAAAAATCTCCCCTGACTGGGCTCGAACGTTAGATTCGTAGTCCGGAGATTTACCTCACAGCCACAGCGTTCACGTAGGGAAAGTCTGTTTTTACAATATAGAATTTTTGTTAGCTCCCAGAGCGGTTACAAACATACATACAGGTGAAGCTAATAAAAGCGTGTTAAAAAGCACCACAGAACTGACGCTTAAAAGTAATATGTAAAAAACTTTGAATAAACACCATAAGATGCAATAACTTGTAACAATTGTTTCGGGTTGAAAAAAGACATGACCCTTCGTCAGGCAAACAAAGTAGGCACGAGTGCTGCAAACAAAGCAGTCTTGCATTTTATGGGGTTTATTCAAATTTTTTACTTAATTATGATATATGTAATGCAAATTTTTATATTATCACAACCTCATGTTTTTAGTTTTGTATTATAAAGTTATTCACATTCTACTGTATTAAATATTTCTTTCATTCTGATTGCAGTATGCTTTTGATGTAGACCTGTGTAATCATTCAAATTAAAAGGCAGGGGCATTATGTATATTGTTACATTGAAATAAATGTGAATTATTACTGTTATAAATATGACATTGTTTTAGAGGGGGTTCACAAATGACACAATGTGGGAGTACACAATGTAAGTGTTAAAAATGTAATATAACAAAAAATTTTCTACAATTTTGCAACTTCCCTTCCCCCAACTGAAAATGGCCTTGGTTATGATGTGTTTTTAGACCAAAGTATTATTTGTTTTAAAGTATATAGTGTTAAAAGCAGATACTATTAAAAGAAAGGGGGGGAAAAATACTGTTAGACTTCATCTTCTTTTGTCACAAACTGTCTTTAATTTTACATTTTCATATACAATTAAGAGCTACAAAATCTGCACAACTCAGATTTTGTTTATTTCAGGTCATAAAAGAAATATTATATTTAAGCCAGAAAGATTTTATAAATCTAACAAAATGAAGAAAGTGCACTACAGCAGCATTCCACTGTATTAGTACATAAAAAAATTCTGTGCTTCCATTTTTTTTTTTAAATATATATTGAGGAATATTACTATGTTTAACTACAATTTAATTTTCTTCTACATTTTTATGCTACATTACGATGTACATAATAAAGGAATAAACTAAAATGAGTAGTGATGGGGGGGCTAAAACATTTTCTGTGTTTTTCAGAAAAATTTTCCAAGCCAAAAAAGCAATTACTTTAATAAAATTTTTACACCCCATATTCAAACTTTTTTTTACACTAATCACAGAACAGTTTATAGTTACAGTAATGTTAGATATAATATGAAAAACAAAAACTTTTTTTTAGGTTTTATTTGACAGATAATTCTGTGTAGCCCCCCTCATCTCCTGTCCAGTTATAGTGCTCACATTTTTTTTTTTTTTTTTTTTTTTTTTTTTTTTTTTTAAGGGCTATTATTGATTTGCCTTGAAACTTGACAATCTTGAGCTGTTCGAGTGGCAACCGTATACTAATCTTAAAATACCAAATTTAAATTTACTGCTGTTATTTGTTTTTATGTTATGGTGATCCTACCATGTCTACGAATCCAAGAAAAAATTCCTTTAGCTTCAACATCCTTTCTTTCCAATGTTTGACAAGTTCCCCACTACAAGTGACATTTCAAAAGAATTCCTGCAGATTTAATTTCTTGTTTCTACAATATTTCTTGTTTCTACAATATTTTGAAGCCAAGTTATGAATTTTTTGCTACAAGTGACATTCCAAAGTGAGTTCCTTTTAATATATGTAATTAATTTTTTTTGTTAAACTTCTAAGATTTGCAACCACCACCAGAACTCATGATATATGTTCTCATTATCCTTTGTATAACCAGAAGATGCCATGAAAACTCATGGTAAAAAGCTTTGTAAATTTTAGTATGTAAATTTAATAAATATGGACGTTTTATAGCTTTTAATGATTTTTTATTTATTATGCTTATTGCTGATAACAAATATACATACAACCAAGCGCTCAAAATTTAACTTTCATACTCAGGTCATCTCAAAACGTGATATTATACAAAAAAAAAAAAAAAAAAAAAAAAAAAAAACAGAATTGAAAATAGAACTTCAAAAAATCTTTTGTTTACATTATGAGTATGAGAAATTAAATTTTCCTTCCTGAGCAGTGTTCGTCGACATAATAATATGTAGTAAAGTACTTCCGTCAATTATTTTCAAAATGAAAGAACGTTTTGCTTAATTTTGGGTAGTCCTGTATATTGTCTATAAATTATATACACATCACATTGTATATTTAAATTTGGTTCTACATCAATAAAACGTAGCACTTCCAGAATACACTTCCAGAAATTTCCTAGTGTAGCCCCAATGTATCCAAATACTTTAGGTAGCCCTGTAAATAAATGGTGAATGATTTCCATACCACAATCTACACAAAACATGCTTTTATGCATGTAAAAAATATGTTCATTCATTTTATTCTGGGAAGTTTATAGATGTTATTTTGGGAAGTTTGTAGATGTTACACAGTACTTAACAAAATGCTCGCCCACAAACTTAATGTATTTGAATTCTCTTGGGCCTTGTATATGATCCATTCGGATGATCTCAAAAATTTAGTGTAGTATCACTATATGATATAAATTTAAAATACCGAGTTTGGACTTTCTGCTAGAATTTATTCTTAAGATTTGCTGATCACGGACACACACACATACAGTTTATTTAAATAAGTTTTCTACAGCAAACTCTGTAATATACTTCGAGAAAAGAAAATTCAAATCAAGGTTTTGGGAAATAATAGGGTGATAAAAAAAATTTTGTATAAAAAATATTTTGTATAGAAAATATTTTGTATAAAAAATATTTTGTATAGAAAATATTTTGTATAAAAATATAAATCGAAAATTTTTATAGATTTTTTTTTTTTTAATTTCATAGAAAATATATTTTCAAGTTCAATGTTTGAACAGTGTTGAAGTTTGATTACTTTTAATAGAAACTACCAAAATGCCGCCCCCAAAATCGTGCCGCCCAGGGCGGACCGTCCCCACCGCCCCACCCTTGCTACGCCACTGAAGCTAGATATATTGAGCAACTTTTGTCAAAAGCTCATTTGAATAGAGTAAAAAATAAGCAAACTGTCGGCAAAAGAGCTAGATTTCAGGTACTTTCCAGAGTTAAAATTTCATAAGGAGTTTTACACATACCGCGTATTTAAATTGAAGATCCAATTATTTCAATCATGTTGCAAAAGTTCTTTTTGTGAAAAACGTCTTATGAAGTCACAAATATTAATAAATAAATAAAAATATGTTAAAATTACAAGCTTATAAAGGGTTTTTCACAAAAAAAGAACTTTTGCAATATGATTCAAGTAATTGGATCTTCAAATTAAATACGCTGCATGCGTAAAAGCCCTTATGGAATTTCAACTCTGGAAAATATCTAAATTCTTGGTCGTTCTTTTACCGGTAATTTGCTTAATTTGTACTCTATTCAAATGAAATTTTGAGAACAGTTGCTCAATATATCTAGCTTTCAACCTACGCAATAAAAATTTTTCTATCTTTTGCGAAAAATAATATTTACTAAAAATTCTCATATCTCAATGAATATTGCACGTGTGAATTTTATGTTTCAGAATAATGTTTCTCTAATATTTTGTCACTTTTTCAGCAAGTTTTGTAAAATTTTATGGAAATCCGTCCTAGTTATAAGCAAAAAACTTGTAAAAAAAATTTGTAATTTTTGAATATATATATATATATATATATATTCGTCTAAGTAATTGCGCAATTTCTGCACCAAAACACACAACTATTCTAGATAGTATGTGCAACAATATATTAAAGTTACAAGTCATTTGTAGCTTTTCTTGATACAGGGTGAACCAAAGTATTTTCGCACATCTTCAATTTGTGGTTGGTCCCCTAATTGCACTCTGGACTAAATCGATAGTGGAAACAATGAGTTTTTAAATGTCTGCATGTGTGATGTTCTTGGCCATTTTGTCCAGTTTTTTTTTAGATAATCGAAAAAATGTCAAAAAAAAGAAAAAAAAAATTCTAATAATTTGAACACCGACTGTAAAGCCAACTAAACAGGTGAGGCTTACTGTTTAAAATAGAAAAATGGATGGACGTAAAAGTTGTCAATTAAAGACCCGAATTTCCAATTGACAACCATTGGAATGCAAAGCAGACTTGTAAAATCGCTTCTTGACTTCCGTGGTAGTTAAAGGGTTAATCATTTAATTCATATATTGCTTTTTTCGGTGGGTTGGGGGTCGGGAATTATTACTTTAAGGGTACTTTATAGTCTTAAAAAAATAAATTTATAAATATATTTTAATTAAGAAACTGTATTTTCATAGAAATTATAAAACAGATCGTACAAGTAACTGACCAAAATCTAGTATAGCATGATGGCTTTGATACCAACTTTTAGGCTTTTTTGTTAGCGGAAAATTTTAATTGAAAACTATTATAAAAATTATATAATAGTTTTCACTATTTCGATAAATTACAAATTTCTATTATAATTTTCCGGTACCCAGAAGGCGTAAAAAGTTGGCAACTATATATAGCTTTGAAGTAATGACTAATATTAGTTTGCTTAAATTCTGATTTTGTTTTCCACGATTCTATTTTTACATATTACAACACATTATTCAGCTTAGCATCATTTCTGAGTACAAAGAATTCTGCAATAATCTATACATTACCTCTTACAGAAGTACTAATTTTAGCTTTTAAATTTCAATTTTAGTTAAGTTTATTATAATTATTTTACCGTATAAAAATACAACATTACACATTTAGAAGTAATTGAATTTAAACTTTTTACTTAAATAATGATATAACACAAAGATTCTTTTCCCCAAAACTTGAGTGATTCAAACAAATTTATACTTTTGATAATTAATACATCAAATGTGATTGTTTAACTTTAAAACTGGGATCGTATACTGATCAAAGAAGGAGGTGTGAACGGTTATACATATAACGTTATACAATTCCTAAATACAAAATTTTCCAACTTCTTCGGTTATTTTTTCCTGAGTTATCGTGTAAATACGGGCTAGGACCCCTTAGAAAGACCCCCACGGAAGGCATTCCCCCTCTAGGCCTAGGACACATCAGGAGTCAATCGGCCTTAAATCCTACAACCAACCAACCAACCTGAGTTATCGTGGAAATCTATGAAAGGCAATTCATGCACTGTTAAAACAATTTATGTTATCCTCAATATCGCTTAAAATAGTACGTCATATAGTGATTAAAAAAAAGATGAATAACAAGATATTATAACAATTAAAAAAAAAAAAAAGGTTTTATAATTTTACAGCTAATTGTTTCAAATTTATGTAAGATGCTCTTTCATATACGTCAGGGTGATCTTAATTAAACTTGGCCTATTCAGAGCACTAACTAAAATTCAGATTTAGTTCAAACTTCGTAGATAACCAAACGCAGATAAAATAGACGTTTTAAACTATCAGGTGAAAGAGTCTGAAAAAAAAAAAATCCGCATATTAAAATCAAAATGCTTGAAATGATATGTAATAAATTATTTTGATCTATTTTAATATTTTCAAACATTACGACATTTATAACTGTTATTTTCACATTTTTAAGTACTATAACAGTGTATCAAGAATGATATACGTGTCACTGCAAGTGTAAAAGAAACGAAGTGGTTAGAGCTACGGCAGCCGTAACTTTAATGGGCTTACGGCATTTTTTTAACGCATGCGCAAGAGGATGCGGTCTGACTTTCAGAGAACGAATCACTTTTTGAATGATTCTCTCTACGGCATACGGAAGCCTTGGAGATAAATAATGAACAAGGGCACGTGTTTTACTGTTTTCTCATATTAGTTTCATTATCTCGTTATTATTTATATTATAATGTCGCAAAGTTTTGCGTGATCCAATTATTTGCAAAAAAATGCCGCGTAATTTCAGTTTGAGGGAAAACATTTCTATTCTCATTTAAAGAATATTCATTTTGAAAATGTCAGGACTGTAAATGTGACTTTCTAGATTGAAAAAAAAAAAAAAAAAAAGAAAGAAATAGCATTGAGAAAAAGATACCAAGCTTTTTTTATTTTCCGAAATTCGTCAAAGAAAAGTGACATAAAATTTATGTACTATGATTGTCTTTGAAGTGGAATATATAGTCCTATAGAAAATAGACATAGACATTTGAAAGAATTGCAATTGGGATGTATAAAAATAGGACACACTTGCCTAGCATTTATGAGTGTATCATCAGAAACATAACGAAACTACTGAAATAAAAGTGAATTACCAGACTGTCCACGTAGTATATGAAAAAGAAGTTGGTGAACATCCCTGTCAACTGATGAAAGATTAAATCTTGCCTCACTATTATGTGCTGGTATAGCCATGTTAAAAATATTAGAGGGGATTAAAGAGAAGCACTCACCAATCAAGATATAGTTATACAGTGTGGAAAGACCTTCAAAATATTAAAAGTGCTTTCCATGTTGATAAGTCAATTTTTCATAAAGATGATACTGCTTTAGTCAATTTATTAGTGAAAAAAAAAAAAAAAAAAAAAAAAAAAAAAGAGAATAAGTATGATTCAATCCTCATTTATAAACCTGTTGGAGAATTATCGCAAGACTTTCCAAGTACTAATTAAAATGAATTCCTTTTAGGAATTATGAAGGAAGTTCAAGAAAAACTATTGGAATTATACAACATATATGTACAATGATAGATTCGACTCACTGGCTTAATCATTATGGGTTTCAGCTAACTAAGGTAATGGTGAACGATGAAAATCATGAAGGATTGCCAGTTGACATTTTTTTTTCTACAAGGACTGCCATTGAAAGGTTTCTACCATTTTTCTTTGCAATTACAAAATTTATTCCTGATATCAAAACTACCATTCTCATTTCTGATGACACTGATGCATATTATAATGCGTGGTAAGTTGTGTTTCAAGATAACTGTAAATATATGCTCATGCCATCAGTGATAAAAAATTGGGAAGGGAAGGTGTCATATGATGTCTGCTGTAAATATTTTACACGTCAAATTAAAATTTCCAGTTGCAATTTCTAAAAGTCATTTTAATATCACTAACGAAGACTGATTCTGACTAAGACAATATTTTCTGAACTATGCATCAAAATTTTTTAAATACAATTTATATATATTTATTTTTCTCATACGTTATATCAGTATGTGCACAGAGATATGTATTGGTTACATAGGTTATATGTATGCATGATTCATCTTGATTTTGAAATATGAACTATCTTCTATAAATCAAAATGTTTTATTAGACATTAGGAATTCACACATTTTTGATAAAGTTTAACCCTCGCTTTCCCAAGATAGGGTTATTTTGACCCCATTTAGAAGTTGAAATTTAGTTAATCCCGCCTCATTCAAAAAGTGCGCTAATTCACCAGAGATAGCAAACGTAACTAGTAGAATGATGCAACTTCTAAACCATACAAAAAGGCGCGGTGCTGGTGATTTTCGCCAAACGTGCCAAGTGGCTCCTGAAAGCAATTTTCCTGCAGTAATGCCTTGATCTTGCGAAAGCAAGGGTTAAAGAAATACGAAAATATACTTTGTTCACCATTTCACACTTGCAGTACCTTAAAATTTTAAGAAAGTATCCCAATATTCAATAAAAAAAATTACCAAACTGTCAAATAACAGGTGCAAAAGTTTTTAGAGAGAAATCTCCCAGATCAGTTTTATCAGCCATTGGTTACTTCCTGTGTCCATTTACCATGCGCCGCACATCTCCTAGGCATCAAATTTGACGACCAGAAATAATTTTATATTCGTCAAATGCAATAATTTAGCTGCATTTGATGACTAACGACAGCTAATTTTGAACGCTGCATGCCATGTGGTGAGAAACTAGAACTTAAATTAAATGTAAATTCAAAGGTGAAAGAAAGTGCCAATAAAGAAGCTATCAAAGAACAGATAAATACAATTTTTTCAGAAATTGTAACTTTTACAAGCAAATATGTAACTTTTTACAAGCAAATGAATGACTTTATTAGCAGCTTTAGTGTTTATTGGAAAAAATCATTGACTATTTTCTGAACATTTACTTAAAACGACCTCAAAAATGGGCTTACTATTGCTATAGAACTGTACTAGACATAAACACAAATATGAAATTGGAGTGCTGGCATCGCCAACTAAAATACGAGGAGAGTGGTGGTACCATTATAAAAAGACTAGACAAAGCTATCATCAGTTGGGTGCCAAATGGCATCTAACATTGTTTTCTTAGTTATCATGAAGTTGTACTAAGGTGCCATTTTAAAATTTGTATTTACACATAAAAACACATGCATAAATATAATTACTTAAGATACTAATCCTTTATCTTGTTAGTTTTTCCCATTTTAAAAATGTGCTACACTGATATTTTGACAAGAACGCTAGAAATTTCATTCTACTACTTTATTGCTAGTACCTTTATTTTCATTGCAGATTATTGCACATTACTGATTTCAGTGAAATATTTATCTGTTTCTGTAAGTTATCAAGTTAAAATACTGATTATTATAAATTTAATAATTACTATCTTAATACGTAATTTTTGTTTTGTTTAATAATGTTTAAAAAAAAGAAAGAAAGAAGCCTGAAATAGTAAACAACCTTCTGCTATCAATAATATATATAATTTAGTATTTTGTTTAAGTGTACTATGCTTATGCTAGGTTAAACAGTTTTATAAGTTTACTATTGCTTCTATGGCAACTCTAGACTTGGTTGATGAACAAATGAGGTGCATTTTGTGTTGATGTTTATTTTAGTGCATTAACTGTTTTGAATGTATGTCTATAATTTAATATAGTTTAATTTTAATAATTAATAGAAATATTAAGTTTCAAATACTGCAATAAAAAAAACATTGGGTCAGAAAGAATATTTCTGTGGAAGTTTATTTCATTTTAAACCATGTGTTTTATTCAGTTATTAGGCTGAACTTTTTACAGTGATAAAATAAATTTTCTTATTTCATCAAACAGTATTGTTTATTTTATTATTACTGTTATTTGTTGTTTTTAATTTCAGTTTTTTGCTGTTTTTAATTACAGTTTGTCTAATACTAATTATAAGATTAAGAAATTGCTCAAAAAAGATGCATGAGTTTGGCTAGGCCTAATTTAATACGATATATATGCTGTTTGTTTGTAGTACTGCTATTTATTATTTTCTACAAATATAAATGTAGAATCTTAATTACAAAAGAAAAAAAATTACTAAATGTTCTTGCCTAACATCCCCCCTTCCCTTCATCTGCTATTTTTGCATTATTTTAATGTTTAGGAGCATTTCTAATTGCTTGAACTAAAAAAATGTTAATAAAAAGATAAAATAAACTGAATAATACAGTCCTCGTAGGCAGTTTTTGACAACTTGTTGAAATGACCTATTTGTAAAGATTGTGCTTGTTGACACGGTGATGGTTATGTTTTTACTAATTTTAAACGTTTGATTAAGAAACAGTTATTGAGTAATGCACTGATGCAGAAAATGTTCAGACCTTGGAAATTTCTCCCAAAATATAATCCAAATTTCCTTCAATAACATGAAAATGTATTTTGTAATACAAAGCCATATATTCTACATAATAAGCATTTAAAAGAATAAGAATACACTATAACATAAAAATATAATTGTTAGTTTATATTACAAGCATTACAAAGTAACAATTTGTTATTTTAAACTTTCAATATTCTTTTAGTAGAAAATAAAAACTTAAATTTCTCCAGTCACTCGAAATTTCCTCCGAACCTCATTTGGGCATTCGGACATATTCTGCATCCCTAAAGTAATATATAAATAAAGGTAGATCTTATCAAATTTTAAAATATTTACTAGGGTGCCTAGATAAAAGAGAGTAACGTCAATTCTGTGATAGAAGCTCATTGGTCAAGACTAGAGCCCTCGATTTAAATTGAGGGCTCTAGTCAAGACAGACTATCAGCCGCCCGAGGCGATTTTGGAAGAAGCTCCTTAGGAAAAAACCATCTTTATCTCCAGATATTAAAAAAAAAAAATTGAAATTTATTTCTTCATAAATATGTTAAAAATGACTGACAGCAATATCTGAAAACATTTTTGACAGAATAATGTTGACTATTAATTTGTTTTATTTAGTTTATTAATTGACGTGATAGACAGATTCTTTTTTCTAGCATGTTTCATGTCTTTTAAATTGATAAAAATTTAAAAAAATACTCGATGATTATTGTTATAACTCATTTGTATTCATCTTATTTATTAAATATTTTGCTTTTTTCCAATTTTTGTGCTATTTTTAACACAAAAATTAATGATTTTATTATTAAATGAAAGTGGAAAGTTTTGGCGATATTAATTATGGTATTTGGCGAGATTCTTCAGCAATGATTTGACGTGTTGATATTTATAGAAAGCTAAAAGCTTAATAAATGTGCATATTTGTGTATATTATGTAATTATATACAAGAGTATGTTTTAACGAATACATAAAGAGTTACTACTTGGTATCTGACTAAATACAAAATTAGGTTTAAACAGGTTTCTATAATCAATAAAATTAAGAATATTTATTTACAATTTTGAAAATAAGAAATAAATATTTAAATCATTGATTTTGTTTTTTGAAAATGTGAAGTCTTGAATATGCAGAAATTTGTGAATAATATTATTCAAATATTTCACAGAAGCCTTTTATCTTTAACTGTTTGTTAAAATTTATATTTTGAAGGGGAAAATATTAAACTGAAACAAGTACTAGAATAGTGTTGATAAAATGTGAATATGGTTTAATAAAAAATATAGTTTAAAATTTAAGCAAATATTTATTTAAAAACAAAATGAAAGAAACAGTCAATTATTGTTATTATTACCATTACTTGATTAAAAAAAAAAAAAATAAATTTAAATAAAATTAATTCAGTTTACAAAACGTTAAATCTACATAATTAAATTTTCTAGGTAGAATGTATATGGTAGTCATTAAAATGCCTTAATTTTTGTAATTTAGGAATTTTCGTTTAATAAATTTGTGGTTTAAGGTTCTTTTTGATCAATTATTTTTCAATTATTGTTAAAAAAAAAAAAAAAAAAAAAAAGAAAAATCCTCCTTGCATAATGGATATTTAGGAATATCTTTTGTAATATAAGAACACAATATATAAATATATATATATGTATATTGTATATATATATGTAAAGAGAGATATGATAGACATGTTTTTCACAGAACATTATCAGCAATGTACTAAGATTTCTGCAGAGAATAATTTACTTTTATTTTTTTCTATATTCATAAAAAGGACGTACTGGACTCAGAAACATTTCTGAATTGAGGCTTTTGATGGATTTATGCATTTTGAGAAGTTCTTAATACCATGTGACCACTTTTAAAAAATATCTTTATTTCTATGTGTGCGTTACAAAAATTTTGTTGGAGCTCTACATCAAGATTTAATGCGCATCAAATATTTATAGCTAAAAAAAATTTTTTTTTTTTTTTTTTTGAATCGCCACTTTCTCAAAATCAATTACTACATGGTGAGTAATAATTATTACAGTGCCGGCAAAAAAAAAAAAAAAAAAAAAAAAAAATACTTTACATGTCAGTTGCCGTTCCCGCCATAAAAATGTGTCGAACTCTAGTGATGATACATGGTGTTAGTCGGTCACTATTTTGTCATCCCATCTTTACATTTTATTGACTTCAGCCGTTTAGTCACGAATCTCTGGCTACATCAATCACAGAGATTCCCTTCTCTGGCAGAGTCAAGGCATAAGATTTCACTTCCATTTTAAGCTTAATCTGGCCCATTGTGTGGTATAGGAATACCAATGTATGTAGGTTATCAAATTTCTAACAAATAAACAAAATACTAGCTGGTGGGAGCAAAGAGCGTATAGTCTTAATCTAAAAGTCCATGAGCCGAACTGAGTGTTGACAGGATAAGGAAAGGTCATCTGTGATCGACTAATGCCATATGTTATCACTGGAGTTCAACACATTTTTATGGCGGAAATGGCAACTGACATGTAAAGTTTTTTTTTTTTTTTTTTTTTTGCCGCTCAAGTGTAAAAATTTTTTGGCTGGTACTGTAATCTTGACCTTTAAGGAGATGCAATAATTACCCTTGCCAACAGCTAAACACAGGGGTGTTTTTTATAGGAAAGTTTCTTTATTAAATTACTCTTAATTTTTTTTTTTAATTGTTACTGTTTTATTTCTTGAGCAAAAAATGCACTTAGTTCAATTTTAGGTGGGTAGGGTCCCCTTTAAGGGTGCCCCCCACCCTTAAACGGGAGAAAAAGGAAATTTCATAAAATCCCCTTATAGTGCGTGTTGGGAACGCATAACCAGCCCGCACATTAAAAATCGCCTAACAAGGAAACATTCAGAAGGTGTCATCTTCAAAAAGTATTGAAAAAAATATATGTTATTCTACTCTTCATAAAACACCAGAAAATGAAAAAATTATCGGCTGAAATTAATTACAGCGACCACAAAAAATTATCAAAATTAAGCATATTTGGCGATTTCACACTGCTAGGCGATTACTTTTGAGTACTTGGCGGAAAAGCAAAACATGGTTCTGTTCGTACACGGCAGTCTCGGTGCTAGCAAACGTATCGCCTAACAGCGCTAAATCACCAAATATGCTTAATTTTGATAATTTTTTGTGGTCGCTGTAATTAATTTCAGCCGATATTTTTTTCATTTTCTGGTGTTTCATGAAGAGTAGAATAACATATATTTTTTTCAATACTTTTTGAAGATGACATCTTTTGAATGTTTCCTTGTCAGTAAAAACAATTGTTTTTTTCCTTTAAGCACTGCAAATTTTAATATTATAGTTGTTATTAATATAAAAAATAAAATTATAGACTTTCCACTTGTGATTCAGTTAGTAAAACTGCTAAGTATTGAAAGTTGGTAAAAATGCTAATATTAATGAATATAGTGACAGAAACTTACCGTTAGTGTTAGCGATGAATTAATTATAATTAATTATTTTCTTTGTTTACAGAATGAACATGAGCATCGAAGATGCTAGAATTAGTGAGAAAGAAAAAGGGAAATAAAATTTACGCAGAAGTTAAAGTTGAAATTAATTTAAGGATCGGAGGCTGTTTATACACAAAAAATATTTAACAAATACAAAAATTATAAAATATTCATAATTTCAAAATTCCAGTTTTGGGGAATTTTCAAAATTTCCAATTTTGTCTTAAATTCCTAGGGAAAAAACCCGGGTGTTTTGGAAGCCTTGCATCTCTAGTCTAGTGTAATAAGCAACAAGTAATATCCCTAACAACACATTTATACACAGTACATTCTCGGGAGATTCTGATGGTTTTTGTGGTAGGTGGTAGGTCACTCGTCTCCTCAACTTGTCACTTCGTGTTTTGTTTCGGTCGCCATGGCTGAGAGCTGTGCAATTCGTGGCAGCTATTCAAGGTTTTTCCTTCAAATTTCTCTTGCCTAGCTTGTACATTGACTTAAGCAGTTATCACACGGATGATCCTACCCTCTGAACTATACGCTAATACCTCTCCGAATAATCGAGCATCAGGTAGTAGTAGGGTTATTTTGAAGACTGAAATGAATTCAAAAAAGGCGTTAACAATTGGCGACTAATCACTCGCTATTTCATGTTTTAAACGCACTCAGATTTTCTTGTACTCCAATTGGTTGAATATGAGCTAACATCTAGCATAGGAGATTTAGTCAGTCATAAGTTCGTCATTGACAAAGGTAGAAGTGGGAAACTATCATACGATGCGCTTTCAAGAGTTTGTCTCTCGAAAAACCTAATTCAGGTAGTTACAGGAGAAAGTATCTGATACTGCTGATGGTATGAGAGTACGTGTGATACCTGCTTTAGTTTCAGCTTATTTTGTCTGTCAGAGTTCAGGTATTTTGTTTTTCTTTACTTATTTTTCCTGTTGTAAGTTTTGGCTTCTTCGGTTGTCATCCATGCGTGACAACAAAAACAGATGCTCTAATGGCTAATGGGCGCACTGAAACAGAGTCGCCATCTCATATACATTTCTGTAGTAACGTGGCTAACTTAAATGATAAACTGTCAATTGCTTTACAAAACGGCACTGACATCTCACTGGTCATTGCTCCCACAGCAGGCGATTTTCCACTTACCCACCCCCAGCAACTCAAGGAGGAGCTAACTACTAAGCTTGTTCATAAAGACGACATAGACAATATAAAACTAACCCGACAAGGTAAAATTCAGATAACTACCAAATCCACACAAGTAGCTCAGAACGCATTAGGTATACTACTTAGTGTTCCAGTGGAATATTTTATTCAAACCGAAACCGTCACTACACGCTTTCTCTTACATAACATAGATACTTCTGTATCTTATAAGGACATCGCCGAGGAACTTGCGGAACAAGGTCTTTATACGCTTGAAGTTCGCCGATTTGTCCGGAAATCACAGGACGCCGAACTCCCCTCTTTGACTGTTCTTGTAACTTTGTTAGGTACAGTCGGTAACAAAAGTGTCCGAACACTAGCAAAAATTCCTATGAAAAAAAGTACACTTTATACGGTTTTGTTAAATTAATCCTTATCGAATCCTGTTCTCAGTCAGTCTACGAACAGTCGATAACGATTTATTTCAACCATACGACTTTCTCTTACCCTGAAATTTAATACTATAAATACAGGTTCGAGATTAAGAGGTAAGATAACGAGTACTGTTATGTAAACCTATGTTAAACAATTCAAATTAGGCTTCGGAAGAGTTTTATATGATAATTACTTCTGTGTGAGGGGGGCTACCGCTCGCCTCAACCCTCCATTTCATTAATGCACTTACATTTATATAGAATTTAATTCTGTTATTAAAATTAAAAGTTTACTTACAATTATACAGACAATTATCACATGCAACATTCATTGAAACTTATCTGATCAAACTTTTCCAGCAACAAACGTATATTAACTTCAAAATACAACATTTGGATCTCCTAAACTTATTCGTTTTTATGTTACTCTAAGAAAGACAGACAAAGATCAAACAATAAAAAACTTGACTACGGGAATCAGGCAGCCTCAAAATGTGTAAATATAGAAAAAAGAAGCAATGAATATTTAGCTTAAAACATACATTTTTTATAATATCTCTATGAGGAATTTATTTCAATTCCCGAACAGCTTTCCTGGAAATGGTGAAATAGTAAAACACATCCACTAACAACAAATAACTAGTGTGTTGTGGCCACCACATGACTTTCTTCTATATTTTCCTATACGAAATTCCCTCAGTAAAAATAATTTTTAAAAATAATTTTAAAAAATTATCTTCCACGATAATGCAGACGATTTCCATATTAGAGAAGTAGTATAACACTCAAAATTTAAAAAAGTCTAATTTATTCTTAATATTACATTAAAAAAAAAAAAAAAAATTGGTTAAAAATGAAAAAAATCGATAACTTTATTTTAAATTATCGCAGATCGATGGTTCAACCATTCGTTTTAAAGGTATTAGCGAGCTCTTTTAAAAGATACCCATCATGAAAATTTACTTCCCTCGAGGGGGTGGCGAGACTCCTACATACACAAAATTTTTTACCCATTTGACTATCTCTGTTACAAAAAATATATATTCGTTTCATTTGGTTTAGTGCAGTCTATAGATGTTAATGTTTAACTCTATTTACCTGCAATTTCCCCCATAGATGTAATGTATTTGAATACTTTTCAGTGTCCCTGTACACGAACCATTTGCTTCATCTCAACGAAAAGCTTAGTGTAGCATCCCTATATGATACACATTTAGAATACTGATAAAGAAACATTCAAAAGGGGTCATCTTCAAAAAGTATTGAAAAAAAAATATATGTGATTCTACTCTTCATAAAACACCAGAAAATGAAAAAAATATCGGCTGAAATTAATTACAGCGACCACAAAAAATTATCAAAATTAAGCATATTTGCCGATTTCACACTGCTAGGGGATTGATTTTGAGTACTTGGCGGAAAAGCAAAACACGGTTCTATTCTCACACGGCAATCTCGGTGCTAGCAAACGTATTGCCTAACAGCGCTAAATCGCCAAATATGCTTAATTTTGATAATTTTTTTTGCTCGGTGTAATTAATTTCAGCCGATAATTTTTTCATTTTCTGGTGTTTTATAAAGAGTAGAATCACATATATTTTTTTTTAATACTTTTTGAAGATGACACCTTTTGAATGTTCCCTTGTAAAATAGATTGGAGCAGAGTTGTGCATGAAAACATGATTTTGCCCATCCCCACTCCCCAAGGGAGGATAAGGTGGAATTTTGCAAAATCTACTGTAGTGTGTGTCTTGAGTACGCATAACCAATCGACATATAAAAAAAACGCTGTTCTGAGATAATTTTGAGTAGAGATCCTCTTAAAAGTGTTTTGTGCCCCCCTCCCTGTCTTTGACGGGGGGGAGGGGAAATTTTTGTAAGATCCCTTTATAATGCGTGTTTGGAATGCATAAACAACCCACATATAAAAATTAATCTTACTGCGATAATTTGAAGCAAAGTTATGCTTGGAAACATGTTTTTTGTCCCACCCCCAAGGGGCGATAGGATAGAATTTTACAAAATCTCTTTGAAGTATGTGTCTTGAGTATGCATAACCAATTGGCATATCAAAAAATCGCTATCCTGAGATAATTTGGACCACAGTTACTTCTATAAGCGTATTTTTTATTCCCCCCCCAACCAAGCCTTAAAAGGGGGGGGGGAGGATGAATTTTCGTAAAATCTCTTTACTGTACGTGTTGGGAAGGTATAAACAACCCACATATACAAATTAATCTTGCTGAGATAATTTGAAGCAAAGTTATACTTGGAAACGGGTTTATTGCCCCTCCCACCCCCAAGGTGGAAAGGGGAGACTTTCACAAAATCCCATTACAATGGGTGTTGGAGACACGTAAGTAAGCCACACACTAAAATTTGTGACCTCAGCACCTATAGATTTCCACAGACGAATTTAGCGCTAAAAGGGGGGTTGAATATACCCCTCGTAACACCCTCCCAAAATCGGAAAAAATCAAAATTGAGTTTTTACAAATACCTTCAAGAAGACACTTGGCGTTTTTTTTTTTTTTAAATATCTTTGAGCTATTACTGCTAGAATTTTACGCGAAAATCCTTACTTTGCTAAATTTGCCTCCGAAAATCCTTTTTACCCCTCTCTCCCCTTAAAAATCCAAAATTGCAGAAAATGTTTTTTTTTTTTTTTTTAAGTCTAGTCTCTCCATCTGCAATTTCTCCACCGTGAAGTAATTTGGAGCTGAGATATGCTTATAAAGGTGTTTTTACCTTCTGCGCCTCCGAAAATCATTTTTATCCCCTCCCCCCCCTTAAAAATCCAAAATCACAGAAAATGATTTTTTTTTTTGTATTCAAATCTAGTCTCCACATCTGCAATTTCTTCACTGTGAAGTAATTTGGAGCCTAGTTATGCTTATAAATATGTTTTTGCCTTCCGCACCTCCGAAAATCATTTTTACCCCCTTCCCCCCTTAAAAATCCAAAATAGCAGAAAATGATTTTTTTTGTATTCAAGTCTAGTCTCCCCATCTGCAATTTCTTCACCATGAAGTGATTTGGAGCCGAGTTATGCTTATAAAGGTGGATTTTGCCTTCTGCCCCCTCGAAGGGGAGGGGGGTATTTTGCAAAATCCCGTCTTAGTGAGCGTTAGATTCCTAAAACGAACCTGCTCACCAAAGATTGTGACTCTATCTCCCATAGGATCGCCACGGCCGTGTTAAGTTAGTGATAAGTGAGTTTACTCTTTTATATATATAGATAAACTGGAGTGAATGGTTGATTTTTATACCAACTATGTGAAAAATACCATTACCGGGAATCAAACCCGGGCTCTCCGCTTAACACGCAGATGCTGTACCACTGAGCTATCCTGGCTGATAACCAGCTCGGCATTTCTCACATAATACACGTTGGCAAGGTCACCAAGTCAGCAAAAGCAGCTATGTGAGGGAAAAATATTAATCGTAGCATAACTCCAATAGACCACGAAATTTTAATTTGGAAATTTCAATCATCAACCTTGAAAATTGATTTCAGATCAGCAGGAGTGGATGGTTGATTTTTATACCAACTATGTGAAAAATACCATAGCCAGGAATCGGACTGGGGCACTCCGCTTAATAATATTCGTTGTCAAGGCGTACCAACTATGTGAAAAATACCAGAGCTGGGAATCGAAGGGCCCAGGTTCGATTCCCGGCTCTGGTATTTTTCTCATAGTTGGTATAACAGTCAACAATCCCCTCCAGTTTATCTGAAAGGACTTTTCAAGGTTGATGAATAAAAATCTCCAAATCACTTATATTTTATTAGTAAGGAAAAAAATCTTTTTTGATTTTAGAAAAATTCACACCAGATCCCCACTGCCCTCGGCAGTGTAAACTTGAGTTTGTTACTCACTCTTCTCAAAATTTGTTCCTCTTAATGATACTATTTCTTTATAAGTCAGAAAAAATAAAAAAATAAAAGTATTTCTGATTGAAGAAAAAAATCTCACTCCAGGTCCCATTACTTTCGGCAGTGCAGGCCCATGCACAGTACGTAAGCTTATTTAAATTCAACCTATTAACTACACTAATTTTTATCTTTTTGAGGATATGGAAAATATGCCTGCTTAAATTTGAAATGTGCATGATAACGCCACCTAACCAACAATGCCGTCCCCGTCGGAGGTTAAATTTAAAATTAAACAGAAGCATTGGCATAAAAGAACCAATTATGAATTCAGATGATTCTCATATCAGAAAGGTATTATACTGAATATTCAAAGAAAGTGAATTTTTTCTGTGAACATGATATCTTTCTAGTTTACGGGGAAAGTTGAAATATAGAAGTGCCACCTATTGGTAAATTTGCACGCAATTTAATCAGCATAATGTCTCATAATGACCTTTTCATGTATCAAGTTTTGTTTGATTATATGCAATAGAACAGGAGCTATAGCTTAGCCTTAAATTAAGGAAATTGCCTTACAGAAGCACCACCTGTTGAGTGTTTGGCACCAAAAGTTGATGTATGCTAATTTGTGTCAAGGTGGGCATTTCCTTATAAATTTATATGCAATTTTATTCATTAGTTCCTGAGATGTAGCCTTCCCTGAAATTGCAGAAATTAATGAATAGCAGTGGCACCATTTAAGCAATTTCCACCAAAAGCTGATAGATACTAATTTAAGTCAAGGTGCAGAATTTATATATAAATTTATATGGAATTCTGTGCAGTAGTTCCTGAGATGCATTTGCCAAATTTTTTTTTTTCTCTCTCTCTCTCTCTCACACACACACACCGAGAGACATTTTTTAAAAATGGTCAAGTCAAGTTCTGAGGTTCTCAAAATGTGTAAATCCATCGAAAACCAGAAGTCAAAAATTTTTACTAATCCATTGTTTTCTGCTATTGATTATAGAAGAAAGTAATGAATAAATGAATGCATATTTAAGTTTTCATTTTATTCTCTATTCAATAAAAAAATTATTGGATTTGTTAAAATTTTCGACTTCTGGTTTTTGATGGATTCACACATTGTGTAAGGTACAAAACAAAATCTGACCATTTTTAGAAAATGTCTGTATCAGGATGTATATGACAAAAATTTTATTGCAACTCTATATCAGGAACTACTGCATAAAATGATATATAAATTTATATGAATTTGCATCTTGACATGAATTAGTGCTTATGCCTTTCAACTTTTGGTGCCAATCGCTCAACAGGTGATGCTTATATGCAGCAATTTCTGTAATTTTAGGGATATATCTCAGGCACTAATGTGCAGAATTGCATATAAATTCACCTTGATACAAATTAGTGCACATCAGCTTTAATGCCAATCAATCAAAATGTGCCACTGCTGTACAAAACAAATCTAAAATTGAATGCTTAAAAACAATTTCATTTGTAAAAGAAAAAAAATATATATATATATCAGGGGTCGATCCAGGTTTTAATTTTTGGGTCCCTTTTTTGTGAAAAACAAAATATTTTTGTGAAATTTTTATTTATTTTTGTGAAATATAAAATATTTTTGTGAAAAAGTAAAATATTGTGTAAAATATTCAGTTTTTACAAATAATTTATGTAATGTTTAATATCAAGTTAATAGAGTTTCATTGAGCCAAATTAAGGCATAAATTAAAAATAATACTGAAAATATGAAAGCATTTAATAAAAGGATCATTTTTATAAAACAAAATCTTGTGAAAGGACTCATTTTATAAATTTGAATTTTGTGAAGGGTCCCTTTTTACTATGTGGAATTTTGCGAAGGGACCCAAATTTTGCCTGGATCGACCCCTGTATATAGTGTTTAGCACCTCAATTCTTTCAATATAACAGCTGTTGCGACTAAAAGAAAGAAAAAGTTAATAAATAGATTTCTGATCTTTGAATTATTTTGAGATTTGACCACTTCATCTCAAAGATAAAAAAAGAACTTTATAATGAAGACAAGTTAGGTGTACAGATGTGTTTACCAAATTTTGTTCAAAAATTGGAAAGCTGTAAGTCAGGTCACATTTTATTTAAGTTCATATCTCAAAAACTGCTTCTACACGTTTTTTGCAAAATCACCATTTTATCTGCCTTTTAAATGTCCTTTCACATGTATTAGTTGATGTCCAGTGTACATGTGTTTACAAAGTTTTGGTAAAATCAGGTGGGGGTACCAACATCAGTATCTAAAAAAGGTTAATTTTCATTAATTTTGCTGCATAAACATCTGTCAAAATATCTTTTTTTCTGAATTAATTGGTTAGCACAGAAAAGTTGATATGTTTCTGATTATTTAGATCAATTTTTATATATTTCTCAAATAGGTGTTTCAAAAAACAGCTCTCTCTCTCTATATATTTTTAATTTGCTATATAAAGTCTTTAGATGTCTGTTTATGACATGCATATTAATTGGTTATCACAGGAAAGTATGTAAGAGTCATTATTAGTTGGGTCAACCTTTTTCGTTTCTGATTACACTATCTCCAAAAAGACAGGGGAGAAACTTTCCAGGGGCTACATCTTAGTGATGGGCTTTTCGATACCTTTTCCTGTGTCCACACACTACGTGTTAATGCATCAACACGTTTTCAGTAGATTAGTAGATTGACAGTTACAAATTATGTAATTTTGTCCTCTGATCACTGTATGTTTATATATATAGATAATTATCACACAGGGAAATGAAACAAATGTGCCAAAATTTGATACTGTATTGAAATCTGCAGAGCAGAGCAGCCAACATTCTAATTTATTCCGGAGTATTTTTAAGCCCTGCCTTTATTCCATACCATTTTTTTCTTTTAAATAGTAATTTTTTCTTATTTTATTGTAATTAAGTAATAGTGAAAAATATTCTAAAAATAAAGTGGTGCAAAATAAAATTGAGGCTAAAAATGCTCCGGAATAAATTAAAATTTAGAAATTTTTTGTACATGAATTCATCAACCGTGAATATTCATTTTTAACCTATTTAAAAATGAATTAAAATGTTGTCAACTATGACAGAGTAATGTGTTGGAAACCTCGACACACTAATGATGTGTCGATACGTCAACACACTGGCCATCTCTGTTACACCTGAATTCAGATTTTTTGAGAATTTTGCTGTCTCTGAATTTTAGATAAATTATTTAGTTTACTAAAATTTTATTTTAAATATTTAACTTGCCTTACACTGTATTAAGAACTCTCTAAATATAATTTATTATTGGTATGAATAAACATTTTTTTTTTTTTTTTTTTTAATTGAAGCATAATTTAATTAAAAGTTCAAACCTTACTTTATAGCTTTGTATTTGGAGTTGGTATATTCGATTCATTGTCGTTTTATAGGAACTGCTATTATTAACTATTTCCAACGTTTCACAACAGAATGCATAGTTAAGTTTGTTGTAATTTGCAATTTTTGTAGTTTTATTAAATTTAATATCAGTATTACTGGCTTGGTATGCTTTAGTTAGGGCAGTGATAATTTTTCCTTAAGTCTGGTGTTAATCTTTCATTTGGACATTTCGGTGTGACAACCTTCTTAATTGTTTGACTCTAGGATAATTTAGCAGGGTGCAGTACCAGCAGGCATTTTAAAGCATCTTAACACTTGGTGGCCCTTCCTGAAATTTTAAGTGTATAGAGGCTTTAAAATATTTTTCTTAACATTGTATCTTTCTGGAAGACAGTTTAGTTGCAGTGCAAGAACAAGTGAATATAAATAAAAATTATATAAACAGTTTACTTTTGTCACAAACAAAAATGAAACATAGAGGATAAAAAAAAAAAAAAAAAAAAATTATGGAAAAATTCAGCAAGTGTAATAAT
This sequence comes from Salticus scenicus, assembly GCA_963930645.1. Classification (NCBI taxonomy): domain Eukaryota; kingdom Metazoa; phylum Arthropoda; class Arachnida; order Araneae; family Salticidae; genus Salticus; species Salticus scenicus. Next base: position 98,250,272 of record OZ005657.1, read on the forward strand.
AATAATAATAATAATAAAAAAAAAAAAAAAAAAAAAGGCAAATATTGCTTTAAAAAAACAAAAAAAAAAAAAAATGCCCCTTTTTATTAAGTTTTACTCAATTACTCTTTTATTCTAGAATCAGCACTTAACGAATCAAACTTTGAAAAAAATTACAACAAGCATTAAAGTTGCCCTAAGAGTTCATCTCTCTTTTTCAAATGTTGAACATAGTGTTTAATGCAAATTAATAATATTTTATTATTGTTTGTCAAATAAATTGGTTCAACAAGCATTTATCTCATATAGTATGATAATATAAACATTAGTTTTGAAAGTTAACTTATGTGTTTAATTGTTTTAGTATTTAATAACTAAATTCCGAAATGTCGTTTTATTGTTTATTTATTTATAGATTAATTGTTTACACATATATAAAACACTGACTTGTGTGTTTAACTAGAAATTCGTTTTAATGTTTTTATCGTTTAAAAGATTTATTGGATTAACAGCTCTTTCGAAACTGGAAAAAAAAAAGATCCAAATACTTGAGCTAAAGCAAAAGTATTTATATGATATACGTAAATTTGTGACTACAGCAACCAGATTTACCGTAGCTGAACCCGAAAGTAGTACCGTCAACAACAGTTCCTTACCTTCCATGAGCATAAAATCCACTGCCGTAAAACAGATTCATTCAAAAAATGATTCGTTCTCTGAATCATCCGGCACAAGACTCCGGCATTCCTTCTGCGCATGCGTAATATCACTGCCGTAAGCCCATTAAAGTTACGGCTGCCGTAGCTTTAACCACAGCCTAAAAGAAAATAATCTGGTTTGTATAAGCAGATGTACAGTCGGTAACAAAAGTGTCCGAACACTAGCAAAAATTCCTATGTAAAAAAAGTACACTCCATACGGTTTTGTTAAATAAATCCTTGTCGAATCCTGTTCTTAGTCAGTGTAAGAACATGATTCGAGAAGGATTTATTTAACAAAACTGTATGAAGTGTACTTATTTTACATAGTAATTTTTGCTAGTGTTCAGACACTTTTGTTACCGACTGTATGTTCAGTCGTTACTGTTCTTACAGAAGAACGGTAATGATGTTCAGCGTAAGGTCTGGCATAGCCACCTAAACTAGATGCCTGTCGCATAGCTCGGAAACTTGGCAAAAGTTGAAGCGGTATACAGTGCCACCTGGTACAGATTGCTCGACATTTTTATTCAACAGCCACCAAAAATTTTTAAAAGTTAAATATGATATACATAAATGGCGAATCGAATCGAAGAAACGTCGATTGTATATATCATATATCACTTCTTGAAATTATTGGTGACAGTTGAATAAAAAAAGTTGCACAATCTGTACCAGGTGGCGCTGTCTACCGCTTCAATTGTTGCCAAGTTTACAAGTCACGTGACAGGCATCTAGTTTAGGAGGCTATGGTTCTAGGTATAAAAGGAGGAGATAGAGCGAGTAACATTCTTTCAAATACGATGGCTGTTAGTTTGTCAGAAAATGTGGTAATCTTGGAACTGATTTACGAAAAATTTGTTGACGTGAACGTAAAGTACAATGTGTAACTGATCACTAGCGATCAGCTGCAGTCGGTGGTTCATCTGTCCCTATTCATCGCTTATACACAAATAAACAATGGGCATGGGGGCATAATTGAATAAGATGTTTCACATCGCTTAGCAGTCTCTAATAAATAACAAAAACATTTGTAATAAAAAGATGTTTGTATTGATATTTGTAACTTGTTTGTATTTTGATGTATTGTGCGCCTACAGTATGAAATAGTTACGCTTTTATTGCCAACTTTATTTTCCTACAATAATTTTTAACCTATAAAATCGCAGAAAACACTTTAAAAATATGATAATAATTTTTGTATCGAAATACTGGTGACAGAAAAAGCGGAACTCCTTCCTTCCTGGCATATAGCGGATTTTTTTTTTTTTTTTTTTTCATAATATTTGATCGCATTCTTTGAATTGTCCATATACAAATGTTCAACTCAATACGCATTTAATTACAGTTACAGAGATATTTGGATAAGCCAATTTTAATTACGATCACCCTGTATATGCAGGTTAGAGTTCTGTAAGGCTCGAGTTTTACCCGACCCGAACCCCACAGGTGAATTTTAAATCAATTCGACACCCAACCCATAACCAACAAAAAATTTTCATTTGCCCGAATCCACAATAGAGAAATTTGATAACCCGCATTCCATTTCTTTATATTTTAACTTGACCCAAAACTCGAAAACTAAATGAAGATTAATAATTCATCCAAAAATCATGCCTATTTTTTCAAAGTTATAAAATAAAGAAAGTTTTCATTGTCACACAGTTCGTAAATAATTTTTAAAAGAATTAAAAATGTAATTATTAATACACTAAGTTAAAAATTAAAAATCGGATAAATGGATTATCAATTTTTAACACCATTTATGTGTGTTGTGAATTCAGGGACGAAAGATATCCGTTTTTTTTCGAACCAATATTTTTCTACAAAAAATGCTAACCTATAAAATCACAAAAATAACTGCAAAAATATGATTTTTTTTTTTTTTTTTTTTTTTTTTTTGCATAGAAATACTGGTGGAAGAAAAAGCAGAACTCTTTCATCCCTGTGTATTCTTCAAGTGTACAAAAATGGGCTTCAAGTTTAGTGTTTGTAGTTTATTGTTTGATGCTTATATTCCAAATAATAATAGTTTGCTGTTTCTTTGCTAAATGCTTTTTCCAGTTTTGCCAGATTTTGAGACGTTTTTCTTCAATAGTAACCAGTAATTTTGAGAAATGATATTTGGTATGTATAATAGCATACTTGACAACATACTAATTAATATTCCGTATTATTGTGAGCCCCGCCTTCTTTTTTACACCAGTATTTTTTTAGAGTATTTTTCTTCTTATTTAGTCGTAATTGCATTTGAAGAATAGTAATCTAAAAGTTTACTGGTGTGAAAAAAATTGTGGAACTAACAACACTACCGAATATTAATTAGTATGTTGGTAAGTATGATAGTATGTAATTAACTTTCGAAGTCATTAGGCAACCATTACATTTAAAATTTAGTGGTGGATCTTGAATAAAAAAGTCGCAAAATCTGTCAACATTGCTTTTGTCCAGTATGGTTATTCATATTACAATAATAAATTGGGTATGAATGTATAGTATCAGTTATATAGTTATAATTTTATCAAATAAATTTCTGCTTATTATGCTAAACTTTTTTTGAAAAACGTTTCCAAGTCGTCCCGACTCGTTGAAAATTAAAACCATTCCGACTCGTATTTTAACCGAAACCGCACCAAAAAGTATCAGTCAACCCGATTCGAACCCGAACTCGACCAGCTGATTGTGTTGGGATCAGATATTCTAATACAGGTACACTACGACAAAGCTTGGAAATCTAAGGTAGACAGTCAAATAGAGAGAAAATGGTCGTGAAAAATGTTACAAAAGTCTCGTATACACAACTTCAACATTTTATGGCAATTCGTTTTCAAGTTATACAACATCCACATACATTTCGTGTATGGAGTTCATAATATTTCCTTAAAATCGTATAAGAAATTAAAGAAATTCTCTTAAAAAAAAATTGGAAAGCTTCCAAATTCGTGAAAGTGGAAAAAATGTCTGCTTAAAAACGAAAAATTCAAAACATTGTTATTTTCCCTTGGATAGATTATAGGAATTTTTCCCGATGGTGGCACCCGGCGCCATTCCTACTGCAAGGACGGGAAATCCCCGCTTTTTCTGCATCTTCATTTCTCTATAGAAATTATCATCATATTTTTAAAGCATTTTTTGTGCTTTTATGATAAGTTATAAAAATTGTAGAAAAATGCGGGTGGCAAAAAAAGGGAACCTGCTGATGGGCACGACCAACTCACTAGGGGGCGTGACTACACTAAATGAAAGGTGCGAGTATATATATATACATATAAAGATAAGATTAATTTACAGAAAGGAAACAAAAGAAAACTTATTTTGACATAATATAAAATAAAATAAAATACACACTAATTCTGATATAATACATTTATGAATAGGGTTTTTCAATTCTACACCATGTATTTAATGTGGCGGCTGGGAGAGAATTGCTAAAGTAAATAATTAAAACTTCAGGGAAACTTCCCTCATTTTAACTTCACTTATCTTCGGATATATTTTCTTTATGATAATTATATCAGAATAATGCTAATAATGTCATAATTCCATCGTTAAAATTATATAATAATTTCATCATTTTGCAATAAATTATAAAATGAGAGATTTTAAAAAAAGTCTTTTCAAAGAGATGATTTTTAATGTCTTCTTAACCCTTTATATCCCAAATTATTTTATTTTTGGAAAAATAGTTTGAATCTTTTTTATTATATTTCTTTATGCATGAGAATCATTTCATATTAACACTTTCGCGACCGCATGATTTTGAATTTTTGACAGTAAGGACCGCCTGTCGGCGTTATTCTCAATGTTACAATATTTCAGAACAAAATTTTCTGTATTCACATTTATATTAGAAATGGATATACATTATAATTATATTATTTCTAATCAAAGTATTTGTTTCCATAGTATATTTCATTGCAAAAATGTGAATATTGGTTGTTATATATTTAAGAAATAAATAGCATACAAATTGCGAAAGAAACGCCCACTGGTGGAGTTACAGATTTTCAAGTGACGTGAATCTACGTCAGCGGTCGCGAAAATATTAAATTTAGCTTAAAATATAGCTTAACTATAGAGAAAGCTTAAACTATAGGGACTAAAGCTTAAATGATTGTCCCAATGAAATCTTGTAGTAAATTTAGGCTGTATTGAGGAGTTTTTTTTATGCGACTTTAAAGTCTCGGTGGGATACAAAAGGTTAAACAACTAGTCTGTTATCAAGTATAACATGAAAGTTTTAGTTTAATTCTTTACTCTGTTGTTGAGGTTTGCGAAATTTAAGACGATATAACGCTTTCTTTAATCAATATTTTAACTAATATTTTTACATTTAAAATACGTCTTACCAATGGTATTACTTTTGTATTACTTATATGTTATAATTCAATGAAATTCATATAATTTAATTAAAAGCATGTGATGTTAAATAAAGTTATAAGGGTTTATATAATAGTAATTTGTTTAAAAAGGTCTCCAAAAAGAGATAAATAAATGGTGAGCTTGGTTTTTCAAGTTGCTTTTACTACATTTTTTAAATTTATAAGTTTAGATTTCAAAATTTCAAACTGAAATTTAATGTTTAGTTACTATTAATAATTAAACGATGCAATGAAAATATATAAACATCATATTATCCCTTTTCTTTCTTTCTTTTTTCTTAGTGAATAAGATATTTAACAATATGCTTGTTTTTTAATTTCAACCAGAAAACCATCCTAATAGTGTAATTATAGAAATCAATTAACACTTATCGCTCGTATGTCCCTTCTGAGGGGACATTAAAAAATCGAGCCCCGCCTTACGATGTTCCTCTGCAAATAATTTTTTTTTTTTTTTTTTTCTTTAAACGTGTATGTGTAACTAAAGGCTACCTTTCGGCTACCGGGAAATTTTAACAGAAAGATTTATTTTATTTTATGATGAAGTAAAATTAAACAAATTATTACAATTTTTCGGTAGCCAAAAGGTAGTAAGTTGGAGACTATACATGTGACATTTTAAAGGAACGCCAAAAGGCGTGTCTTACTGTTCAAAATAGAAAAATATGCCGAGCGTTAAGGGTTAAATTATGTTCATTCGAGAGGGCATAATCTAACGAGATTTTTGAATCATAAACTTTTAACCCTCGTAAACCCGTTCTCGAGAAATCTGTGTTTAAGTTGGTGTAAAAATGTAGTAACGAGAAAGGAGTGGGAGGCGTCCCGTGAAAACCTGCCAGAAGCATGACTTTTATAAATAATAAAATCTATTTTAACGAATTTTTAGACCTTATATCTCGATTGAATATGTTTCAAAGCTGAAATGTGCAACTGATTTTTGCATCAAAGAACAAGATTGTGTATACTCTATCGATTTCTGCTTGTTTTGGATTTCATTCATTATTTCAGTAAGGCGTGGTTGCACCGATTATAAGCGAACTATCAGAATTTATAACTCGAAAACGAACTGATGAGGGCTATTGTTTTATGCGTCAAAAATTTATTTATATATGCTCTTTCGATTAATGCTTGTTTAGATTTTTTTTTTTTTTTTTTTTTTAGGATTACAGTATGGGATGGTTTCCTGGTAAAACTTTACCATTATTTTTTATTATGAGAACTCATTTATGAAAATATGCTATGCCTTTTTTTTTAAACTGAGTTTTTGTAGTTAGAATGGTAATACAATTACACTTAATTCACATTAATCTTCCATGGCAGGAACCTCGTTCGTAAGAGCAGAATCGAAACTAAAGTGCCAATAACAATCGCGTTTCTTTAGAAATTTGCATGTTACTTATTTCTTAAGTATGTACCCAGTATTAATATTTTTGCAATAAAATATACTATGGATACAAATATATTGATTAGAAAGAATATAATTATAATGTATATCCATTTGTAATATAAAGTGAATACATAAAATTTTGTTTTGAAATATTTTATCTTGGGTGAATAACGCCTACAGGCGTACCTTACTGTTTAAAAAAAAAAAAAAATTCATGCGGTCGCGAAAGTGTTAATTAGCTCGGAAACTGATATTTATGAAATGTTTTTCATTTTTAAATATTTTTTTCTTACGTTATTAATATTTTATTGTATATCTAAAACTCCCTGCAAAGGAGAAGTTTCCTTTACATTTCCCCAACCACCATTATGAAAACACAGTTGAAATCTCGAAATTCCCTACGGATAACAATACTAGCTGTCTGCTAGAGTGGGCACAACAAAGTCGCATGCATCAGTGCAACACTAACGGACGGACATATCTATTACAAAAGAGCTAAGTCTCCCATTTTTCAAGGGAGACTTCAAACCGGAAAATCTTTATAGCTGCTTTCTTTAATATTATCATTGAAAAAAAAAAAAAAAAAAAAAAAAATATATATATATATATATATATATTCATTAACATATTCCATTTAAAAATACTGGTGTCAATTTTGAATTAAAAGCAAAAACTGCGTGCAGCTATGCTATTATAACGCAACGCTGAAAGATTCCAGCGTGAAAACCATGTTTAAAGCTACGAATATAGTTTCTAATTTATAACAATTATGATTAAAAGTAGAAAAAATCATGAAACCATAAGTATTTTTCACCATTAGAACAAGAAATATAAAAAGATTGATCACAATTATTTGAATTTAATTTTGTTCACCGTCAATTATTGTTCATCACGAACATTTTGTCAAATATTTGGCTTTTCGTCGAGATTACTTGATTTGTAAAATTCATATTTACCCAGATTTTGAATATTTTAGATGTAAATTAAGTATAAATTAGTAAAATCATTTTGACAAATTTTGTCATTGTCTTCAATATTATTGTCAGTTCTTCCGACACCACGAAATTTGACAGTTGTTTAATGAAATATTTGAAATAAAAGTTAAATGCGACGTCGAAGACTTAAGCAACAGCTGTTCATCATTCAGGATTTTTACTTTCTCTTACCCATAAGGTAGAGAAAGTATTGTTTTTGGGTCAAATTTTCGAACGCGAGATTTTATTATATTTAAATGTTTCGAGGTCCCCTGAATACGAAAATCATGTTTTTAGCTAATGGTCTGTGTGTGTGTGTGTGTGTGTGTGTGTGTCTGTGTGTGTGTCTGTGTGTGTGTCTGTGTGTCAGTGTGTCTGTCTGTTATCAGCATATCTCAAAAACAAATTATGGCAGAAAGTTCAAACTTGGTATTCTAAATGTGTATCATATAGAGATGCTACAGTAAGCTTTTCGTTAAGATCAAGCAAATGGTTCGTGTACAGGGACAATCAAGAGAATTCTAATACATTACGTCTATGGGGGAAATTGCAGGAAAGTAGAGTTTAACGTCTATAGACTGCACTAAACCAAATGAAACGAATATATATTTTTTGTAATAGAGATAATTAACTGGGAAAAATTTTTTGTGTAGGTAGGAGCCTCGCCTCCCCCCCTGAAATCCCCCCTCGAGGGGAGTAAATTTTCATGATGGGTATCTTTCAAAAGAGCTCGCCAATACCTTTAAAACGAATGGTTGAACCATCGATCTGCGATAATTTAAAACAAAGTTATCGATTTTTTTTTACTTTTAAGGAAAAAAAAAAAAAACTTAGAAAAAAAAAAATCGTTCCCCCCCCCCCCCTTCTTTTTAATGATGAGAATAAAATGGACTTTTTTTGGATATTTGGTGTTATACCACTTCTCTAATATGGAAATCGTCTGCATCATCATAAGAGATAATTTTTTTAAATAATAATTTTAATACATTATTTTTTTAAAACAGAATTATTTTTAATAACCGAATTAAATTCTATGTAAATGTAGGTTCATTAATGAAACGGGGGGTTGAGGCTTGAGGGGGGCGGTAGCCCCCCTCACACAGAACTAATTATCATATAAATCTCTTCAGAAGCCTAATATGGATTGTTTAACACAGGTTTACATAACAGTACTCGTTATCTTACCTTTTAATCTGCAACCTGTATTTATAGTGTTAAATTTCAGGGTAAGAGAAAGTCGTGTGAGTGACACACCAGATTATTCATGCAAAAAAATTGCCTGAATAAATAATACAATTGAGAGCAGACGATTAACTCTTGCTATTAATGTCGTCGTTAAAAAATAGTAATTAATAATTTATATAAAACAACCATTAACAAAATTTTATCTGAATGTAATCATTAACAAAATCTTACCTAAATATAATATAAAAGTATTTCCCGTTAAAATATTAATTTATTTAAATTTAATAAATAAATAAATAAATCGGTTAAAAATAAAAATATATTAAATTGTCCGCGCCGAAAAAAAAAAAAAAAAACTTGTTTTAATATAATTAATTTTTTCTCTTACAATAATGATTTAAATTAATTAAAGATGTCAAAAATAAATATTTCAGTTGAAATAAAAAAAATAAAATGCCCTTGCGGGTACTCGATCCCACGACAGACGTACCCATAGTCAAGCACGCTAGTACTGCACCATCTGTTCACAGTAAGCTGCCTGTTTTGTTGGCTTTTATAGAAATAACTAAAACTAATGAGGGCATGTCTCACCCCCATGGGATTTGTTGCAGCAAATTTGTACGGTACCCAATGTTTTAGAGTATGCTCTTTAATTTAAGCGTGGTTTGGTTTCAATAGCAATTTTACTGATTCATACTCCCCTTGTTACACGTGAAGTGTTCGGTGTAGGGAGGATTAATATATGTGTGTGTATATATATATATATATATATATATATATATATATATATTTAATCAGTTAACTAATAAAAATTTAAAAGATTTTTCTAAAAATGCAAATAATCTTGAATTGGCATATTTTAAGTCCTTTCTTTCTTTTCTTTTTTTAGCTGTAATTGTACTACAATTGTAAGAGGAGGATGGGAAATAAGCCCACTGCGTTGAAAATGTTTAGTGGCATCGCATCTACTAATCTAACAAGTCTGTGTGTGTGTATATGGGTTGTTTAGTTTGTTTATGATGCATTTATTTCATTTTTATGTCAAATGCTTAAATAGATATAAAATAACTTCGAGTCCATACTGAAGCTTGCTCACTTTGCTGTTTGTTAAGCTTTTTAGTTTTATGGTGACAAATAATAACTGCTAGATTCAGTTCTATTTATTTCTATTTATTTATTATTATTATTTATTCATTTATTATTATTTTATTTATTATTATTATTATTATTATTGTTCTTATTGTTTTAATGCTTAAAGGAATATAGAGGAACTTCGGATTAATTCCAGTTGTTCTTTATCAACTGGACTTTAACATTAAAAAAAAAAAAAAAATGGTAATTTAAATCCGAAATTTTATCGCAAGAAAAGAAGCAGAATTTATTAGTGTAAAATTTCGACAAAGTTAATTTATTTTTGTTTCTTTCTAGGCTCATACAAACATAAGTTTAGAATAAAGATAACACAAAAAATTTATTAACTGAAAAAAAAAAAAAAAAAAAAAAAAAAAAAACTAGAATTTGAAATATAACTAAGAGGAAAAAAAAAAAAAGGTAAATATATAATAAAACAAGGACGAAAAATCATGCTTTAATATTGATTAGTAACACTTTACAGCTGTACGTACTTGTTGTATCCTATAACTTACAATGTTCCTTGACTACGTTATCCCACAATGGACAGACAGAAGAGTTGAAAGGCATACTGTTAGACTAATTGAATTCAAATCACTCTTAAGCATTACTGGAAAGTGTTAAAAATGCTAAATGAAAAAAAAAAAAAAAAAAAAAAAAATGCCGCCCTTAAATTCTAATTGCGGGGCGTAATGTATCTTAATATTTTAGTGTAGCCCTGTAAATCCGAAGGCTAACCATATTATATTTTATACAAAGCGTTATTTTAGCATATTAACAATAAATTTCGCTTTCTTTATAATTTTTACAGAAGAAAGTTATTTAAATATGACTAATAAAAATATCTGTCCTAAAACTGAATGCATTGGCTTTTTTGGGGGTGCCTCTATACACATACCGGTTTTAAAGGACCTATTAATGCCATTTAAAATAGGAACATTCCATAGTAAACATGAACATTACATATTTTTAAAAAAATCCTCAAAATATTAACGGATGTTGGGGCGGGCAGATGGGCAGATAGACAGATGGACAGTCGGACAGACAGATACACAAATTGAAATCATATTCACACTTAAAAATTATTAAAAAGTGTTAAATAAGCTGAATGTAAACGAAAATGCAATTTCAACAAATTTCCAGTAATAAAGTTTAATGTAACTGAATATTTTTACGGGGCTCTGTAAAACAAATGCTAATCATACTATATTGTATAAAAAGCATTCTTTTGTGCATGTGATTTATCTGTTTCAATTTCATTAAAATTTGAGCAAAGTAAAGTTATTAAAATTTGGTTTACAGAAATACCTCTCATAGTACACAATGCTTTGGAATACTTTCAGGGGTCCCTGTACACAAACCAGTAATGGTATTTAGTCCATTTTCTCTGAAAAATATCCGATAGTGAACTTGAATAACATATTTCAATTTCATTAAGATTTTTGTAAAGTAAAGGTATGAAATATGGTTTATAAAAATACATCTCATGGAACACAATGCTTTGGGATACTTTCGTGTGTCTCTGTACACAAAACAGTAGAGGTATTCACTCCATTTTCAGTAGGGAACATCCGATAGTGAACTTGAATAACATATATCAGTTTCAAGAAATTCCATGAATGATGAATATTTACGGGAGTTAGAGCGCGGACAGACATACTATACAGACAGATCGAAATCATTAACATACTTCAACCTTGTTGAAATACGTTAAAAACTGTGAAAATTTCTTTATTTTATTTTACTTTATTTTTTAGTTGGGGAATTCAAAATAACTTATGTAATGCTTCTTAGAAAGGCCTCACCAGTGGCTGAGCGGTTCTGCTCTCATAGTTAATAATAGATGGGACGTACTAGGTTCAATACCAGGACGCGTTCGTCGATTTAGCAGTCCAGAGTTTTCCGCGTTTTTCTCCAAAACTCATTTGAATACGGATTAGGATCACCTGGAGAGAAACCCTCCTACGCCCAAGCCCCTTGTGTAGACAATTGACCTCAAACCGAACACACAACACCCTCTCGAATGTGAAAAATGCAAAATATCTTCCGAAGTCACTGTCTACTCAATTATCTAGTAGTAGTAGAGTAGGCAGTGCCGAAGTCTTTGAATACATTTTCAAGGTAACCGGTTATTGCAGCAACTCAGAATCACAAAACTTGCGCATGCGCACGTAAGATGTGTACAACTTTTTAATTTCAAACAACTCTGAACAAATACCAGCTGGTGCTGCCATCTAACGGAATTATTTGAAACCACAGAATTTCTAAAATTTTAATAAAATTTCGAGAAACCACCCAAAGTTGAAAAATGAAATTTCATAAGCTATACATACTGATTATTCATTATATATATATATATATATATATATATATATATATTTAAGATTATATTTCAAAATAAAAATTCAAGTATAATAATAATTAGAATAATTTTTGGAGAAACCATGCAGAGTTGAAAAATTAAATTTCTTGTACTATACCGATTAAATTAAAAATATATTTAGTTTTTTAAATCCCAATGTAGTAGATTAGCATAATCTTTGAAAAAAAATCATGCAAAATAGAAATATTAAATTCTTGTACTATACTTATTATTTTTTAAACATACTTAGTTTTTAAAAATCCAAATATAATACATTAGAATAATCTTTGAAGAAACCATGCAAATTTGAAAAATTAAATTTCTTTTACCACATTGATTAAGTTAAGATTTAGAATTTTTTTTTTTAAATCTATTTTGGTTTTAAAAATTCAAATATAATAATGCATTTGAATAATCTTTGGAGAAACTATGCAAAATTCTAACATTAAATTTCTTGTGCAATGCTGAAAAACTTAAAATTTTTAAAAATATATTTAATTTTTAAAAATCAAAATGTAATAATGCATGAGAAATGTGATGATTTTTATGTAATGTCATACCCCTTTCTTTCTTTCTTTTTTTTTGTATACACATATATTTCAATTACATGCATTACCAGTTTTCTTAAATTTTTCATTTTAATTTTCATTGATGAGTAACAGAAGATTTCAGAAATATCCATAGCAATTTGAGATTTATTTATTGATCTGCCAAAATTAAAATTTTTGGATTCTTAATTCTTATTTCGAGCTGTCTGTTCGATGTTAAAAGAGAGAGCTCAGATGCGCATGCGCAAATTTTGTGATTCTGAGCTGTGCTGGCATGAAAGGAAACTAAAATAGACACTGAATAGTGCTGCCATCTCTTTTACGAATGTTGTACTCTTTAAATAAGAAATTACTACTTTGTACAAAATTTAAAAGTTTACTCGTGTTATTTCTATTTTATGATAAATTTAGTTTAACATTCCTTATTGAGTTACTTTAATGCCAAACAAAGCACAATTTACAGGTACATTCCGTAGATAATATTAAAACGTAATATTTGTATATGAGTAGTTGAATAAGTGACACCTATTCAACTAATCCATAAAGGTGCTAAGTATGAGATCTGTAAATTTTTAGCTTCCGTGCACAGCAAATAATAAACGTATTTTCATTGTTTTTCCTGCTATCATGCCAAAAATCGATGCCTGTTCGATTTTTTGTGAACTTTATTTCACCCCAATTTCATCGTTTTATTTTATCTGGAATAGTGCCGCCATCTCTTGCAGAAAAGCTGCACTATTACTTATAGTCCTCTCTTTACGGGCTAGAGATGAGAAAATTCCGCTTCTACTGCTTTCACTATTTTTATACAATAATCTTCATTCTATTTAATCATGACACATTATTCTAAAATTATAATAAAGATTTCTGCAGGAAATAAGTGGCGGCAAAGAAAAAAAGGTGGCAATTTCTCATCCCTGAGTATGTCCTGAGAAAAAGGAAGGAGAATATGACCCCTGGCCAATAAAATCCGGTGTATTGTTAGTACTTGCCCCCCCCCCCCCGCTTTTTTTTTTAACATTAGAAGGAAATGGCTCAAATATATTACAACATATTTTCAATTTAAAAGACTATTTTTAATCATAAAAAAAATTAATAAATTTATATCCAAAAAAAGTTTGAATTATGGCCTTCATCAATTTTTGCACAAATAGTAAGAGTATCATCAGAAATTAAATTTTTAAAGTTTGCTACTCATTCCTATCAGTATTTTTTGAGTTATTGTCATATTTATTTTAATGTTGACTTTATGGGAGGGTGGCATCACTTAGTATCAATTGTATTATCAATAAGTAAATATACGCATATAATCTGACGGAAAAGTTTTTCAGTGTACTTTTATATGATTTTTAACCTTGGATAAATAGTTTAAATTGAATTCATTTAGAAGAAAATGTGCAACTTTCATTTGTATCACTTTGCTGTAAAAAACAAAAACGAAAAATCATGCGGTACGCATTGATTATTAGCACTTTCCAACTTGACGTACTTGTTGTATAATTTTAAATGTTCTTTGCCTGCGTTTTCACACAACGGATAGACAGAAGGACTGAAAGGCATACAAATAGACTAAATGCATTCATAATCACTCTTAAACATTGTTGGAAAGTGTTAAAATTGCTTAATGCAAAAGAAAATGCAGCGCGTAATCTATCTGAATATTTTGTCGTAGCCCTGAAAATCTGAAGGTTAACTATTTCATATTCTATACAAAACATTATTTTAGCATTTTAACAATGAATGCCAATTTCTTTATGATATTTATAGTAGAAAGTTATTTAAATGTGATTTATAAAAATGTCTGTCTAAAACGCAATGCATTAGAATTTTTTGGGTGTCCCTGTACACAAACCAGTTGTACAGGACCTATTAAAGCCATATTAGATAGGAAACACACCACAGTGAAACTGAATAACATGTACCAATTTTTAAAAGTTCTGAAAATATTTAAGGACGATCGGGACGGGCCAGCGGACAGATAGACAGATACAAAAATTTAAATAATATTCACACCTGAAGATTGTTAGAAAGTGTTAAAAACTCTTAATGTAAACGAAAATGTAATTCCAGCAAATTTCCAATAAAAGCCCTTAATGTAACTGAATATTTCTGCGTGGGTGGGTAAACCTACTGCTAATCATACTGTATTCTATGGAAATCATTCTTTTGTGCATATGACTAACATATTTTAATTTCATTAAGATTTGTGCAAAATAAAGTTCTTAAAATTTGGTTTATAGAAATACCTCTCACAGAAATCAATGCTCTGGAATATTTTCGGGTGTCCCTGTACACAAACCAGTGATGGTAGTTACTCCATTTTCAATGGAGAACATCCAATAGCGAACTTGAATAAAATATTTCAATTTCATTAAGGCTTGTTTAAAGTAAAGGTATTGAAATATGGTTTATAGAAATAACTCTCGTAGAACACAATGCTTTGGAATACTTTCGGGTGTTCCTATACAGAAACCAGTAGAGGTATTTATTCCATTTTCAGTAGGGAACATCCGATAGTGAAGTTGAGTAACATATTTCAATTTCATTAGGATTTATGTAATGTAAAGGTATGAAAATATGGTTTATAGAAATCTCTCTCATAGAACACAATGCTTTGGAATACTTTCGGGTGTCCCTGTACACAAACAAATAGAGATATCCACTACATTTTCAATAGGGAACATCCGATAATGAACCTGCATATCATATAATAGTTTCAGAAAATTCCATGAATATTCACGTGAGTTAGGTCGCTGACAAACAAACCAGTCATTAACACTTTTCAGCCTTGGTGGAATGTGTTAAAAAGAGGTCATAAGTAATAGTGTGATTATTTTGCAATAGATGGCGGCACTATTTCATACCAAATGAATAACAAATTCAAAAAAAAAAAAAGAAAGAAAAGACAGAAGAAATGGTGAAAAAAAACCAGGCATAAAATTGAGTTACTCTGATTTATTGTATTGTATGATAGCAATATATATATATGTATATATATATAAACAAAATAACTAAAGGCAGATGAAAAATTAATCCCAAAACACATGGGTTTCGGATTAATTTTTCATCTGGCTTTAGTTATTTTGCTTATTTATTATAGTTTCATATTTCCTTTTGCTGTATTTGCGCATTGGTTTATAAAAACTCTGTTCTAGTTCTATATATTTAATAATTCAAGTTTTACATCATCTTATATTTAAATTTTATCTTATATATATATATATATATATATATATATATATATATATATATAAGGAGAGAGAGAGAGAGAGGTTATTGGTTACTTGGAAGCTAAAAAATTATAGATCTCATCCTAAGTCCTAAGCATTTTTATGTATTAGTGGAATAATTGTCACCTACTTAAACTTACTCATATTACATCTCAAATATTACGTTTAATTTTATATAGGAAGTGCACCTGTGAATTGTTCTATATTTGACATTAAATCGACTCAAATTAATATTAATCTAAAATTATTTTTAATTTGAAATAACGTATAAGTAGCAGAACCTCTCGGACACTGGTGGGGCATTTATTATAAAGAATATCGAAATGTGAAAAATAACATTTTTCATGCTTAAAACTTTTATATTTTGTTTAAAGTAATTTCGTATGTAATAGTACAATATTTGTAAAAGAGATGGCAGCACTATTCACAACCTTTCATAAGTGTTAATACTACATTTTTTGAAAAAATGAAAAGAATGTGTTTTTCCCGTCCATCATAGTGTAAACAACAGTGAAAATACCAAAAAAATTACGAAAAATTTTATAACCTTTAGGGAATGCTTAAAATTTTGTATTAATTATGAGATGTTGAGGTAAATTGTCTACATTAACGACCTAGGTCTAAGGGGATGTTCTCCTTTGAAGGTCTTTCTAAGGGGTCCTAGCTCATATTCACACGTTTTTCGGACAAAACTACGGAGAAATCTGAACGGATTGATCAACGAGCGCTACCCAGGATCGAAACTGGAACTTCCTGTCATCCAGCTTCGAGAGCAATCAATGCCTTTCGGCCACTGATGAGAAATTTATTATAAGAAGTATCGAAATGGGAAAAAAAAAAAAAAAAAAATGCTTAAATACTTAAAATTTGGATAAGATAATTAAAATTTTCAAAATTATATTTAAACTGGTTTTTAAAAAAGAAAAAAAAAAAAAAAAAAAAAAAACTAATATTGAAAAGTTAGGTAAGAAATAAAAACACTATTTTTCATTTTCCTGTACATTACCTTAGAAAGAACGCCACAAAGGGCAATCCACATGTAGGCCTAAGACTCTAGTACAGTCAATCGGTCTCAAACCTCACAACTCAACTCTGCACGTTATATTTTAATAATTTATAAAATTTATGGGGTTTAAGAGCTACTGACGACACGAGACTTCAATGTCTGGGTAAAATGCCCTCCAAATGGTCTGTCCAAGGGGGTCCTATGTCTTTTTCACACGAGTTTACAAAAGGACCACTAAAAATCCCGACCGATGCGAACAAGTGCAACATAGATACGAACCCGGCACATCTCTTTACCAGCTTCGACAGCAGAATTTCTCGGACTCAAAGGAGCAATATTAGAAGGATGGAGGGGGGGGGGGGAGAAGTAGTTCTATGGTTGTGTACATAAAAATGTAATTTACAGCAAACTAAGAACTTTCTTCCCTTTTTTTTTTAATTATTGAATGCTAAACATTTAAATGAAGGTGAATTTTTTTTTTTTTAATTACAAAGGTGGTGGAGTAGGTGTAGGAGCTAAGATCAATGGATTGTACGTGAGTCCAAGACATAGGTGGAATGATCTCAGTGGGGTCTTTTTTAAGGGGTCCTAGACCGTATTTACGTGAGTTTAGAAGAAAACCACGAAAAACTCCGAACAGCTATTCGACTAGCGTGACCTGGTATGAAACCTGACAATTCCTATAAGATTCGAGAGAAGGACCTCTCAGCTACAGTCAGGACTTTTTTTTTTTTTTTTTTTTTTTTTTTAAATAAAGAAAAGAAACGGATGCAGCATAATCCTTCGCGTCATACGGGAGATTACTCGACAAGAAGACGACCCTCCCCTCCTTTTTTATTAAAGCCTATTGTGATTTTATGTTTATTTTAAGGTTTTTATTGGTCAGAAGACAATGGAAAAAAATACTTTCAAACGAAATACTCACTTTAAACAGTCAAAAAATAATGAAATCTTTACACGGCTTAAATTAAATAAAAAAACGTACGATATTTCAAATATCGCACTGTAAAAAAAAATTTCAGTATTTTACAACAAAAGGTGCTGGCACCGCTGCTGCCAGCACAGTTGCTGTAAAATTTACAAGCTGCTGTGATTTATGGTGCTGTAAAATTTACTGCACTTTGCTGTGAATTTTACAAGATGCTGTTTTTAGTAGTGCTGTAAAATTAACTGCACTTTGCTGTGAATTTTACAAGATGCTGTTTTAAAAAGTGTTGTAAAATTTACAGCAAAGTGTAGTTAATTTTACAACACTTTTTAAAACAGCATCTTGTAAATTCACAGCAAAGTGCAGTTAATTTTACAGCACTACTAAAAACATCTTGTAAAATTCACAGTAGAGTGCAGTAAATTTTACAGCACCATAAAAAACAGCCGCTTGTAAATTTTACAGCAACTGTGCTGGCAGCCGCGGTGCCAGCACCTTTTGTTGTAAAATACTGATTTTTTTTTTTTTTTTTTTTTTTTTTACAGTGTAGGCAGTGATGCCAGATTGCGGGTTTTCGAGGCTTCTGGGGGCAATTTTGGGGACCAAATGTTTCTGGGGACTTTTTTGGGTAATTCTAAAAGTTTTGGGGACAAATCTAGAGAGTTCTTCAACTTTCTGTCAATGTTGGCAACGTAATGATTTATCCCTACGACTAGAGACTTTCAATAGCTTTATTGTTATTTGAGGATTTTTTTCAAAAATTGCCTTCATTTGGAGAAAAATCTGAGCTCAAATCATGGAAAAATCTGCTTGATTTTTTTTTTTTGTTTTTGTTTTTTAAGAAATTTTTATTTTCCCTTTTTAGTAGAAATCAAGCTGCGGATTTTTTCGAAAAAAAAAAAAAAAAAAAAAAAAAAACCTGATTTGGGAAAATTTAAGACCTGTTTGGGGAAAAAATTTTCGACCATTTGGCATCACTGAGTCATATTCTTTGACTGAGTGTAGGCGCCGCGCGCCATCAAACACAGAAAGATCAAAAGAGAGAAAAGACGTTTGTTTGTTCCTTCAAAGAAAACATGATGCTGCTAGTTGGATCTAGCTTCTAGGTGCTAGAGATTTGTTTTCTCCAATATAAATATCAGAAATATTTTAATGGCAAATTTTCGGGATGACAAATTTGTGATTCATAATTGCAAAGTAGGTGCCTACTGTTTCCATTTGAAGACAACTGTCATTCTACTGGCTGGAACCATTAATTTTGATTTTCCTTTCCTTTCTTTCTTTCTTTCTTTCTTTCTTTCTTTTTTTTTTTTTTTTTTTTTGTATTATTTTTAGAAGTTTTTTTATTCTAAGACTTTAATTATAAATTCAGGATTTCTAGTACGAGGGGAAAAAATCACTTGATAAGTTTTCTTAAAAAAAAGAAAAGAAAAGAAAAGAAAAGAAAATACTTGTAAATTTACTTAAAAAAATAAAAATAAATAAATAAAATTAATTCTCTGTTACATTATTTTCAAATAAGGGATATATAAACGATGAGGATATGAAATATATAAACGTCATCATTAAAATGATCAAACACAAAAAAGTAGGGCTTGACTTAATCAATAAAAGATTATATATGTACTGATAAAAATATCTGTAACTGATATCTAGAATCTAAATTGTGTCTTCAGAAAAAATAGTTCCATGTCATCCTTATAAATTCTAGTCCCCTTTAAAAGGGCGTTCTAGAAACTCCTATCAGAAATCTAGAGCGTTTGACGATATACTCGAGGGCAAAGTTATTTAAAAATATTTATAAACTAGCAGGCTACGCCCGCTTCGCTGGTCACTATATTTAAATGAATTTTCAAAAGAATTGGATCAGTATTTATTTTTTACATCACATTACACATTAAAAAAAAAAAAAAAAAAAAAAAACTGAAATCGCTTTAGATCTCACTTCTTCGGATACCCGTTGCCTAAGGCAGCTCTTTTTTCTGCCCGTACTGCATCAGGTCCAGTTTCTCACTGTCTACAGACAGGTCTTTCCCGGGCACTTCTATCTGGGTATTTACGACGACTTGTGGATTTTCTGTTATTTAAGAACTACGATTTTAAAGATGACTGTATCTCAGCATCTATTATATATTTTAGTTTTTGAACCATGTGTTTTATAGCCCCCGTTATTTACACTATATTACGATTTGATTACGGCCAGTGCAATAAAATAAAATAAAAAATTAGATTTTCTTTTAAAAGGGATTAAATACATGAAAAACAAACGAATATTTATCAGTTTAATCCTTTCTACTATAAACTACCATTTTTTTCACCCAATAAATATTATAAATAATAATAATAATAATATTTTTCTTTTAAAGGAATTAATTAAAAAAATGAAAAATAAAAAGTTGTTATACTATAAAATTTATACATAAACGTAACAATTTATTTCTATCGTATTTTACTATTTTGATTTTCAATAAATATAAAAATAATAATAATAATAAAAAAAAGAAAATCGCCTCAAATGAATGTATTAAATAAAAAATGAATTGCATAATAGCCGTTGCTAAGATACGCAGACGATTACAATCGAAGAATAAATTCATGAAAAATGAAAAATAAAAGCCAATGTTTAAAATCGAAAAAACATGAATTAAAAAAATTCAAAAAAATTCTCGATGAGGGGCACACCTGCAGGGTCCCAGGTACCTATGTGCCAAATTTGGAAGCTCTGCGATCAGTAGTGTGAGCACCAGAGCGCAGACACACACACAGACACTTCTCTTTATTTATATAGACTAGCAGGCTACGCCCGCTTCGCTGGTCACTATATTTAAATGAATTTTCGAAAGAATTGAATTAATATTTATTTTTTTACACCACATTAGAGACAAAAACTTAAGAAGAAAAAATGAAGAATAAAAAAGAAACTGAAATTACTCCAAACCTTGCTTCGGGTACCCGCTGTCTACGGCATCTCTTTTCCCGCCCGTGCTGCATTGAGGGGTCCAGGTTCCCACTGTCTGCAGAAAGATCTTTCCCGGGCACTTCAATCTGGATATTTTTCGACGACAGGGGGGGATCTGCTACTATTTAAGAACTGCGATTTTAAAGATGACTGTATCTCAGCATCTATTAAATATTTTAGTTTTGAACCATGTATTTTATTGCCCATGCTATTTGCACTATATTAAGATTTGATTCTGACCAATGTAATAAAATAAAATAAAATAAAAAGTAGATTAATATGTATATATATATATATATATATAAACAAATAAATTTTAATCATTTTAATCCTTTTTACTAATATACTAACACTTTTCCCGATAAATACTGTAAATAAATAAAAAATCAATGAATAAAAGTTTTTTCTTTTAAAGAAATTAATTAAAAAATGAAAAATAAGAAGTTGTTCTACTATAAAAAAATAAACATATCTGTTATAAATACGTTTTTAAATTTAAAACTAATTATACTTAATTTTTTCTACTGCATTGCGATTTTATTTTCAATAAATATAACAAATTAAAAAAAAAAAAAAAAAAAAAAAAAAAAAAAAATCGCCTTCAAATGAATGTATTAAATAAAAATAAGTTGCGTAATAGCCGTTGCTAAGATACGCAGACGATTGAAGCAAAACAATAAATCTATGAAAATTAAACAAAGAAGCCAATATTTAAAATCGGAAAAACATTAATTTAAAAAATTCAAATTCGAAATTTGAAAAAATCTCGATGAGGGGCACTCCTGCAGGGTCCCAGGTACCTATATCCCAAAATCTAAAAATTTAATATATTTAATTTTTCTACTGTATGTGTATAACTATTTGATTTCAATAAATATAATAAAAAAGATTTCTTCCTCAAATGAATTTAAATAAATAAATAGTTTAATAGCCGTTGCTAAGATACGCAGACTTTTGAAACGAAAGAAATTTCTGAAAAAGGAAACATTGAAGCCAATTTTTAAAATCGAAAAAACATTAATTAAAAAAATTCAAATTCGAAATTCGAAAAAATCTCGATGAAGTGCATACCTGCAGGGTCCCAGGTATCTATATGCCAAATTTGGAAGCTCTGCGATCAATAGTGTGAGCACCAGAGCGCAGACAGACACACACACACACAGACACTTCTTTATTTATATAGATAAGTGCGAATACACGAGGCTTAGTTTTTTTACCCAAATCTAGAAAATCAAGCGAGAATTTCTCGCAATACTATTCAGACTATTGTTTCCCCGTCTAGAAATGTGTAGACTAGAAATTCTCAATCATTTCGTCTATACAATTTATTGGCGTGCCTTACGCGCATAGCTCGGAAGTCAATATGTCTAGGTAAGGGATTTAGAAAAACTAGTGGGACGTTAAACGCAACCATCCACACGTAATTGCTTATCAATTAATTCAAGGCCCCTTTCATGATGTCTGATCATTGTTAAGATTAATTATTATCATTACAGATGGTATTATAATTAATAATTATGCTATTGCGCTAATTAAATTGAAATTTTTAAATATTTATAAATCTGTATGAATTATTTTCATTATGTAAATATCGTCTTATTTAATGAAATCTATTCTGATATATTGGTAACATTTATGTCTATTTATTAGCGAGATAACTAAAATATGTGCTAAGTTAAAAAAAAAAAAAAGTTTATATATTTATATCTATCTATCTATCTATCTATCTGTCTGTCTGTCTGTCTATATATATATATATTACTGTTTACTTTTGATAAATTATTTTAACTAAATGAATTTATACGTGAATGTCAAAATATTGATTAAAAAATTTCTTTATCAAGGCACGCAATATAAAGAAATATATATAAGAAAAGGATTTATTTCCACAAAACAATATTGCTAGTAAAATACAAAGCTTCCAGTGAATAACATAAAATTTAAATCAGAATTGACTCCGTACGACCGTTGGTACATTTAAAAATTACCAGGCTTTATAAAAAAAAAAAAAATAATAAATAAATAAAAAATAAATTCCCGAATATTTCAGTGGTCAAATAATTGTAAAAATTACAATAGCGTTTTTAAAATTTATTCCCATGTTTATAGCTTTTGCTATTACATCTTAATTGTTTTGTGTGTCACTGCAAAATATCTAATTGGGAACCTGTAATTTCCAGTGAAAACTATACTGTAAAAAATTAATAAAACCTATATCGGTTTCATTCTTTTTTAAATAACTTAATGTACTTTAGGAAATTAACCATAGGGTATAAATACTTGTTAATATTTGTTTCCCTGTAAAAAAACTACAAATAATATGCATGTTTTCTTTTTTTTTTTAAATAGTAATCGTACTTTAGCGAACGAAAGATTCGAAGTAACGTATATCAGCCCTGTTCTCTTTAAATAATTTAGCATCATTAACACTAATTTCAAATTATTTGAGTCTATATATCGTATTATATAAAAATTCGACTCAGAATCCCTAAGTAAACTTTGTCCCGCAATCATAAAAGTCTATATATTTCTGTCAATGGTGACCTGTAACAAGCCTTCTCAATGTTACCTGAATCGAATGTTTAGGTTAGATGCTAGCGTACAAATATTTTGAGCCATTAGGCCATAATAAATAAGAATATTTTTTTTTTTTTTTTTTATAAAAGAATTACAAGTTCTACGCGCATGCATATTTTAAAATATACCATTATACAATCTGCAATTCATCCGACAGTAACACATTCTTAAATTTTTAGCTCAAACGAACAAAGAAAGCGTTTAGAGACTATGATGTTCAATCAAACATATATATATATATATATACACACACACACACGTAATCGTATATTACCAAGAATGAATTCAGGAAACCTCAAAACATAGATATACATTAAAATCCCACTGTCAAAATTTTTAATGTGTATAGTTATTTTTCTTACATAAATACATTGAGAATGTAATAAACACGGTGCATGCTTTAAAATGCATTTTTAGTTTTAGATCAGTCGACATTTCTTTCTTTTTTTTTTTTTTAATTAAATAACTTAAGTTCAGGTTTTCTTTACTTTTGATTCATTGACATAAAATTTTTGTAATAGATAAAAAAATAATCAAGATTTTCTTTTTTTTTTTTTTTTTAAATGCAGTTTACTATTTTATTTGTCAATAAAATTTTAAATTTAAGGTTTCTTTTACAAAAAGAAAAAAAGAAAAAAAGAAAAGAAAAAGAAATTTATAACACAAATATTTTGCTTTTAATAATTAAGTAATAGTTTTAAATAAATATATAAATTTATTTTTTAATATCTCCGTTCAGTTTGATCTGTAATTTAATAAGAAGTTTTTTAAGACTTTCTAAAGCAGTTTTTGAAAGTGCATGGTATAAAGTAATTGTATAAAGTATATATAAATTTAAAAAAAAAAAAGAAATTACATCAAATTTATATTATTTTCTAAATAAAATAAACTTATTTAAAATTAAAATTAATCTTTAGCGCATATATTTATTACAATTTTATAATATTGAGCTATAACAAGAGCCCTGCAAAATTCGGATTTCAATCGACACGTATTCGACAGTTGAATTTGATATCAAGCCGAAATCTGACCCAATCTTGATAATATAGTTAATATGGACTGAAAAACTAATTCAAAACCAACTTAGACACAAAATTTTTTATTCTCAAAAATTTATCTAAATAATTATTTCTTCTAAAATTTATGAATTACTTTTTGATAAAAAAGAAAACAATGTCTATTAAGTTGGGGAAGATTATTAACAATTTAAGATTTAAATTCACCTCCCTCAGCCCCCCCCCCCCCCCAAAAAAAAAAAAAAAAAAAAAAAAAACTACAAATTAAATAAGGCAGTTGATTATCTTTTACTTCTAAAAACAAATGAACGCTGTTGCTAAGCGGTTTATATAGCCATCTGCGGTCATAATTGCTGATTCATCTACATATTTTACAGAAAAACTTACACATCCGTTTTAGATCAAATATGTTTTGCTTACTTAGACATTTTTTTTTTTTTTTTTTTATGAAGACACGAGATGTTTTCAGCTGCACTTTTAAAAGATTCAACTGGAAAATTATGCGAAAATTAAACCGAAATTAGAAATATATTTTATGCACACATTTTAGAGTCTAATATTTATTTTATTATTTATTAGTGGTAGTAATTTTAGTGATTACATTTTTCAAAAATAGAAAAAAGCATTTTTATTTTTTATTAAGAAAAAGTACCATTTGAAAAAAAATTAAAATGCAGAGTAAAGATTGAGTATCTCGAATTCTCGAATACTTATTTTTAAATGAATACTATTGTAAATTTACAGAGACTCTGGATAATTATATTATCGTTATAATGTTAACAATAATCTTTTGTGAAACTGACACAATTTTCTCTTACTCTGCAGCATTTCTTTCTTTTTTTCTTTTTTTTTTTTTTTTTTTTTGCTGAGAATTTTTATTATTATATTACTCATGTACTAGCTGGTTTTACCCGCTTAAAGAAATAAATAAATAAATCACTATTTTTCATATCACTTTATACAAAGAAAACTTAAAAAATAATAATAATACATAAAAAATAAATAATCATGACCTCGCTGAAAGTATCTGCTGCCTACGGTAGCATCTTTCCCATTTGCGCTGTGTCCGGTCCAGGTTACTGACTCAGGGGTGAAACTTTTCAGGGGCTACTCCTGAATTCAGGGTTTTTGAAATTTTTGCTGTTTCTGATTTTCATGTAAATTATTTTGTTTTTACAGAAATTTCTTATTTTGAATGTTTAATTTGCCTCACAATGTATTAAGAACTCTCCAAATATCATTTAATACAGGTAGTCATATGATATTTATTATTAAATCTTACCTATCTGCATGCAAATATCAGTTTTCAGGGGTTTTGCATGCTAGGTAGTTTCACCCCTGCGACTGCAGCAACTTAATTTTTGGGCACTTCAATTTCGGTATTTATCAGATAAATCGTGGAGCTGCTATTACTCAAGAACTACAATTTTAAAAAATGACTGTAGCTCAGTATCAATTACACATTTGAGTTTTGAAACCATGTATTTCACTGACCTCGATCTCTCTAAATTATTACCATTTGATTTCAGTTAGCACAATATATATATATTACTTTTCAAAAAAATTAAATAAAAACAAATACATTTTAATTAAATTCAAAATTCAACACGTTTAAACTTTTTTACACACTACCATTTGTTACTGATAAATACAATAAATAAATAAAGTATCCTTCTCAAAGGAATATATATATATATATATATATATATTATAAAACATATAATGTAACAACCGTGCTGCTAAGAGATGCTGACGAATAAAACTAAAGAATAAATTTAAGAAAATGAAAAGAAAAAAAGAAAAAAGATTAAAATTAGAAATTTGAAAATATCTCAGTGAGGTGTGCAGTCGTCCAAGCTATCTATTTGCCAAAATGTGTTGCTGTGCGATTAATAGCCTGAACGCAAAAGCACTCACAAACAAACATTCCACTTTTTTCATAAGTTTACATTTAATGTATGTGTCTGTTAAATAAAAATATCTGAAACAGGTGTATATTTAATACTCTTACATATTTTATGCAGCTACATTTATATTGAACGAATTTCTACTTACTATAGTTAAAAAAAAAAAAAAAATGTTCACAATTTGACTTGGCTAATCAAAGAATAACCAGACCATAATCCGATTTCCAAGGAAAGTAATAATAATAATAATAAATTCGCCTCACAAAAAAAAAAAAAAAAAAAGGGCTTTGAGGGCCCTCTTCACTCACCGCCGCCGGAAGCCGATGCTAATGTTATTCTATGGAAAATTTTTATATACAAATAACTTATTAACAAATAAATATTTTTAAATTCTGTTTTCACATTCTGAAAATTCTCAGCTGTTAAATTGACGGACCTTTTTTAAAAAAAATATTTTTTTAATTTTTTATATTTTATTTTGAAGCTGCAAAATACGAATTTTTAATATGTGAAATTTTCTCATTTTGCAATAACATTGGCTCGGGCTTCCGGCGATCGTAAGTGAAGAAGGCCGTTAAAGCATTCCCAATTTTTGTTCTTATTCTGTCCCGAAAGTATACCTATTTTAATTTTTAAAATAAAGTATATGCATCATACTGTCATGCAAACATATTTAAATAGCAATAAAATAAATTAGCGATAATATTGAATTGGCTATTTTTTGTTTGCGCCCCGCAAACTTAAAAGTGCCATTAATCAATACAAAATATTAATAAAAAATTAATAGCTAACCTTTTTGATGAACGGGAATTGCTCGTTCCATGATCTTCTCTTTGTTCATCCATCGTGCATCTGCATCTAAGTTCAGAGACACAGATTTTATGTTTCAGCGCAGATGTTCGCGTCTAAAGTCCACAGGAAGTCGATTTTACAACATTTAGTGCTTGAATTCATTAAAAAAGCGCCAATGCTTGAAAATATACAACAGAAAGTGCAGGAAAAATTACAACATTTTTTTACAGTCAGCTAACAAAATATTCCTTAATAATATTTACTACTCTGTAACATATAGCAATGGTTGAAAGCACAGGCTGAAATCGTATTTTTTTTTTTTTTTTACCATGTTTTTATTAACTTCGATTCTTGTTTGTTTGTTTGTCCAGTACAAATCTTGGAATCGATTTTTAACAAACTTCCCGATTAGCTAGACATTTAAAACTTTCAGGACAGCTCAGAACACAGTGACAATACTTTTTTTAAGTACTTTTAGTCAACTGTTTCGGGTCCCTACTGCTTCGGCAGCGTTTATATGATTCAACAGAAAATTTATATAACTTACTTCATGACTGACTAGACATTTGAAACTTTCAGGTTAATTCAGAACACGATGAAAATGCATTTTTATAATATTTTTAGCCAACTGTTTCGGGTTCCTGCTGCCTTCGGCAGCATTACCAATACCAGCTTACATACAATCGACTTTTCACTAACTTCACGAAAGCTAGATATTTGAAACTTTCAGGAGAGTTCAGAACACGGTGACAATACATTTTTTTAATACTTTTAGTCAACTGTTTCAGGTCCCAACTGCCTTTGGCAGTGTTCATATGTTTCAAGAGAAATTTATTTAACTAACTTCCCGACTAGATAGACATTTGAAATTTTCAGGATAGTTCAGAACACGTCGAAAAGGTATGTTTTTAATACTTTTAGCCAACTGTTGCGGGTTCTTGCTGCCTTCGGCAGCGTTACCAGTACAAAGCTTGCAATCGATTTTTCACTAACTTTCCGACTAGTTAGACATTTGGAACTTTCAGGAGGACTCAGAACACGGTGACAGTACATTTTTAT
Source organism: Salticus scenicus (assembly GCA_963930645.1). Classification (NCBI taxonomy): domain Eukaryota; kingdom Metazoa; phylum Arthropoda; class Arachnida; order Araneae; family Salticidae; genus Salticus; species Salticus scenicus. The sequence goes on from OZ005657.1 coordinate 98,278,392, forward strand.
AATACTTTTAGTCAACTGTTTCAGGTCCCTACTTCCTTCGGCAGCGTTTATAGGAACCGACAGAAAATTTATTAACTAACTTCTCGACTAGCTAGACATTTCAAACTTTCAGAATAGTTCAGAACACGGTGAAAATGCATTTTTTAAACACTTTTAGCCAACTGTTTCGAGTTCCTGCTGCCTTCGGCAGCGTTACCAGTGCAAAGCTTGCAATCGATTTTTCACTAACTTCCCGACTAGCTAGACCTTTGAAACTTTCAGGATAGCTCACAACACGGTGACAATACATTTTTTAAATACTTTTAGTCAACTGTTTCAGGTCCCTACTGTCTTCGGCAGCGTTTATATGATTTAACAGAAAATTAATTTGACTAACTTCTCGAGTAGCTTGACATTTGAAACTTTCAGAATAGTTCAGAACAAGATGAACATGCATACAGGATGAAAATGGATTTATTGAATATTTTTAACCAACTGCTTCGGGACCCTGCTGCCTTCGGCAGCGTTACCAGTACAAAGTTTGCAATCGATTTTTAACTAACTTCTCGACTAGCTAGCCATTTGAAACTTTTATAATAGCTCAAAACACGATAGCAATGAATTTTTTAAATACTTTTAGCCATTTGTTCCGGGTTACCGCTGCCTTCGATAGCGTTTATATGATTCAACATAAAATTTAAAAACATGGTATATGAAAAGTTCTTTTTATCTTGTAATTCTTTTTATTTTTATTTTTCCTTTCCTTTTCCATTTTATTTCTTTTCTTTTTTTTTTTTTGTCACAATCGTAAAAATTTGTTTATGCAAAATTGAGTAAAATTTATCAAAATTAAAATAAAAGTGAATGTTTTACTTATCTATATAATTATTGTTATTGTTACAAAACGAATAATTATAATCATTGAAATAAATAAGATTACCCTAAAGTATTAATTATATCTTGAAATAGCAACTAATAATTTGTATGAAATTAGATTATATTTCCGCCTTTTATAATTCAAGCTAAAATTAATTATACATTTTTATTTAAGATTTGCAATCTCGTAATCCAGATAAAAAAAAAAAAAAAAAAAAAAAAAAAATAGGAAAAAAAAATAGGAATGGAAAAAAAAAAAATCGTTGCTATTACTTCGAATAGCGTAAACGTCAATCTGGCGAATTTTGGGGTTGAATTTTGAAAGCGAGTCAATTTATGGATTATTCTGCACAAATCTCATGCAATGAAAAAATTAGAGAAAGAATGCGAAACATTATATATATATATATAGTTCTTTTTCTTTTCATTTCTTTCTTTCTTTTTTTTTTTTTTTTTTTTTTTTTTTTTGCATATTTGAAGTGTTTGCATTATACGAAATTTATTATTATATATTCATTTGCATTGCAGAAAGAAAATAGTATTTAAAACAAATTACGCAATACACAATTGAAAATGTAAATTTCAATAATTGTATTAACTACATAAACATCTATTAAATACATGCATTTTTCAGATATAGAAGTAATAAAGAAAGATCCTGATTAAGTTGTTTTTCTTTTCTGAAAGTCAGTGGTGGACCTACAACTCTCGCGGTCCGAGGTGAAAATTCATTCGGGCCGTGTAATTGGAGATCCCCACTATCAGGAGACCTCCCCCCCTCCCCCCCCCAATACTTCTTTTAAAACTTATAATGATGAAACGCCATTCAGAAGCCCAACCCAATCAGGTGGCCAGGCGCACTGGCCCCGTTTGTCCGGCCTTAGCCCCTTTTATAAATGGGATCTTTCGGTTTTGTGTTGTCGCTGTATGGTCACCTTTTATACATAATTGATTTTTAGACCGGAACGTACGGTTTAAAATGGGATTGCACTGAATGTTTCAGGTCAAAGTAATGGCAGGATAACTTCATCAGATATGTATACTTAAAAAATTAAATTTCTTCGGAGGTCCTTTCAAGACCAGAGCGGCTCGGGGTGACCAGCAGTCCTCGCCTCACACCTCCTGCCGTCGTTACGCTAGTGCTAAAAGGTCAGCTACTGGCTGAGAGATTCAGCTCTCAAATCGGAACTCAAGTGAGTGGAGTACATAAATCCTATAGAAATATTCCATCACTTTCAAACGACTGAAAAGAAGCTAAAAAAAGTTAAGATGGAGCAAATAAATCCGAAAAGTATAGCATAAGTAAATTTGGGGAGAAAAACCCTAAACTAGGAACAGCGGAAAAATCTGAAGCCAACTGTGAATTTAAAATGCTGATGGTGATTACGCATTGTTACTGTATGTAAACACAGGTATAAGTAACGCCTGTGATAGATGATATTGATAGCATGTATTATTAGGGAATGTCGATTACATATAATATCGGATGTTTAAACAATGTGAGTATATGATAAAGGGTTATTTATATTTACATATCTGTCAACTTTTCCGTTTTTTAAGGAAGACATCATATCAAAATTTTATAATAGTAAATTTCAATACATTAAATAGCAATTTGTTTTTGCAGTTATCCATCAAAATGAAAAAAAAAAAAAAAAAAAAAGAAAAAAAAAAAAGAAAAGAAAAAGAAAAATAAGGCCACTCGCACAAATTTCTCCTATCCTGCGCTCATTTGATCTTAAAATAAAAAATTTTAAATTTCTAAAATTAATTGATTTTAAATTAGACTGTTATAATACATACACGCATATCGACCGTTAAAATTTTATTTTCATGTTAAGTGACCCCAAAATGCGTAATTACAGAAAAAATTTATTGAAAATTGTACTTAAAAAAATACTTTATCTATCAAAACAATGGAATAGTAAAGTCATTCCTAAGCTGTTTTCCTGGACTTAATACATTTCAGTCAAACACTTGGATCAAATATATTCAATAGAAAAGAATTTTCTCACTTAATTTTGAGTAGCCCTGTATATTTTCGGTAATTTTTATGCATATTACATAATGCACTTAAATTTAGTGCAGTATGAAAAAAATATAACACAACTTGAAATGCACTTCTAGTAATTTTTTATTGCAGTCCTAATACATACGAATTCCTTTGTGTAGCCCTGTAAATGAATGATGAATGATTTTCATACTACATCGTATATTAAATATGTTTTTATACATATAATAAATATATATCCATTTCATTTTGTTTAGTGCAGTCAAAAGGCATTAAGCTGTACCTACCAGATTTTTTACCCATAGACGTAATGTATTTAGATTTTATTTTGGATGACCTGTAAATGAACCATTTAATTAATCTTAGCGAAAAGTTTAGTGTAGCATCTCTGTATGATACAGATTTAGAATACTGAGTTTGAACCTCCTGCTACAATATATTCTTGAGATACGGTGATAAAAAGGAACACACACAGACACACACCTAGATATACAAATTCTCAAACTCACAGACAACCTTCTCCTATCATTACATGTGTAAGAGAATGCAAATAACGGTAACAAAAGAATATAAATAACATTTACGTTCTTCCAAAATTATGGGAAATGTAAATGTTTGCAGTTATATAATTTTTTTTTTTTAATAAATCAAATGCATTATATTAACATTTAACGAACCAAATTAAAAAACAAACGATTTTCTATGAAACTCAAACAAATTTATAAAGTTTCTAATAAGTTACTCGCAAGTAAATAATAAACAAGAAATATACATATATATTTAATGTTATATTATAAATTAAATTAACACTTTTAGAATAATTCATTGATTTTTGCTTAGTCTATTGATTTTTAAGTTTCTATTTCTAAATGGAAGCCCCCCTCCCCACACACACAGAGGACACTCCTCCTCAGGCCTAGGACCCTAGAGTAGTCAATAGACTTTACTCCCAAAACACCAAATACCAAATTATTTCATGAACGGTGTTTCTGACGAACATATTGTTCAGATTTTTATTTTTTAATACTGTCAATAATGCTTTAATAAATCAATAAATAACAGTTAACACTTAGCAATTAATATTCGACAGTTATGGGCTAATTTAATACTTGACTTTTACGAGCTTCTTTCTATGTATGCATCGATTTAATCAGTATAAAACGTAGATTTCTATATACAAATTATTTTGCTGAACGCATAATTAATTACGAATTACTCTGCGCGAATTTACTTAAAAGAAATCAGAGAAGAAACTGCAAACTCAATCATTTCAGAATAAAATTCTTCTCCAAAAGTTTCATGAAATCGAAGAAAAATTCTAAGAGATAAAACTCGGAACAAAATTTACATCTCATCGACTCTGCAGAAGACACAGAATTTGAGAACTGTGTGGCAGTGGAGTGGAAGTGAGATTTCTATTAAAAGAAAAAAAAAAAAAAAAAAGAAAAGAAAGAAAAGAAGTCTTTATTTCAGTTTTCTCCCATGCCTGCCCTATCATTTCCCCTCTTCCTACATATAAGTACAATATTTTTGAATATTTATATCTATTTTTTTTTACTTATTTTGCTATTTTTCTTTTCTGCAGCTTTCGTCCAAGGAATGTGCTCAAGCAGAGAAGCTTAAGCAAAGGGAATCTTTCAGACATAAAAGAAAAAGGTTTCGTATTTAATTATCTTATTTTATTATTATTATTATTTTAATCGCTAGCTTTTCATTTTATTTCATTCTTCAGCTTTCTCACTATACTGAAATTTCTAAGAAATTGTTTGCATCGGCAGATACTATGTTGTTGTTGATACAGATGTCACTTATTATTTTATTTATTTATTTATTGTAAACTTTTTTTTCCTTCATTACCTTATAATTTTTCGTTTTTATTAATTTGAATATACTTTTTCTAAAAATGATTTAACATATTGATGTTTTTTGATTTTAGGTTAAGGCCAATTGACTCTATGAGTGTTCTACATCTGGGTAGTTCGCCCTCCGTGGAGGTCTTAGGACGATAGTAGCCCGCATTTACGCAAGAACCAAAGAAAAGTGCAAACGGTTAGATCAACGAGCGCGACCTGAGATGAAACCGATACTTCTCTTCTCGTCTACCATAGCTTCGAGAGTAGATCCCTTTTGCCACTGGTGTGTGTGCGTGTTTCGCATAATTTTAAAATTGCTTTATCACATTAAATGTCAAGTTTAAAAAAAAGCAAAACAATTTTTTTTTTTTTTGCAATATATTAAAAATAATCTGGTGTGCCACTCACACGACTTTCTCTTACCCTGAAATTTAATACTATAAATACAGGTTGCAGATTAATAAGTAAGATAACGAGTACTGTTATGTAAACCTGTGTTAAAAAATTCAAATTAGGCTTCGGAAGAGTTTTATATGATAATTAGTTCTGTCTGAGGGGGGCTACCGCCCCCCTCAACCCCCCCGTTTCATTAATGCACCTACATTTATAAAGAATTTAATTCGGCTATTAAAAAATAATTCTGTTTTAAAAAATAATTTATTAAAATTATTATTTAAAAAAATTATAATTTATGATAATGCAGACGGCTTCCATATTAGAGAAGTAGTATAACACTAAATATCCAAAAAAAGTACATTTTATTCTTAATATAAAAAAAAAAAAAAATAAAAATTCTAAGTTTTTTTTTTTTTTTTTTTTTTTTTTTTTTGTTAAAAGTAAAAAAAAATCGATAACTTTGTTTTTCATTATCGCAAATCGATGGTTCAACCATTCGTTTTAAAGAAATTGGCGAGCTCTTTTGAAAGATACCCATCATGAAAATTTACTCCCCTCGAGCGGGTACTTCCCCCCCAGGGGGGGAAGGCGAGGCTCCTACATACACAATTTTTTTTCCCTGTTGACTATCTCTATTACAAAAAATATATATTCGTTTCATTTGGTTTAGTGCAGTCTATAGACGTTAAACTCTACTTTCCTGCAATTTCCCCCATAGACGTAATGTATTAGAATTCTCTTGATTGTCCCTGTACACGAACCATTTCCTTGATCTTAACGAAAAGCTTACTGTAGCATCCCTATATGATACACATTTAGAATACCAAGTTTGAACTTTCTGCCATAATTTGTTTCTGAGATATGCTGATAACAGACTGACACTTAGACACACAGACACAGACACAGACACAAACACACAAACACACAGACACACAGAGATACAGACACACAGACACACACACAGATCATTTGCTAAAAACATGATTTTCGTATTCAGGGGACCTCAAAACGTGTAAATATAACAAAATCTCGCGTTCGAAAATTTGACCCAAAAAAAATACTTTCTCTACTTTATGGGTAAGAGAAAGTAAAAAGGTATGTATATATATATAAAATCTCAATCAACAATATTAATATTAAAGCCAGAAATTTATAAATTTTAATACATATTTTATCTAAAATGTTAAAATAAAATGAAATTTCTTTAAAGAGTTATAAATACCCCTGAAAAAGAATAATGCGTCGAAAAAATGTTAAAAGGTTAAAAAAAAAAAAAAAAGCTATCATAATTTCATATGGTGTTTCTGAGCCACTTTTTAATACGCTATATATTAATTTCGATACAATGTATTTTGAAATGCAGTGTATTTTGAATTTGTTGAATTTTATGTATTGTAGATAACCTTTCAATACATCTGTAAAATACGGTTTTATAAGTCCGTTGTCCGTGCATAAAATACATACTCTTTTTTGATAAAAAAAGAAAAAAAAAATCATTGAAAAAATATTTTAATGTATAGGTTTTAATTTTTGTGAAACCAGCTGACAAGCAAACTTTATCTTTGTTGAAAATTCATTTAGGCTGATCTTATACTCAATTTTTGTATACTCAAATAAAGTATTTAGAGCAATGAGAGCAGCTCTAGCTTTAGTTAATAATTCTAGTTTTTGATTTCCTAGTTTATACTGAACTATCGCTTCTCAAAATCTTGAACAAAATAAATTCTTAGCTTCTCGTTCAAAATTTACTCATTTTTTATTAGGTTTGAAATAATATTCAACTGAATTAAAAACATCGTTTCTATCAAATGGATAACTGCATCTTCCTAAAAACTGTAAAGTCTCAACAATGCTTTCCTTCAAAGGTAAGACAGGGTCTTTTACTTTCCCCTAAATGTGTAGGCATTAATCATCTCATCTTGAAGCTTTACATGGAATAAAAAATTCTTTAGATATGTAATTTTTTTCTGTTTTTCTAATTCTCTTAACACTAGATAGACGGGAGCGGTCCTTTTGATCGTAACCGAAATTCAAATGCTTATATTTCCCTTAATTTTTCTTAGATTTCTACATTGCTTATTGACTTTTTCTAATTATTCATAAGAAATGGTGAATAAAAAGATTTATAATTTTTCTCATAATATTATCAGCGCTAAATATGTGTATACATAGAAAGATGGATAGTGTTCAATTTGACCGCTAAACAAGTATACCTTAATAATACTTATATCGTTCAGCTTTTCTTGTGTACACGCTATCTGTTTTGCATTTCGCGAGAATTTCAATACGTTTATTTTTCCCCATTATTGGAAATTGTTTACATTTTTTGTTTTGTGTTAGAACAGGGAGAACATATAATGGTATATGAGCAACTATAAGCCAAGTTGCCCATTTACACTGTAAATATGCCTCGAAAATGGGATAAATTCAGGATTAAATTTTGATATAGCAAAATTTAATCTCGAACAAAATATTTATTTGATGGGTTTCTACAATTAGGAAAAATTTAAAATAGACGCATGTATGCATTTCCCAATGAAATCATTAAATAATAAGAAATAGCTCGACTTGTAGTTAGTCTCAAATCTCATTTTAAACCAAAAACCAATTTTATTACCCAATGGTCATATAATTGTTATGTTAATTAATTTAAATCTTTCATAGTTTACTCGTTAAGTTTTAATATTTGTTAGCTTATTTTATTTTATTTTATTTTATTTTATTTTTTTTTTTCGGTAGTAATTATTGTCTTCATTTAAAATTTTTGCTTTGTTGCCATTTGATTTTGCAGAGAATTTGGAGAAAGTTAAGTGCCCGGCAAACTAGTTTAATCCGCTCCATCTGCCTTAAACTGTGGTGGTCTCTGCTCCTTCTTCTTCTGTAAGTTATTATTTTCTGATATACTTTGTTCGTATTTGATATATATGATCTCAACCACCAAAGTTACAGAAACAATTCATATTAATATTCTAAATATCTTTTGCCTTGTATAAGACTTTATTTCCATATGTGGTTGTTTGTTCATTCATTCATGTCTTCCTTCCTGGTGTTTGATCATTGTAATTATGAATTATTATATATATACATATAATATGCTCAGTAGGGTTTAACGGAAGTCATTTTGTTGTTACACACCAAAATTTTAAATTTATTGGCTTATTATTTATTATCTATATATATTTAATTTTTTTAAATTTATTTATTTTAATAAAAACGTAATGGTAAAGGAAAATTCAGGACTGTACGTCCCCTGAATTTATTATACATTGAATTGCTTTATCAATTTTCTTTTCCATGCATTTTTTTTTTTTTTTTAAAGACGGAGAGGTTGATTCAGATTAAACTCATTCTGTTTCATTGCATGCAAATAACTCCATGATAAAAGGATAGTGTTTCCATTTTCTTTTTCTCTCTGCCTTTTACTTCATTTATTTTTTCTTAATTTATTTTCCTTTTTAAATTAATTTTAACATATTGTTAATTATAACAAACTCACTGATTTGATTGTTCTTTAAAACCGTGTGTTATTAATTGATTTTTCTGTCTAACAGCAATTTAAAATCTTATTTTCTTTATTTTCAACTGTGTATTCTTTTTCACTATTCCAAATACTTTGCTGATGATTTCCCCTAAAATTTAATTTTGACGGAAACACTTTATTATACTTGTTATAGTTGTACAGGATTTGATATTCAACAAAGTTTTAATTTAATTTAGCATTTCTTCTGTTAAATTTAATCAAGTTTTGCATGCATTGCCAAAAAAAAAAAAAAAAAAAACAGATATTTTTAAAAACATTTAAAGTTTGAAAATATATGTTTATTATATAACATGAGGACTTCCAGTTTAAATTTAATCTTCCATAAATTTTGTGTAGTTTTATAGTTATTCAAAAAATGAAATTCGATTTTAGTATATTAGAATTGAATTTATTATTATTATTTTTTTTTCAGGTTTTTTCACAATCAAATATTTACTTATTATCTGAAGTTTTTGTTTGTTTGGATCAGTTTTATCATTTATATGCAAGCAAGTATTTTGTTAAAACTGTTAATATTTTGTCAAATGATTAAGTAATATAAGTTGACATATATGTTAAAATTTCCCTATTAATCTAAATGCAGTTTTCTCAGTCTACCCTCTAAAACACAGTTCATCTATAAAATTTATGTATTGTGAACGCAAAGTTCAAGAAAAATATAAGATATAATTTTTTTTACCAAAGAAAATATTTAAAAAAATCAGAAATACAAAATATTTAAATTATTATTTTTTTATTTTAGAAAGCAGTTGTCCTTAGAGTTTATGAACACCAAGGGATGTATTCGGAGAAAGAACCTGAACAAAAATGCAGCAAACGAAGCCAAACAACGTTTCTGCTTTGTTTGCTTGCTCTTGCCTACTTTGTGCACCTGACGAAGGTAACAAAGGATTGTAGTTTTATTCTAACCCGAAACAGTTGTTTCCTGTTTCTTCAGTTTACAGTGTCTTTACAAAGCTTTTTGTTTATTACTTTTCAGCACCATTCCTCTGGTATATTTTTTACTGAGTATTATTTCTTATAGTTTTCAAATAAATTTCTGTGTTTAAAAAAAGGCAAAAATTACTGTTTGTGTGTGGAGATATTGAGCTGAATTAAAATTTCATGCATCTTTTCTTAAATTAATATTTCAAAGAAAATTTTACAAAAGCTAAATTTTATCAAATTTCAAAGTAAAGGCCGGGCGTAAAAGTGTTTCATCTTTAAACGAAACTTTTCCACCAGTATTTTTTAACAACAACCCCAGTCTCATTTAATAATAATAATTTAAAAAAAAAATGTAAAAATACAATTAATATTTCTAAATAACTATAGTGGTGCCGATAACGCAGAATACTTTCACTTCCTAATAAAGACTTCTCAATTCTGTTGTTTGAAGCTGTGTACAAAAGAGCTATTGGATGATATATCAATATCATTCCTATACTTAGAATCCTATACTTAGGCTATTCAAATAAAATTGTCTGCTTTTTAAAAAATGAAGAAGACTCAACAGGTAATTGCTATAAAGAATGTGAAACATAGATATTTCTATCTTTCTTTCTTTCTTTTAACAATTTAAATATAGATGTAACTCATTATATATATATATATATATATATATATATATATATATATTGCGTTGGTTCATGCTATTGCCAAACATCAATCATTTGTCGGTTGTTTGCGTTTTGAGACAATTGGACTACATTTAAGAAATGAAGAAAATTTTCAGTAATTAATTGCTTTA